>WOFM01000226.1:64984-257886 GCA_011428145.1 Ericerus pela
GACATATTAAATCACAATTCAACAAGCAAGACTATCTGTTCACCAGAGACTTCTACAAGAGAGGTTCCAGGTACTGAGAAGTAGCTGTCGAGGAACTGCGTCTTATTCCACTGAATCGAGGGATTATATACTCGTTCAGGGTATGAAAACGTACGTGTCGGATAGGTAGAGTGAGGTAGGGTGTTGTTATTATAGGGTTGTGCTGACTCGTCGAGTACTCGAGGGACAGGTACAACTAGGTCAGAAATATACAGAAGGTATATTTGTTTATGTAAAATTACATACGAATAGTTTTGTGGTTGTTTATGAAGAGTTATAGGAAGGTAAATTTGTTGGTAAATATCTACATTTTTGGTATTCGAAAATGAGTGAACGAATATGTTCGTCATTTCTTAAAATAGACGAAAATATACGTTACAATTATATTAATTTTGTAATTTCAATAGCAAGTCCGCAAATTTATTAACCTAAGATCGCTTATCGATCTTATGGTCAAAAAATTTAATCACATGTGCGTAATCGAATTACGAATCAAAATCAGTTTGTCGCCCCAGAGTCACGCCAAAATTTTTTTTGGGACAAGACCCTGGAAACCAAACTGACTCATAATAAATATTATTCGTTCTTAATAAATCGAAAATTATATTTTCACCCACGGGTCACGCTCAATTTTTTATCTCTTCCCTAGGAGTTAGAAAAAATTTGAAAACTATTTATCTTTTCACATACCATCAAAAATGACATTTTCGTTTACGGGTCATGCCCGATTTTTTACCACGCAATAAACATGGAAATAAAATTTAATTTTCTCTCATTCATGTAAAAATTTGAAAATACCTTTTCGCCTACGGGTCACGCCCGATTTTCCATTTGTCTTAAAGACTCTAAAAATTTTTTGAAAAAATGATTTTCAAAATTCGATAAAATCGCGTAAAAACAATTTACGATCATTTACATTCATATCAAACGCATAATACACAATAAAAATTCGTAACACCGGTTACGTCCCTCCCCTTATGCAACAATACGGCAGGCGTTTATAAAAACGAAACAAAGTAATACCAATGAAAAATCGTGCCATTGACCTTCGTCCAAATGTAGGTCAATACTACAAACGCAATAATCGTTCTTATTCAATCGCACCCCCATTTTCGTTCGATAGGCATAATACCTATATCGAAAAATAAAAATAACTTATTTTTTTACCGATATTCATTTGCTCCGTTCTTAGAACATGAACCCAAAAGAATTGGCTAACACGTCGCGTGGCGATGAAATAGATGTCCTCCTCGACCCGGAGTCTTTGTTGATGGAGGAAGAGGAGGCAACTGAGGCATCAATGTCCCATCAACAGGACGCAACCCCGGTACCTCAACCACAATGGGTGGATGAAATAGAGGAGGAGGAGTTGTGGAGAGCGGCAGCAATACTGTCGAGCGCACAGTACCGTACCACCCATACCAATGGACGTACAGCCAAGAAGCCGAACGTCCACGCTGGCAACCAGTGATGTCACCGACAGTGAGGATGAATGGCAACAGTTCATCATCGTACTGGAGGATGCAGAGGAGTAGGCGCAATCGCTCGAAAGAAAACTCGAGAGACCACACGTACCACAGTACGAAATAAACGCATTGTCCAATGAAGACAATGCCATCGAGGCTACAGTTAAAGACCTCGAATACGTTCCTAGAGGCCTCGCAAGAGAAAACTTGCGTAGGGCCCAACAGGTGAAACGAAAATTGTTGGTGCTGCAGTCCACAATAAAATCCACAGTGCAGCCACAACAACAAACACAACATCGAGCGATTGTACCAGAGGTACGCGAGAACGCTGACGAGCAGCGTCGTCGAGAGGAACAGGCACACTGTGATGTCAGGGCCCTTAAACTAGCAAGAGAGCTCGGCAACGCCCTGTGTAAGGAGGCCAATGCCCAAAAGGTGTTGACCACCTCACAGAAAAAAGTCAGAGAACTCTCTGCCCTAGTCCATGAGGATCTTGGCGTTCAAGCGGCGGAATTTATCCACCAGTACCTACCCGACGCTAAAAAGGCATCCGAACAAGAACGTTGGCCACCACTGGCTACGGAACAACAGACCCTGGCAAGAGGTCAACGAGGCCAGCCTGGAATGGTTACAGGTAATGAAAATTCAATTTCAATTGAAAATGTAACATTTCCCGAAGTAAACGAGGGAGAACCAAGCCCCAAAAGGCTATGTTCCCACCAACCCTCATTATCCCAAATTCAAACCACACCCGACACGTCGTGTCGCGAGCTATCGCAAAACCTGATAGAAAATGAAACACCCCTGGCAGTAGCAATGGACTCAAACACCATCGAAAAACCACCATCCGAAAATTAAATTTCGAAATGCTGGGTCAAGTTGACGCTGGGTTTGCAAACCTCAAACCCCCTAAATTTTATTTAGAAAAATGGGATGGCAACATTCTAGGCTATCCTGGATTTATTAACGGATTTAATAATTACGTTAATAAACGAAATGATATCGCTATCCCACAAAAAATCAACTTACTGCAAGGGGCCCTACCGAAATTTTTGGTAGAAAAAATTAATCATTTTTCCCCAGATAACGTTGGCTACATCCAACGCCTAAAATTCCTAGATAGTAGGTATGGGGACAAATCCAAGATTCGAGCTGAAATGTGGCTAAAAATAACTGCATACACCACAACCACTAACGATACAACGTCAATCCTAGACACGTTAGACACCCTCACCATTATGGTAGATAGGTATCGTTTACTTGCAAAAGTAATCAACGAGGAACAATCATTTAACATAGTAATTTAAAAATTTCCACCTAGATCTTACCAAAACACTTTAAAAAGTAACGAACGCAATGTTAAACATTTGTTCGAAGCAGTTAGATCGTTTATTAAAATTAGGGAGTTATCGGAGCCTATCTGTACCTCTGTACCAAAAAAGGTCGATAAACCTAATCTGCAACTGCAAAATAAAAATTTCTCTCAACCTAAAGGCAGGAGAAATTTCGCGATTATTTCTACAGAAAAGAAAACGAACGAAAGAGTTCAGAATAAATCCAATCCTCGTTAAAGACCAGCACAATGTTCGAATCGCACAAACAATAGGGATACTAATGAAACTTTATCTAATACAGATGCAGAGGGGATCGCATGGGTCCAGCTCCCATCCGGACAATGGATTCCAGCATCAATGGTGCACACGCCGTTGAAACCAAATACTCCCTGCATTTTCTGCAAAGGTGACCACCATGCTCACCTCTGCAGAAAAAAGAGTACTCTGGAATCACGCCGTGCGCACTATGATTGCTATCGATTGTTCACGAGATGTGCGCTATCGCACACCAGTACCCAGTACTGCAAAGCGCTACCACCCGCGAACTGCAAATGGTTCCAATGCGGCAGTAGCGAACATCACTCGAATCTCTGCCCCGTGATGGAATACCCGATTACGGAGGGCAGAGTGACAGCGTGGGTCGAGCTGTTGAAAGACTGTAAACAATATTTACCACCAGGTAACCTGTTTGATGAACAGAAACAAAACTTACCTGTACCCAATCCCAAACAAACTGTACTATTACAGACGACTGCAGCTTCCGAAGAAAGCATCGCTAGCCCCACTGTGCAGCAACGTCAAGAGGATGAGAACCTGAGTTCCGCATCCGGAGTTCCAGTGTTAAGTGAGTGTTTATCATTTTTTAGTATTAGATACTGACGCTCATTTCTTAACGTTTTCATCGTACATTCTCGCTCCAAATGATAAAGATCCAGTAAAAATTAATGGCTTTTTCGATTGCGGAAGCAAACATAGCTATATGTTCTACACATATGCCTATGAACACCTCAGACAAAATTTTTCTGAGTTCGCTGAAACAATCAAATTTAGAGGACTAGCTGGACAAATGTCAAAACAAATTCGCAGACAAATTGTAAAATTTGAACTATTCAAACGCGATGGAACTAAGGTCCAAATGGAAGCCAATACGGTTCCACACATCGCGAACAACCTTTCCAAATTTGATTTTGATGAATTTAAAAACCGTTACCCACAATATTCCAATATCGATTTTTCAGGTTTGGACCGAGAATCTAAGATACATTTATTAGTTGGCAACAATTACATGTGGTCATTTATAAAGCACATTAAACACATGTCACCATCCCTAACCTTAATCGAAACAGATTTTGGAAAAATGTTAGGAGGATTCTTAGGAAAACCAACCAAATGTGAAGCATTCGAACCATCATTTTTTACATCCCCAGAAAGTATCAAAAATTTTTGGAAATTGGATACCTTAGGGATAGAAACCAAAAACTTAGTTGAGGACGATGCCGAAACTGAAGCATTACACTTATTTTATAAAAATATAAAATTAGTGAACAATAGGTATCAAATCAAATGGCTATACAAATATAGCCCACCACCCTTGGTCAATAATAGACAGTTAGCATTCAAACGATTAGAAAGACAATTGCCTAAATTGCAGAAAAATCCAGAATTTTTCGTAAGATACGATCAGTATTTTACCTCACTAATCGATTTAGAAATGATTGAACCTATCGAGAACGATAGACCCGTGGAAGTAGTACACTACTTACCACACAAGGGTATCTACGATCCAACAAAAAGCACTCCACTTAGAGTAGTTTTTGATGGATCAGCCAAAACTAAAAAGTCTAACTTGTCACTAAACGACTGCATGCACAAAGGAAAAGTACTATTAGCTGATCTAATAGCAATGCTTGTAAGTTTCCGTAAGAACCCTTACGCAATAATCGCTGATATTAAAAAAGCGTTTCATCAAATTGGATTGCACCCAGATGACAGAGATGTCACACGTTTCCTATGGATTAAAAATCCTAACAATCCCATGAACAATAACAATCTAGTAACATTTAGATTCTGCCGTGTTCCTTTCGGAATCATAACGGCACCATTCTTACTCGCAGCATTGCTATTACATCACTTCCGATTGGTCGACATGGAGTTCCATGACAAATTCTTAGAACGATTTTACGTTGATAATTTAATCGTTTCCGTACCGACGTACGAAGAAGCAAAAGAATTATACATAAAATCGAATAAATTATTCAACGATATCTCCATGGAACTCGCCCAATGGAGCACCAATTGTAAATAGCTAAGAAAAGATTTCAACCCACAACACGCATTAAGCAACCCAATCATAAAAGTGCTTGGCCTGTATTGGGATATGGACCATGATGTACTTTACATGCCCAAACCAAAACCATTTACGTCTCCATGGACAAAACGCATATTCCTTAGGGCACTATCATCATTCTATGACCCTTTAGGTTAGTTTGCACCAGCATTTGTTCCATCGAGAAAGTTCATGAAAGTACTCTGGTCCAAGGGATTGAAATAGGATGAAAAAATCCCAGACGATTTTGAACCAACAGCTACTGAGATAATTACTGATCTCAGCAATAGCCTCAACTATTGTATACCTAGACAATTCTATCTAGGAACTTATAATCCGAATACCTACCAACTACATGTATTCGTAGATGCATCACAAGTAGCGTACTCAATGGCAATATATATCAGATTTAGCAAGACTAAATCGAATTGCCATGCAGTACGATTTGTAACAGGAAAATCACACGTAACACCTATGCGACCGATAACATTTCCCAAACTCGAATTGATTGCAGCACTTATAGGTACACGTGGACTACATTCCCTACGTAAACTGCTCGGTTTACAGAACGCACCAACATTCTTGTGGTCTGATAGCAAATGTGTCCTCACATGGCTATTAGAAAGAAAAGTCCACCCACAATTCGTAAAAAATAGAGTTGACGAAATAAAAAGTATAAAACCCATCGAATATCGATATGTCCCATCAAAGGATAATCCTGCTGATATTGGCTCACGTGGTTCCTCTATCCACAAACTCTCAAAATCATTATGGTGGTCTGCCCCAAATTGGCTATCCCAAGATGAAAAATCTTGGCCAGAAACCGATTTGAATATAATCGAAAGCCTACCAGACAAACCGACCAAAATAGATACGCCTGTATTTCACACAATGAAAGAGGTTTTATCTTCAACTTCTAAAAAGTCCGTGTTAATAACACTTGATGATGAATCAATTTTTGACAAACGCCATCCTGCAAAATATTTAAGGCAGATGAAATCAGCAAAAAGATTCATCCCACACTTCTTCATTGGTCCAAATACAGATCAATGTGAAGTCACACTACCGGAACCTGATGTTCTGTCTTAACAGTGGATAGCTGATCAACCGAACCAAACTCAGCCACTTGATTTGACAATCACCAAATCATGCTATATTCCGAAAGATGAAATACCTTTCGAAAGTTTCATACATCTACCGTTGAACACTCCGTTCAACATAGATATCACAAAATTCAATACTTTATCTAAACCTGTACGTATATTCCTACAATGTATAGAAGCCGTACAACAATTTAGTAAATAACAAATAAGGAGGAAAAGATTAATTTCACCTTATGCATCGTTAGATTTCACATTTCATTTTGCTCTACTCTGTTTCATCAGAGCTGACCAAAAGAAATACTTCATAAAACTACTCGAAATATTAGAAAAATGAAATCACCCTCCGTACGTTCTGTACGAAAAATTCCATATCCTGATTGATCCATCTGGGATATTACGTACCATAAATTATCTACCCAATATCGAGTACGCAAGAGACATGCTATCACCAATCCTGATGCATCCTAAGTCTCACTTAACAAAACTAATTCTGATGCACACACATCTGAAAAACGTACACTCTGGTACAAAATTTACCATAGCCGACTTTAGAAGACACTATTTTGTGCCAAAGTCACTAAAAGTGTTACCTCAAATTTTAAAGAAGTCATGTACGCTATGCAAAAAAGCTGAAACAAGACTGTTTAAACAACCAACTTTTTCAGCACTACCAGACTTTCATCTGGTACCTTTTGTGAATCCATTCACCTACACAGGTGTGGACATATTTGGCCCCTTCATGGTATTTGACAAATACCTGCCAAAAACGAAAGCACAGTTGGCAACACCAACTACACCACCCGTTAAAAATTGGGTGCTGATCTTTACGTGTCTGTCCACCAGAGCAGTACACCTACTCTCAGTGTCACAAACTTGACAACTGAGGATATCTGGACAGCGTTCTTAACATTTTTCGCTGACAAAGGTACGCCAAAAGTTATCCTATCCGATAACGTAGCGCAATTCCACCTAATTGCAACGTACTTACCAGAGTACTGGAAAACGTTCACTGAAGAACGAAAAATAAAACCTAGCTTAGATGAAAGAGGCATTAAATGGCACTTCATCCCAGCTAAAGCACCATGGTATGGTGGAGCTTATGAACGACTGATCGGCATTATAAAACAAGTGTTTTATAAAGTCCACAGTCACAACTCAATCTACAAACATACCTTTCAAGTGAGCTTGAAAGATATACAAACAATGGTCAACAGAAGGCCTCTATGCCCATCTCCGGATGAACTAGACCAGTTGACATTAACACCCGCACATTTCATGCGGGCCAACTTAGGCCACCTAAGCAATCCGATTAATGCATCGAATAAAAACCAAACTCCTACAGCAAAACAGCTTATGGAAATTTGGAAGCTCAACCAAAATTACCTAACAAACCTTTGGTTAACTTGGAAGAGACAATATCTCTTATACCTAAGAGATAGACCACCAACTGCACTCTCCAATCCAGGGCACACGGTACCATTCGTACCGAAAGTAAACGACATAGTACACGTTTTGGACTACACATCCAAACCTGGCGTTTACAAACTTGCAAAAATCATTGATTTAGAGAAATCTCGTGATGGACAAGTCCGTCACGCAAAAATAGAATTCTCAAGCAAGCAAACATCTACAAGACCTCTCAAGTTCTTAGCTCTATTAGAGTTAGACGACAGAGATGTAGATAAACTCGATACGTAGTATCGTACCTCCGATAGATCTCTCCTGATTATGACAAAAAATAGACTGGACTGACAAGCCAAATTACTGACTTTAGGGTACGCCATAATTGGACATTATACTCCTAAAAACGGTATAACTACAATTTTTTGGCACCCACTATTACTGTCATGTGCTTTATAAACAGCTACGGGTAATAGGTGGCAGAGTGCACTATTTAACTAAGCATCGTTGATGTTTATACGACTTGCTAATTCCCAAATATTCCTTTACAGAATCTGTGATCTACGGCCAATAACTCGTCTCATCCTCTCAGATGCAGCATCCGGCAATTGAAAAGAACTTTCGTTGAAAGTCTCTTTTTTCCTTGTCACTTCGTTACGCCGTAACGTCAGAAGACGAAATAAAAATTTTGTTCCTATTTTTATTTTAAGTTTCTGTAAATACCTATTTTTTCATGTTCATATATTATATTTGTTATATTTGTTGTTTATATAATAAAATAACATTTTATATATCAACATGTATGTCTAATCTTTATTACAGATTTCAGGGGAATCTTCGGAGGTGGCCACCGATGGCCACCCAGGAACACCACCCCCAGTGTCATGGCTACGGCCATGAGTCCTGTGCGCACTAGCGATGCGCAGAGGACTCGACATGACTGGAGATACTGGGCTGAGGCGACGCTAACAGTTGTTCCACAACCAGGCGCGAGCTAAGGTGTGTGACAACGAACATATTTATTCGTCCTTGTGACGTTAAACCAACATTATAGTAAACTCCTCCACTACAATTATATGTTATTTAATGTTTTCATCTTAACTCATATAACGTTGATTTTCTTTTGTTTTTTCTGTCGAAGAAAAACGTCAGCTTCACAAATTATTACCCGAGAATATTATACGTTAATTCTCATTGATTTTTTTTTTTTGATGTCTAAGTGCATGGTGGTCTTGAAAAAGATGAATGTTATACGTATTTATCATCTCACCATTCCAGAGATCTGCTGGTAAACGAATTAAACTGGTTTTGTTATCAGCACGGTACTTAATTAATAAAACAGTAATTCACTCGGCACTCTCACTTTCGAAAACAAAAACAATATACCCAGTTGAAGCGAGACGTCTGCGACTTCTCAAGCTTGATTATAAATATATATATATACATAGGTAGGTCTTTGTTAACACGTGACGCATAATGTGATCTACTTTTGATCGACCATTAATATTCATTCGATTTTAATTAATAATAATTATCGGTGAGTGGTGTAATTAACTTACATAGGTAACGTACCTACCTACTAAACTGTGACAGCGATGATTTCAAATTCGTAACAAAAAGTACAGGTTAATCGCCTTGAACCGTACAGACTTGTTGAAGTCATGATCTTTTGGTTGTGTAAATGCGTAATAGGTACAAATACCTATTGATCCAATTAATTTGCATTGTCAAATTTTTATTGGTGTTACATTGTTCACTCGAAACAGCTGCAAAAGGTACTCTTCAAATCACCGATGTTATGGGTGCCTGAGAAAGCGCGGTTAAATTTTTTTCCATCCGAATGTTACCTCTTCGGCCTTTCCCCAATTTCAGGACTCCTTAATCTTTGCCTTGGAGTAATTATTTTTTTGTCCTTTTTTGTCCTTTTTTTGTCTTCTTGATATCATAATATACTTACAGCATATTACACATAATTATTCAATTACTGCCCAATATAAAATGAAATGAAGCTTATTTAAAATTTTTAATATATTATACTTATTACGAAGCGAAAAACAAGTCGTTATGGGTGCCCGACACTCACAGGCACCCACGTGCGCACGCCTATAAAATATTTGGAATCTGCGGAGGAGCCAGCTTTTTTTTTGGATATGGGCCTACATGAATATCTAACAAACAAATAAACAAATTTTCTCTTATACCTGTAATTGTAATATGGCTTTATCAATTGGTCATCACTCCTGAATTGTCCAAACTCGAGTGTGTATTGGCAGAAAAATTTTTAGTAGAATCGGTTAAAAATTTTTGGAGGGCTGGTGAAAATCCAGACATTTCTTTGGAATATGAGAAAAAGAGGTGTTACAAAATGCTATAATGCTGTAGCCTGTTAAGCACGGGAAATTCCTAATTTGCTCATATTTTTCTCAGAGCTTACTTTCCAAAAATAAAACTATTACTGTCCAAATATCAGATTCAGAATATTCGTTTTTGTTGGCACTTTACATCGGTACATTTAGTAAAGATCTGTATGAGTGTAAAATGATGTTTTTGTAGTTTTCATTCTTCAATAAATGTGAAAAATACAAAAAAGCCTTGTACTCTGGTTGAGGGGGGAAAATCACAATTTTTTTGTCAGATATAGATATTTATTATATGTGGCCATAATTTATGTAGGCCTATACATATTAACAGCGATGAGCTCATGGAAAATCTTGATTGTAGGCACTAGAAAACTTTGCATTCTAGATAAAATAAGCGAAGAAAAATTCGACCAATTGTATCCACAAACTGTATTAATTAGTATGTATTGTTAACAGACTTCAAAAAAAGTAAGAGGTTATCCATTAATTTGATTCGTATATACCCAGGGACGAGCAAAATCACAAATTTTTGGATTCGAATCACGGATCAAGGTCACAGATTTGAAATTTGATTCGAATCACGGATTACGGATCTCTCCTTAGAAAATGATTCGAATTAAATTTCTGCAGATTACATTTTCGGATATTTTTCTAAGAAATACGGACAATTTCAAAGAAATTTTCAAATGCGTGTAAGAGCACAACTAGGTAGATAACAATTCCTTTTTTCTCTGGACATCAAATTAATCAATTTGAATCATTTTACAAAATTATTCAAAACGCGGATCACGGATACCATGAGTACCAAAATGATTCGAATCACGGATACGGATCATTCATTTTTGATCCGGATCACGCCCATTTCTGTATATACCTTTGTTTTTTTTTTCTCGTAATGTTCCAGCGTAATCAGGGACATAGCTAAGGGAAGGATGGAGAGAGGCACCCTCAAAATATTTTTAGAATTGGAAAAATTTACTATAGTTGCACGTATAGTTGGAAAATCGTGGAGTTCGATGACCTCTTTTTTGGTAAACTTTAAAATTTTGTAGCAGATGGAAATTTTGGAGTAGGAAAAACTAGCGATTGTTTATTAGATACTATAGTTTGACTGGGAACCTGATAGTATTTTTTATTTCTCGTCAAAAGGAACATAATGACAACAAAAAGTCGATAAATTTCTTCGACTTATACCTACATGCTTTTTTAACGAAGCTTTTGGGGCTTAAATTTTCATTTGTTAATGACTGGCGAACCTGCTTTTCTAATTAAACTTACTGTGGAAAAATTTTTTCAAATTTCAACTTGAATTTCTATTTAATTTCTAATATGTTGCACGAATCAGACAATATTAAGTTTTATATAAGTACATTAAACTGGCAGATATGAGGAATTTATATGGGATAGAAAAATTGTGACACCACACCCTGGGCGCGAATATAAGACAACTTTTTTAATTTTTGAAAACGTTGGATCGTTATTTTCCCACATTAATTTATGAATGAAAAATCACAAAAAAAAGTGTACTGGTTGCTTTTTCATAACACTGTAACATTTAGCAATTCCATATTATTCGCAACTGTAGTTCCTTAATTTGAGAAAATTATTATTTTCAAAATTCAAAATGAGAACGAACATTTCTGATTCGACCTTTGGGTGGGCCAAAAAACTGTTTGGTTGAGCTGAAGCCATATGTCCGTCCACTCTTGGCAACGTCACTGTTTGAAATATTTAGTTTACTGGTAGAAATTATGGTATCTACAGAGTCTTTTAAGTGACAATTAATTTTCTGAACTTCTGAGCATAGGTGAGTAAGTACTGGATGTAATTACATTCTCCCAAACTGTCAAAGAGCTTTAAATTTTCACGCTCAGAATATTATACAGATCGTAATTATATAATTTTGGGCATTAATCTGGACATACAGAAAGTACAACAGTGAGGAATCAAGAGAGGACGTAGGGGACACCCACTCCCCTGAGATAAAAATTGTCTGATTTTTGGAAGGGAAACGGGTATCTGATAAATAGAAACAAAAAAGTTAAATTATTAATTTAAACTGTACAGAATTGTTCAGAAAATCGCAAAAAGAAAAAAAATTACGTGAGTTCAACTGGGGTTTATTCATAAAGGATTGCTGTGTAAATGTAGTAATAGTAACGTACACAAATGAAAGTTACAATTGTAAGCGTTACAAGCTCTGTCTGATAGAATCACATCAACTTGCACCAACCTACACCAGGGATGCTATTCCAAAAATATTCGAGTAAAACTTGGTGCAAAGTCTCATAACATTCTTACATTTGTGGTGTAAGTTGGTGTAGTTCTACCTAACAGAGCTACAGATATACGCAAATCTGACGACAGTAATTCTCATTTAGCCCCTACTGTGGACAGAGTGCTAAGATGTTTACCCATCAAAAAGTGATGATTGATTTAAATTTTGAGAACAGTAAAAGCCAATACTTTTTCATTATTTTCAAATGTTTTTAAAATACTTAATTAATTTTATTTACCATTTTACTAATATTTCAGTATATTGAAGGTAAAACGTATAAAACTAGATGACCTACCTTTGAATTCTAGAAAAGGTGAACTTGCCTCAATTTTCAACTGAAAAAAATTAACTTTGCAATTTTTTTTATTTTCTTCATTCAATTTTTTAAAATTTTAAAACTTTCACGCCAATGTTTAAATTTGTCATTGTCTTTAGTCCCTATATTCCTATATGACGATGATTGATAAATAAAACCTTCGAAGATAAAAAATTATATTGAAATTTTTGTGGGAAATAAATATTACCGCAAAGTGCGACGCGAAGTTCCATTCTAAAGCCTGTGTTTTAAGAGATAAAAGTTAAAATAAAATGTAAAAAGAAGTAGGAACTCTCTTTTCGCCTTGTATGCTCAGTGGCTTCTGTCTGATGATGTAATTTATTAATTATTTCAAGGTTTATGACGAAATGTTTGTTGTCTACATGGTGTTAAAAATGAACGTCAAAAGTACTGCGATTATTTTACTTCAATTTCGATAAAATTCGAGATTTAGAGCAAATAGGGGCCCTCACCGACATTGTACGTTGGAAAAAGGGTATTTTTTTGGATAGGTAAGTATTTCAATGCATTGCGGCAACGTAACATACATATAAAAATAATAATAATAATAATAATAATTATTATTATTATTATTATTATTATTTTTTCCAGAAATTTTTCCTCTCCAGTTTTCTCGGAAATTACAAAATTAATAGGCACCGGACTTCTAAGAAACTTGCACCAACATAAAGAAAGTCTATCGTGAAAATTTCAGCCTGATCTCTTTTGTCATTTTCTCAGACTCCCTTAAAAACGACTTTTCCAGGAATTTATTTCTTTCCCCTCCCACCCAAAAAACAAATGAATTCATGTAACTCAACAATTGCGTATGTATTCGTTGGATGCTTCATTTTAAATGGATTGTGTGACATATTTTTTATTCAGAGGAAAACAGTAAATTTGAAAGGTTGTTATGGCGTGTGCCAAAACTTAAATACTTGATTACTTGTAAGTTTTAGGATACTCAGTTGCAGTGTTGTCTTTTATAGGAAAATGGGTGACAAAGAAAGTCTTTTAATGCAAAATATTATATTGTGTGACAAGCACTTGTCGCACTCCATACTTTTTGAAACTACTGCGCAAAAAAACAAGTATAGCAACAACACTCACTCCCAATAAAAAAAAAAACTCATTAAGTGTTCCGTCCCGTTTTTACAGACGATTCAGTTTGTCTACAAAAACGTGTTGAACAAATTATAGACAACTATTATTCCTAATTCTCGGAATAATAGCTGTCTATATTTTACCTAGCTTCTCACGAACGGACACCACCAGATATGCTGACAATGAAGTGTCATCATATTTGGCGGATGTTCCATATCACGCCACCTTTTTGGTCGGCCATCTTTTGATTGAAACAAAGAAAACGAAAGTAATGTCATATCTTCATTTTGAAGACATGATCATTCCTAAACCTGAAGTTGAGTAGAATGTTAGGGTCCATACTCGTTCCTATGGACATTAGGTATCACTATATTAAGAAATAGAAATAAGTATCATTTTAAAGTGTTTATAATAACTAAAGTGAAACTCTAATAAAAAGATAAATGTTCGTAACTTATCTTATTTGTTGAGGTAATTTAAAGTATTGAATTACTCTCGCAACACAAAGGAAATAAATTTTGGAAATTATAGCTAAAAAAACGAAACAATGGCTACCTAGTTTTCCATTATTTTGCGTTTTTTTGTTCGTTTATTTTCAAACAGCTAAGAACAATTAACTAATTATAAGTAAAGTAGTTTCAAGTAAATTTTTTCTTCTTTCTAGAAGTATTAATCTCAGATTTCTAGTTTAAACAGGGGCTGAGGAATCATTGAGTGAAAGAAGAGAGGTTTCTGGATTTCAAAAACATTTTTTCCATCAATCTGCGTTTTTTTCATTTGTTTATTTTCAAATAAAATTGTTAAAAACGATTCAAAAATTAAACAAAACTAAATTCGAGTAAATTTTTTCCTCCTTTCAGAGATACCATTTTCAGCTCTCTGGCTTGAATAGCGACTAAGGTATCACTGAAGGAAAGAGGAGAAATTTCTAGATTATAAAATACGGCAAATCTCCTATTAATTTGATTTTTTTTCGTTTATTTGTTGTTAAATAGCTAAAGATAATTAGAAAATTGTAAGGAAATTTTTTAAATTTTATCCGCTTTCGATCATTACAAACCCCAGCTTTCTAACTTGATTAGAGGCTGAAGAATCATTTGAGACTTTTTTTTTGAAAATTGAAATGTTGTGCTTGACTGGATTGGCAACTTGACGAATAGTTTTTCACGAAATAACTAAATAATAATGTCAAAATGATTATATGTTCGAATATTTTACACCCTTTTGTGCAGGATTGGGATGCGCATCAGTATGTAAAGTACTTTACACACTCTTGCCCACGATTTAGATGCACGAGGGATTGTAAAATTATCATCTACTTCACAGGCCAAAAATTTGTTTGTTTACATTCGTTGTACATGCATATAAAACTCGTTGTTTTGTGCATGGGTTACAAATAATTTTTTTATGTTGATTCCTGTAGGCAATATCGAAATTGGTTTTTAAATTCATAAAATTCCAATTAAAATAAGCCCTATATTTGCTGCAGCTTATTTTTACACATTTCGGGGTGAAATGGGTATTTTTGCATTTTTTGATATTTTTAACGCTTAAGTTATTAGCGCATATTTGGCCGATTTTCCCATTTTTACGGCATAATTTTCAAAATAGTCCTAAATCATTCAAAAATTCAAAAAACTGCCGATTTTTTATTTCATATTAAGCAACATTTTACATTTTACAAATTTTTAAAAAAATACAAAAACATGTTTTTTGGCTTTGCTATTTTTGTATAGCAAATCTTAAAACTTGGCATATTTTCGCATATTTTGAATTTTTTACGGAATATTTTTGCATATTTTCACAATTTTAATTGCATGTTCTATGCATATCTCACTGATTTTAATGCATAAAAAACTGTTCTTTTGGTGATCAACATATTAGGCACACTGATCAACAACTGCCACCATGCGTTGTTTATTTAAATTTAAAAATAAAAAAATAAAAAAATCGGGTTATGAAATACCTATGTACCACCTAAAAAGACCTAAAATTCTATTAATGGTTAATTGATTACCTAATATTTTAATAATAATTTTAAGTCACATTTCTAAACTCAACAATAATTATATTCGTATAAAAAATTCGCGAAACTGCAAAATGTATTGCAATTCTGTTTTTAATGACAGCTACCGGACGATGTTATTAACAATCTGAAATTTTCTCGATTTTTTCATGAATTATTAAAAAACCCTTTCAGAGAGTTGTTTTGCCAGCTAGTTCTCTAAAAGCAAAGTTTATTATCCGAAATTTAAATTCAAAACAGATTTGTTTTGCACAATATGCTACCTAACTAATTTATATTATCTGCTATCCGGATTTGAACATTCTTGTCATTCCAAAATATTAAAACTATCGATACCGCTCCACATTAATATAAAGTGTAAGATTTTTATTATTTGACGTGCAGTTTAAAACATAAGTTAACTAGGGCCTCAATAATCTCAATAATAGTTTGAAATAAAGCACTTTTCCGTGAGTTGCGTTAAAGAAAAAAAAAAAAACTTTAGTGCAGCAATACTTTGCTAAAAAACCCAGTCGCTAATTTTCATCAACAGTATAAATTAAAAAAAAAAAAAACAGAAAAAAAAAACTAAATTAATGCAAAGCAGAAAAGACGCTCGTAATAGCTTCTGCGCCGTAAATAAGAAAAAGATACTTGATGCAACACAGTCGACTTGTTTTTCTCAGCAATTTTTTATTTATGTTCTCGCGATTTCTCGCAAACTACTTAACCAATAGGAAACAAACTCTTATTAGACAACTCAAATTCACAAAAATTATTGTCGATGTAGGCAAAATCCAAATTCAGCTCCAGAATGCGCAGAAAACAAACAGTCTGGAACTAAGAATGACACTGATCAGATGATGAGTTAAAGAAATAGGATAAATTACTTTCGAATATTCAGTCCTTTTTTTGTTCTTTTCATCGATTATTTGAGTGTGAAAAAAAAAAATCAAAATATTTTTAAGTCGATACTTGTAGCTACCAATCCGAGGCAAGATAACATCGATATTATGAACAGTTTGGACTTTCGTGTTTTCTTAAGAAAATTAAAATATATTAATTATTCTGTTTATTGTTTATTCCCTCGTTGGTTCTGGCTTAAGCACAAATAAATACTCATTACGGGACAACTGGGCAAGACTTTAAGGGTTAGAGAACAAAAACGAATGAATTAAATCCATGACAAAAACAATCACGCAAATTAATTAGTCACGTTCATCGAGAGAGTAGGTACAATGACCTCGCAGAACAATATTGAACAGAATTTTAGGGATATTCGAATAACCAATCGTATGATAGAAGTCAAAGTACCACAAGACCTTCAACCAACACGTGATGATGTCTCAACTAAATTTCAGATCAATCAAACATTTGGTTCTGGTTGATAAATGATCTGAATTCAGTCTACTGTAAGAATTTCAGCGATATATTAAGAACTAAATGTAAGATTATAGCCAAATTTTCACGGCATCTTTCGCTAACTTATGTTAATGATTTGGCAAAATTTCAGCTTTCTACAACTGTTAATTTTCTCGCAATTGCTTTCGATAAGTATCTGAATTCGTTATTTAGGGAATAAACTCAAGCTGTGGACAACATGCGGAGATGAAAGAAAAGGAAAGCGGATGGACAGAAAAATTCGTTTGGCACCGTGATGTCGTGGACTGGCTTTGTTTTTTTTTACCAATCCATAAGTATAACGAAAAATCCGAAAAAATGAAATAAGACCCAACCCAGAATACCAATAAACAATAATATTAAAATTGACTAAAAAGAAAATTCAATAAATAATAGTCTGACTGCAAATTCGAACATATGACTCAAGCATGCCATCCCTCACTTAAACACTGAGCCACGGAGACAGATGCTGAAATTGGTTTGTCACAGACATATAATCACTTCTCATTTATGTTTTAATCTAATGATTTATGACGTAATTGTACCAAATAAATTTTGCTGTCCATCCGCTTTCCAAAATGGAACTGTCGAAGGTGCATGGTTGCCAGATAGGCTGAATAAGAGGCGGTGAGGTGTTGCCACAAGTGACCACACCCAACAGAATTACGGATAAGAATTACCCTTGAAGATGTGAGAGGCATTAAAATACGGTCCAACATAACACTTGATGACAAAGTGTCATGAAAAATCTCTGAGGTAAACTATCAATTTTGATCACTTTTTTTCCATAGCCATAGGTCAGAGAAAAATTGATGGAATGTAATTTCTAGAATTTCACAACAAAACAGAACTATTGGGCAACCCATAACACTTATTAAAATGATTTTTACCTCCACCACAAAAGAACTATGAGCTTCTAAAGTGTAGTGCTTTGATATAAATTACGGAGACACTACCCGTTACAGATCATTTGAGCTGGAAATTTTTTTCTCCAAAGTATAATTCTGGACCCAAACGTACACCATCACTTTGTTCGCACATTCCAAAATCATCTTGTCCCACCGCACACTTCTTCAAAAAAAAAAAATTTTTTTATCAGTTGTAAGTCAACACACAATTGGTACAACCCATAACTGGTACCGATAAATAATCTGAATTTTTTTCAAAAAAAACAATCATACAAATGAATAACATTTATATTTAATTTGCATCGAGTAACATAAGACGTATCTTACGAATGTATTTTACCATAAAAATATTGAATTATAGAAACGAAAAAAAGAACAAAAAAATTAAGTACCAGTTGTGGGTCAAAACTTTTTTCACTTCAGAGGTTGGAATATGGTGGAATACATTCACTTAATGCTTCTAAACTTACTTTTTGATGGAAAAACCGAGAAGAAAACAATTTTATAAATAATGCTCTTATCTCGATTTATTGACCTCTGAAAGAAGTAGCTGAAAAAACGTACTATTTTTTGGTATCACACTTTGCAAGCTTGTAGAATGCAGCTGATAACGGTAGCAAAAGTCGCTAATGAAAAATGTGAAAAATTCCCTCTACTTTGATGCTATATATGGTGCGCAGCCTATCGTAATTTTTTGCAAGTAGCTATACTGCGCAGCCTATTAAACATTTTGACCCATTACCGGAAGAGATAAATAATTGGTAGTTTACCAGTAAAATTAATAATATTAAATTTCATATTATAAATTATTTAATAAAAAAATAAAATTTTACAAAAATTAATGTAAAAAAATGTAAAAAAGATTGCATTTATATAATATTGGTTAAGATTAAAAGCTATATGAACAAAGGCAGTAAACCAGTGAATATAGGAAAAGATCAAATGAACACTGAATGTTTTTATTGTGAATGCAGTTAAAGGGAATATTCGGCAGCTTATGGGTAGTATTTTCTACCCCTTACTTCACGTTTCTATTCACACCTAGTATCTATTTAGTTATACGAAGTAGGTAAATACAAGATTGTATGAAGTACCTACGTATTTACACATGCTAAATGTGTTTAAAGGGTCTGCATAGCGCAGTGGTTATGTGCTTGGTTCTACAACCAAATGTTGCGAGTTTGAGACTGGTCATCGTCACATTCCCCCCTCTCAAAATGACCAGAGGTTCAGTTTAGTTGTATGGTGCACCAGTTTGTGACTGAAAAATTCATACTGCAGTTAGCCACCTGTTCTCGACCATCCCCTAACCCAATCTCCTCTTGCTGGCATCAAACATATCCTCCAGCTGCTTTGGGTAAAATGGCCCCATTGCTGGAACTCAATGAAAAAAAAAAATATATATATATATATTCCGGAATGGATGACATCAGTCAACTTAGACATCCTATTACAACCAAATCTTTCTTTTATGATAGGTAATGAAAAAAGTATAGTTGTACATTTTGTAAAAAAATTGAGTTACTTTTTACGAGAAACACTTTGTTGTAAAGTGTACCACTTACTATTTATTGTTAAAAAACAATATTTGTTTTTCTCCAACCTGAACTAGGTTGTAGGAATTGTACTGGTTGAATAAAAAATAAATAAATAATTCTGTTAAAATTTCTCCAGTAAAATCTACTGGAATTAAAATAAAGCAATAAAGAATAATTTTTTTCAAAAAATAGAACCGATTTCAAAAAAAAATAAAAAATAAAAATGCGCTAAAAAATATTCCTTTTAAAATTTCTCCAGCAAGATGTATGTCTAGGGACTGGAATTAAAAAAAAAAGAAAAAGAAAAAAAGAAAATTTTTGCAAGTGGGGAACATATAAGCAAACTATCTCCCCCTTCCAGTGAAACCTTGTGGCGTAGTGGCTGCGGTGTTAACCTACTAATGTTAAAGTCAGAGGTACTTGTCCCTGTAGCAAAGAAATCTTCACAAAAAAAAAAAAAAAAAAAACTAAAAAATTAACAAATGAAATAAAATGACGATGTGGACAGGTGTTGTAGTAAGACCAGTGCATAAAATAACGCATGCGCCTAAGACAATGTATAAAGTAAGTTCTTTATATATCGATCTTACATTGTTCTAAAATTTCCTACTGTATACATCGTCAAGGTGGGTATAAAAATGGGGTTTATAAACGGGTGTTGCAAAAAACATTTAATGGGATCACCATCCGATCATCCTTATCATTTAAAAAATGAGGCTGAGTTCTGCAAGGGCTATACTTATGAAGAATTAATGTGTAAACATAATAATAGTGTGATTGTGTGCATGTGCAATGCGTTACACACGTACACAACCACACACCTACCCATCATGTAACACACACAAATTAGAATTCCAATTGTAAGAGTTACAGTTACGCAAATCTGACAATTGTAATTCTTGTTTATCCTCTACTGTCTTTGACTATATAATACTGGACCAGTAAAGAAATATGATTTCTGGTTAGAGATGCTGACGCTAAATAGGCAACCACAACGTACTTTCTGACGTATTTTGCTTATGTTTACTTATGCTATCCTTGTGAATTTAAGGGATGTCCTTATCAGATGTATTCTAAATTAGTGAATTCAAGCAAAATGTCAAAAATATACAGAAGGTAAGCTAAGGTTGCCTACTTTTTCACTGACATGTCTTGACATTAAAAAGTACATTGGTCTTATGGAGCTTTATTGGTCCGGTGCTACATAGTCAAAGTTTATTACAGACCGAGCGCTAAGATGTTTACACATCAAAGTGCTAAAGTTGAGAAAATATGCTGGAACAAACATAAAAAAAACACAACATTTAAACGGATCAAATTGATAACCTCCTCCTTTTTTTTGAAGTCTGTTAAAAAGTGTGTAAGCTGCTCAAGCACGTATCAAGTATACCACTTTGGTTTCCTCAGAAATTGTGCCAAATTTCATTCATGCTGTATAATTTGGATTTAAATCAGGTCATCTACTGTAATACATATAAGAAACATGTATGGATACGGTAAAGACCATTATTAAGGAAACGGGGAGGGGGAAACTGCATACAAGCTAAAAATATACGAATTATTTTTATGAATATTCAAAAAATATTCTGACCTGCCGGCTTGCCAGCTTCGAATCAATTAATAAAAAAAAAAAAAAAAAAGTACAATTAAAACGTTCTTCATTGTGGCCATAAAGTATAAACATTATGGAACTGGTTATGATTAATCGGTGTAATGGATTCTGTGTCTTAATTAAATTCATAATAAATAACAGCCGCGCGAATTAATCACTTTCTGAACCTACATACACGAAGGGAGTACACAGATTTGGAACATAAAATGACCTTATCGACCTTTTCTCTCTTTTTTTGTTTTTTCTTATTCATTTAATCGTTGAGCTACGCCACCGAATTTAAGTTACGAATTTTTTATCAACAGGTGAACATCTCTTTCGTTTATCCGCGTGTAAGGTTAGTGTTTGAAATATTTTGTGGAGTTGGGTATTTTAAAAGTTTTTTAAATGAATTAAAACAACCAGGTAGTGCACTTATCGGATTTATTTTTGAAGAGTTGGAACTTCGTTAAAGGTAAAGAAAGATTACATACCTATATACCTACATTAGTTCGTAATGAGATAATTTTTATTTGTTTTAATAATACTTACAAGTTAGTTTGTTTATGGGAGGATTTTTTTACATTGAAGCTAAATAAAAAATGGGTAGATAGTTACTTACCTAAGAAAAGGAGAATAAAAATTGATTTTTAATTTCGTTATGAAGATTATACAAAATAACGATTTGTTACTTAGTCAAGAAGGTTGAAAAAAAATAACTGGTCTCGAAAAATTCGTATTTTTCAGAATTTTTCTAAGGAACTGTATACAGTGAAAATATTTAAATGAGATTTTGATACTTACCCATTTAATGGAATATTCTATTTTTTAATATCCTACAAGTGAAAAAAAATAGAGATATGTTTTACTGTAGGTAAGTTAAGTGGAATTTAATGAGAATTCTCTTTCTTTTTCTGGCGAAAAGTAAATACCCTAAACTTAAAAATATTTCAATTGAATTTATATTTTTAAGTAGGTTTTCTATGAAAATCTACTTATCAGTTTCGGTGTAGTTGAACGATATGGGGATGGGGTTAGATACGTTTTTGTTTCATAAGTCAAAGAAAATTTTGGCCCAAAAACCTAAATTCATACGTTTATACCTCACATATATAAGCCTATTTCTTCGCAATTTTTGTCAGATAGTCATGAAATTTGTAACAAAAATTAGTATTAAGCAAAATACCAGACGTATTGATTTTGGTGCGGATCAGTCGTAAGGTACTTCTGCTAACGCTATTTTTCGTTTTTATTTTGGCTATGAAATTATTAATTTTGAACCATGGTAGCTAGGAAATTTGGAAAAAATATTTATTATAATCAATAACTATAACTTGCTATCAATTTTAGAGCGGATAAGACGGACCGTACTTCCGGTAACACTATTTTTGCTTTTATTTTGGCTATAAAATGCCTAATTTTGGACAAATAAGAATGTAATTCGGAATAAATATTTAATATAATTTTATTCCAGCATGTTATTAATTTTGGCGCGGATCAGTCGGACGGTACTTACGGGGTGGCTATTTTGGATATCATTTTGACTATAAAATGCTTGATTTTGAACCAATAACTAAGAAAAATATGCAACTGCGATGCCAGATGGTTTTTCATTTCGCATTAAAAGGAACATGATGGCACAAACAACTTACATTCCTTGTCCCCGGGGGCTTCAAAATGGGGCCAAATATTGACTTTTTATATTTTATTGAGCGATACATAATTGAGTATATTTTTTGAAAAGCTAATTCGAATTTTTCAATTGTTTTTTCATTCAATCCATTTTTTGATCAGCATTGGCTTCAAAAAGAGGAGCCAAATTTTTACATTTCATATTTTATGGTGTGATATACAATCGGGAATGTTTTTTGAGATTCAAAGTTGAAATTTGACAGTCATTGTTTCATTCGACCCATTCTTTGATCCACATGGGCTTCAAAAGGGAGTCAAATTTTAATTTTCCATATTTTATACCGAAATAAATCATGGGGAATGATTTTTGAGGCGCAGAGTTAAGATTTGACCATTAGTTTTCATTCGACCTATTCTTCCTTCCAATTGGCTTTAAAAGTAGGTCAAATTTTGATTTTTAATATTTTATTACGTTATGCATAATCGGGCATGTTTTCTGATGTGCTGAGTGAGAATTTGACAATCATAATCAATATTTACTTAATTTATTTCATTTGATGATTATCAGTGGTTATGATCAAATGCGTTGAATTAAAATACAAATGATGATGATATTTTAATTTTATTTACGACTAACTGCCTGCCGTATCAGCTTCGTTTGACAGATGCGTTTGTTACTAACTTAAGATCTCTAAAAGTTCAAACATTCATAACTTTTCCACCAGGGAAACTATGTACCTCCAGGTTCAATAAAAACCTTCCTTGGAATAACACAAATAATTCCTCAAAATTTCAAAGGAATTGGTGAAGAACTTTCAAAGATTTTAGGTTAGTAACAAACGAACATTTACATTTTTATTTACATATATAATAATAAAATATGATAATATAATATATAGGTAGTTACTAACTTAAGATCTCCGAAAGTTCAAACATTCATAACTTTGCCACCAAGGGGGCTACATACCTCCAAGTTGGATAAAAACCTTCCTTGGGACAACACAAATAATTCCTGAAAATTTCAAACAATCGGTGAATAACTTTCGAAGATCTTAGATTAGTAACAAAGGAACATTTACATTTTTATACGCTTATATTCTACTCACTCAATTTGTTGAAGTATACCGGATGACCAACTTCAGTGCTGCTTTCACGTGTTGCGACACACGCACACATACACTTATATCCGTTTTTATCAGTTGTTTTTTCAATTTTTGTTCGTTTCTGTCTCGGAAAAAAAAGTGAAAAATTTTATTTTCTCTTTCGCCGTCAAATTATAAAAGCGTATTTTTTAAAACTCGTTTTTAATCTAACTTATTATTTATATAAAAGGGGTTAGAAGAAAGATATGGAAAAATAAAATACATTATTGTAGATAAAGATAGACATTTTCATAGTAGGCATTTACAATTTGAAAAAGGGTAAGATAGAGAAAAGGCATGTTTCATTTCTCATTACTTGTTAGGGTTTTAGACGATGTAGGTATGATGATAAAACCACAGAAAATAAGTTTTGTGACTGGTATTTGTTGCTTTACAATAAATACCACATATTTAGTCTGTTCTTTTATGAACCCTTTTTTGTCTGTGAGTATATAGTTAATTTATAATACTCGCGTCGATATGTAATAGCTACATCGTGTCTTTCCTAATAAATGAGATTGTTCGAAAATTGGTATAAACACAACGTAGAATGGGAGCGAAGATTTGGTTAACCCTTAAAATTTCCAAAAATTAGAAAAAAATAAATAAATCAACAACTGAATTTTCTGAGTGTTAAATATATACATGCATTTATTGATTTGTTTTGGCGGTTACCTTCTTGAAAGCAAAAAAAAAAAAAAATTATTTATTTTTTCGGTAGCGTTCCACAAACCCCCATTGTTTTTGAAATTTAATACCTGCATAGAATCGCATGTGATCAGAAATTCACTGATGGGTCCACGTGTTGAAAATTATGTTTGCAGAAATTTTCTCACCATGTCCGCCGTTCAAACCGAAACTCAAACCATCCACAAGGCGTTCAAAGTTACAGGTAAAATTTCCAAAGAAAATGGAAAGGTGTTCAATGCAAAAAATGGAATTCCTCAAGATGACTGCGGCAACGAACTGCAAGTTGAAAAGGTCGAAATGAACAACAATAACGAGGCTGCCATGTCTCCAAAATATGAATACAAAATGGAAATTGTGTGGTTCAACGCAATCGGTTTTCTTATTCTACATCTAGCAGCCGTGTACGCTCTGTTTCTATCACTTACCGATGCAAAACTTCTAACAACTGCATGGAGTAAGAATAATAAAATTCGAATAATCTATATTTTTGAGAATGAATGAAAATTATTGAATTCGTTTATATCGGTATACTTCTAAAAATAATTAAAAATTCATGTTACTGTCTGTAGCCACTGGGTTAACTTTAAAGATTTCGACAGCCTACTTATGACTTTTGTGGGGAGTCAGTTAAATTAGCCTAATGGAAACAGTTGTTTCGATGTTTTGTACTGAAGTTAATCCTATACTATAATATGACCAATAATTATATGTGTGAATATATGTATGTGTTCATGTATGCAGGGTATATGGATGCATGACTGTAATGTATGTACCATTCTTGTTAACACAATGTAGGGCGAAATTTTTGTTCAATCGTCACGAAATTTAGTACAAACGTTATTTCTAACACAAAAAACTGAAGTACTAATTTTGAATCTAATTGATCAATTTGTTCAGAAGTTATTAAATGTTTAGATTAATTTAGCACCCTATCTCGAGAAGGTGATGAAGTAGAGGTATGAAATTTGGAGGGCATACTAATATTATGAAGGACGATATATTTGTGTGAAAAAACTTCTAAAAAAAATGTTTTGGTAGTGCAGTGGTCAAAATCCACAACTTTTTCCCAGGGGAGGCTATGAACC
Organism: Ericerus pela; assembly: GCA_011428145.1. NCBI lineage: Eukaryota > Metazoa > Arthropoda > Insecta > Hemiptera > Coccidae > Ericerus > Ericerus pela. Next base: position 90,704 of record WOFM01000226.1, read on the forward strand.
TTCGCATTAGCTTAGAACCTTCCATGAAACAACACAATAAATAATTCTTCAAAATTTCAGCTGGATCGATCCTGCTGTTCTAAAGTGATGGACATACAAATAAACATATATAAACGAACTTTCATATATATATATATGTATGTATGTATTTATGTGTGTGTGTTTGTGTGTGTATGTACGTAAACTTCTGAAGAACTAGACCGAAAATGTGGCTAAAATTAAGCGATTACAGGTTTTTGGGTACGAAAACGGATCTAGATATAGGTCTCAAATTTGAGAAAATTCGTTGAATAGAAATATGAGCATCTCAATTTAGAATACAATAATTGAATCGCTAAATAGTGATTTTCATAAGTTTTTATTGATATTTTAAGTTATACTAAAAGAATTTTGACATAAATAGTCTACTGGACGTATAGGTAATTATTATGACAGGAGAATTTACAAAAAGTGGAAAATTGAGACTTTGAAAGGTGAAAATTTAACTATAATTTCAAGTCCAACTTTAAAGTAAGTATGTGGCTCGGAACAAATCAAAATTTTTCTACTTGTTTTGAAGGGGTCTCACAGACTATAAAACTACCCTAAGAATATTTTTTGCCAAAAACAAATAACAGAATTTCTATTTTGAATAGTGAGAGTAGTAATGAAAATTTTGATAGATTACAACAAGATACCGAGGAAAGTAAAATAACATAAAAAATATTTAAAACCATTAACTTCATATAGGTACTAAGGCTCTTTACTAACAGGTATGAGCAAGTGGGTGTTGAGAGATGAGCAGCCATCTTGTGTTATTTGGTTTTTCTGAGGAAATGATAGTTTTTTATGAATTTTAAATTATTTATTATTATTATTATTATATGTGTAATAATTATTTATAACACAAAATGGCGGTTCATCTCTTATCACCCTCATGCGCATACCTGCTAGTAAAGATCCTTAACTATATTCACCTTATACGTGAAATTTTTTTAAAACTGACAACAGAATGTTGAATAAAACTATAAGATTTTTTTATCGATTAATTATCAATTTTTTTTTTTGCAGCTTTAGGATTGGGATATGTTTCGGCACTCTCAGTTACGATGGGAGCACATCGTTTATACACGCACAGAACATTCAAAGCAAATAAATGGATTCGAGGAACACTAGTATTATTCCAAACAGTTGCAGGCCAGGTATAAATTTGTTCTTTGATTTAACAGCATATTCAAGTTATTTGATCTTAGGAGGTATGACAAATGTACCTAATAGTCTTTCATGGATATATTTAATTGCAATGCTTATAAAAGGACTTCGCGCTAAAGGTCTGAAGACACAAGTTCATATTCATTGTCCAACAGCTCTATTTCTCTCTCGCTCTCTCCCAAAAACAAATTTATTTTTACTTTTCACTTCAAAAAGAGAAAAACTTAAACAATCATAAAAATAAGATTTTTTAAAATTATATACCATCTATTCGGGTGGCACAGGGATTCAAACCCGTACCTGCCAAATACCTTAACTCCCCCACCTCACCACCACCCAAAATATGGTACCATTCTCACTCGGCCACAGTGCCAGGTGATGGTGATTGAGGGAGAAGTAATGTAAAGCTGATGTGTGGTAGCCACCACACCACTCTCCCCAGTATAGTGGAGCATAATACGGCCAATACAGAGGCACCAGGTTAATAATGTGTGTACTGGAGCATGGTTGATACCCTTCTCATCACTGCCCCATAGCGCACAATCTACAGCACCATCATATTTTGATGGTGGTGAGGTGACAAACTACCAGTTGGTTTGCGGGTCCGAGAGAAGGCTTTGTTTCATTCTCTCACATCATGTCAAGGTCATCACCGGCCAAATACCTAAACTCCCCCACCTCACCACCTCCAAAATATAGCACCGTTCTCACTCAGCCACGACATCGAGTGACAATGATCGAGGGAGAAGTAATGTAAAGCCAATGTGTGGTAGCTGCCATACATCATTTTAGAAATTGTTATGCGGTAGCAAGATACTACACCTGTGATTTGCCTTCACTGGAAATGAGTTTTATGGAAATTTCAATACATTTAATCAGCTAGTTTTTCAATGAAAAATGGTTTTCAAATATTTACGATCAATGTTTTCTCTTAATTAGAATGGATACATTGTTTGATCTCATTTATGAATAATTCTGTTCATCCATCGTACAGTCTTTAAGTCGATGAACAATAAAGAAAATTTTAAAAATTTCATTTCCCCCAAAAAATGCTAATAATTTTTTATCAATTTTTTTTTTTTAAATAAACAAATTTTTTTGTCCACAATTTGTTGCTTAATTACAAAATTTTTATTGAATCTTCTTCAACGAGACCATGATTAAATTATTTTCTACAAAAATTAATGTAAGTACTCTCACAATATGCTGGAGTTATGCAAAAATAAGGAAAAAACTTTTAAGGCAGTTTTTCTTGACTCGAAATAAAAAATTAATTTTTATGGAAGAAAAAGTTTTTTTGAATTTCAGCATACATATTTCAGTTATGTTAACAAGTTGTTCTTTTTATTTTTTCAAAAATTTATGAAAAAATTTTCCTTTACACAAATTTGAAAGAAAATTTAGGCTTTTTCTTTTTTTTTATAAGCAGGTAACTGCTTCGAAATGCATGGTTCGGCATTAAGAATAGCATCGTGAAAACAAAAATATTTTATTAAAGTAATATTAGATATATAACTAGTGAAACTAATGAAATTTTTTTTTTCCAATTTCGCTTAAAAAAATGAGAAGTAGGTAATTCTGACCATACAATACGTCATATTCCCACACTTATGTAGGGAGGTGAATGTATACAATGGATCAGAAATTTTTCTCCATAATGGTATGAAAAAAATTTATCGTAGAAAACTAAATCATAATTTTTAATGTAAATCCCAAACATGAAACATGCGAATGTTTGCAGTTATACAACCTGCGAATTATTTGGCAATTAATTTTTTTACAATTAGATCTCATATTTTTCACTTCAGATTTGGGTTCCGCGCAGAACTGTAAGTAAAATTCACACGTTGATTATAGGGTTTTGTCGGCGTAATTCGCTGCGAAACTTGACATGTTCAAAATTATTGTAGGCTTATAATTTTCCTTGTTCAAAATTTATGCGTGACGTAATGATCAGCACAGTTGTCCAATGCTGGATCACGTTCGAATGTTTGCTGTATCAAATAGTTCGTCGATTTCTCAATAGTTTTCGGGTCAATTGACACAAAAGGTGTAAAAAATTAGTTATTTTGAATTTTTTTTTTTTTGTCGTCTATTATGTCACTCGATAGGTATATGTTTGAGTCTTACAAAAAATAGACATCTTCAAGAAATTCAGCGTTGAAGAACAATGCCAATTCATTCGTCACATTTGTGTTTTGAGCAAACAAATGTTCACAATAGTGCATAATTATACGAAATTGCGCAATAATTGCGCTCCAAAAAACGACTGAATATTTCATTTTACATGCAATTTTGCGTAGAATCGTTGTCTAAAATGAAAAAACACAAGTTCTATTTAAAAAAAAAAAAAGAAGATTAGAGTCAACTGCGCACATAAAATATCTCTCACCGTACTACAGTTACAGGTAATACAAGCGTAGACCTATAAACAGGTAACGGAAGAAAATTGCAAATGCATTAAACTTTGAACACCCGGTATGTTACATATTTACAGTACCAATATTAAACCACCTAATTACGCTGCCCGATATAATGTTTTTCAGAATTGCCTTTGGGTTTGGATTCGAGATCATCGACAACATCACAAGTACAGTGATACGGATGTTGATCCACATAACTCTAGTCGTGGATTCTTTTTCAGTCACATTGGTTGGCTTATGGTACGAAAACATCCTGAGGTTATCAAAAAAGGCAAGAATATTGACATGTCTGACATAAATCAAGATCCTATCGTTATGTTTCAAAAAAAGTAATCAAAAGAGTTGAAAAAAATTGCTTAAATTTTCGGATACGTTGCTCGCTCAGAGACTTCGATAACATGTTATGGAATTATTTTCAGATACTACAAAACATTATTCACCATTTTCGCCATTGGTTTACCCACCATAATTCCGCACATGCTATGGAATGAAACCATATGGAATTCATTTTTCTTAAGTTTTATTGGGAGGTTAATATTGTCTTTGAATTTCACGTGGTTAGTCAACAGTGCAGCGCATATATATGGGACAAGACCTTTTTCCAAGTAAGATATATATAATCAACGATTTTCATCCAAAGTCTGAGGCATATTAATAGGTGGTATGAAACTATGAACTACGAATGGAAAAATTACTTGAAATAATGAAATCGAAAAATATATCAAAAACAATGAGGTAAAACAGAAGGAAATTGAGACATGTAAAATGATCTCATAAAATCGAATTTTTTTTGTCTCCTCGCACTCCCTTGAAGAAGTCTTCAAACTTCATTATTTTCAGATGAAGTTAGTTGCCATTTTTTTGGATCTTAAAAAATCTGACATTAACTGCAAATTTTATATAGTTCGAAATGACTTTCCATTCTTCAATTCCATTACTTTTGAAAATTTACCTATGATTTGTTGCCTCAATTAATTATATTTTCAAATTAGTCTAAATTATGTTTTGCAATCTGTACAGAGACATAGCACCAGTAGAAAATTGGTTTGTATCGTTTTTCGGATTAGGAGAAGGATGGCATAATTATCACCATACTTTTCCGTGGGACTATAGAGCAGCCGAATTTGGTCAACATTTCAATGTGACCACAACAGTGATCGACTATTGTGCCAAAAAAGGATGGGTTTACGATTTGAAATATGCTTCACCAGATCTGGTTAAGAGCCAAGCAACCAAGAAAGGAGATGGTTCGCATCCTGTGTATGGAAAACTACATCCGGATGATTTTGATCCTATGGAAAACTACTAATTGTGTATGGTTTTCCGTTTCCTTCCCAATTCCTGAACTTTGCATATTTTCATACCTACCTCATCTGAAAATGATTTTGTAAATTTGTTATCAGTAATAAATATTTTTTCTTAATATGTTTTCTAATTTTGCTGTTGTGCCTCTTAGATTAGGAAAAAATATTATAAAAACCAAATATTAATTAGGCTTAACATTAAGATGCTGATGGGCTAGTGAGCAAAATATGATATGCTAATCAAAACACTAGAAGACAAATGAATGTGCCATTGGTAAGTCTTTGTATTATTACTAATTCAATTTCAATGTTTCAAAAACATACATGTTTAGAATGAAAGTGAAAGCCTTAAAAGGGGATTTCCTTATCTACTAGTAAGGCACAACTTTGAAATACAAGAAAAGTAGATAATTAAAAATTATTGATTAAAAAGTTTTTACACTCACTAAGTTTAGGTAACGAGTTGATGTGGAGTTTGTCTATCGCAACTGGATCTATATCCTTATTCAAGGATGCAGTTGAATTAGAAGGAGTCTCCTTCTTTATCTTTGCGGGGTTTGTCACAATGTTGTCATGCTGAGAACATAAGTATATTCATTTAATACTGTATTATCAAACAATTTGGACAGTTGTGATAGTTGTAATCCCTTATGTAAAAATTGCTCATTCTTTGCTTGTTCTAACAAAGATTTCCATTCCTCACTAACTTGGAAGGTGATGGGGTTAGCAGCCTTTGATCACAAAATTGTGTGATAACCAGTGCTTGGGCAGTGGAATTACTTAGTAGCAATATTTTGGAAATTTCTTGACACATTTTATTGCCATATGTCCCAAATCACATTTGTAACACAAGTGGTCGTGGTTGTAGAAATCCAGATGTTTTTGGAGGATATTTCCTTTTTGTGTAGCCCATAAAAATGACCAATGACCAGAGCCACAAAAAATACAGTTTCTGCCACATGGAGGAAGAATTCCAATCTTAAGGATTGCTTGTAGTATTCTCAGTAATTGACTGGGTCCTGGAATCCCACCTAAAACCATAAAATTTTTAGTTTTGTTTCCAGATTTTCCCCATTTCATTCCCTTTAGTTTGAGAAAGGATTTATCATTGACCACACGAAATTTTGTTTGGTTATTTTTTCTAGAATTTTGTTCATTTGTGAAATTAGGGGTGCCTCTAGACTGACTTTGTCACCCAAAATTTGACTGATTTTTAGGACTAGGTTTGAAAGTAGGTTCATTCGAGCTCCTACATTCTGAAATTTTAATACTCTCATGTATAGCAGCAAATAAATGTTTTACATGGCGTTCGGACAAAAATACTTAATTGTTTTTCCTATAATTTTGGAGGAAACTTTTTAATGCAAACACTGAAAAGATTTTCTGTATCAATCGTGATGGCAAACTCACGGTAATTATCAATAAGTACTGCTACGTTGTCTAAAGCTTCTCTAGTAGATGCAACTGAATTTGTAGCGTTTGGAGAAACTGTGATTTGTATCCAAATTTTTACTCTTAATTTACTAGGGTCTCCATAATAATCTTCTAAGTATTTTAGTTGTTTATGGTAACTGTCCTTATCAGAGGGTAAATGATTAATAGTTTCCAATATTTCTCAAGGGAGACTACTTTGCAGGATTTGAATTTTTTGTGACATTGGCATTCGATTGCTTCTTCTTCGAATTGATGATGTTCAGCTTTTCTTTCTTGTTGAACTTCCTGTTCTCAGAATGGTTAAGGATCTTGAATACCTTAATGAGGTGAAACAGGCAGAGCCTGACTTGTAGCTTTTAATAAAGATTGAATTCCTTCTTTTCAAAGGCTGTCATTTGGCTATGTAATCATTAGATGTAGTGTATTACTTGATGAGACATGTTGTTATGAACATACTCTGATGCATTTTGAATGTCATCGATGGTGGCTATGATTTGGGTGTGAGTCCCTATATCATCTAGTGATAAGTTCTTTTAGGTAACTATGCCTAAAAGTTCTATTAAGTAATCTTGGCCTTTCACGGATGTAGTTCTGTATCAATGTGGATTTGGACAAAACTGATTTGTTATCATCATCCATGTTCAATAAGTTGTCTTCATCAACATCCTCATTTAGGGGTGTGAGGATGAGGGTGTTTAGATTACATTCTTGCATTAGTTTGGCCACCCAATCAGCTTTGGCTTTTCAAGGACGATTGTTTTCAAGAACGATTACTGCTCTAGTCAAATCATCAATTTCAGAAGTTACTGCCAAACAATTAAAATCGGAGACCGCAGGTAATTTAAATTTGGTTGTCTCTTAGACGGAGGTTGTAGTGACAAATTTGCAGGTTGTTGGTCGGATTTGCTGTCAACATTGTTCTCGTTTCTATGAAATAGAGAGTAAAAGAACAAGATGTTCACCATTTTGTTTATTAGATACCTACGAATGTGAGAGCAGGTAAAGTATACTTCATTTCTTTAATACTTGAGAAGTATTTTCGATGAAATTTGATAAATTTGCTCAAGTGTTGGTTGCCAAACAATTTTTTGAGGAGAGGTCTTAGGAAAGTGGTATTTTTATTCACAAATGTCACAAAACATGGAAAAATTAAGCACTCTTAATTTATAAATTTTAATTCCAAATGATAATGTCATATTTTTAGTAGGTACTTAAGGGAAAATATTCGTAATTTAGTACATAATTTTGAAAATGATACCTGACTTACTCATTAGTCTATAATCAATTCGAACTTAAATGATTCAAAGATCATATCAATATAATACTGAAGATATAAATTCTTACGCATAGTTTCGGATTCTGAAAAGATTAGATAACGAAAGGTTTCCTTACATAGAGTTGAATTTCCACTTTAGAATATTTCGATAAATTGTATTCTGTAAGTATTACAATATTTTTTAATAATATTGATAAACATTTTAATTATTTCCTTATCTGAAGATGATTGTCTTAGGCCGAAATTAAATAGTTTACTACATTAATTATTTTAGGAAATAGTCCTAGTTTTCCAATACGGATCGCAAGTTTACAGTCTTAGGCATCAAGATTAGGTGTAAATTGAGTAAAATGTTATTACAATTAAAACTTACACGGTAGTTTTGTTCAATTCCATTTTTAATGATCAATCACAGTGATTTTTCCTTCGGTAGTAGACAGCTGTCCACTTATCTCACATTTTCGTGATACCGGAATACAAAAAATGACATGTAATACACAAAAAAATGAAGCAATGTGAAAAAACTGCATTAAAAGTTGAAAATTTCGTAGAGTAGGATTCGGCGAACACAAAACGAAACCCAAAATTACAAAACTGTGCCAAAAAACAACAAAACAGAAAAACAATAGAAATTAATCGCAGATAGTATTGTACCATGACAGCACATTCAATTCAGCATTCAGCCACTGGTCAATGGTCAATGGTCAAGTGAACTGAACAGGGTAGTTGCTGCACACGTTGTCAGTTCAAGTTGCAAATTTGTATTTGTGGTAGTATGCTGTGTGTGTTTCTTTTTGTTGGTTGGCGAGGGAGAAACTCAAATGTTTAGTTGCATTAGTGTGAGTATTTTAAACAGTCAATATTGTCATCGTATGTGTGAGTGTAGATGTGCAACCAACGTAGTACAATAGTGGTGCTATCGGTTGTTACCTTGAATTCTTTCCTTTTACAGGGCTAAGAATACAAGCGTCTAGGGACACCGTAGGGTAAATTTTTTTCGGGTAGTTTTGGAATCGGTCGGAACACTTTGTTCGACTTGGGATTTTCGTTTGTTTTGTTTGTTTGTTTATTAATAATAATGGTAGTTGAAAAATGGGTTACCTAATTGTTTAATTTATGATGTTTTTAAATATGAATTCCAAATCGCAATTCATCTGTGACCTATGTCAAACTTCTTTTGGTAAAAAACATCATGTACTCAGGCACATTGAAAACATTAATTCGATTAGTAGGTCTACCAGTGTAAAAAAAATTCAAAAACATTGAAGTAAAATCCAATGTTTTCTATGCTGTTTTTCTTGCAATACTTCCTGTGTATAGTCATTTAGAAATTGCTCATCATTTGTATGTGGAAACAAAATGTTTATCCTTTTCATCTGAAAATGGTAAGTTCTGATACCTACATAAACTTTCATGTTCTTATGTCTCTTTCATTGGGATGTGATATATTCACACAGGTTGAACAACAACCGTGAACGATTCATTGTCAATCATGTTAAATTGAATAAATAAAGTTGACTCCGATTTTTTTTTTAATATTTTCAATGGATAAATGAAGTTTTTCTGGTGGTTTATTCGAACATGTTCTCATGAATACTACACTTCGTTCTTCTTTACAGTGTCATTCAGTGTTTTTTATTCACAACTTAAAAATTTTTCAGATTCTTGCTTTAAAAAAATATATTAAAAAAAAATACAGCCTCCATAAATAAATAGTTTTTTTTACAAAAATTCTAAATAATTTCAAATTTCAATAAAAACACAAAATAACTTTGAAAACTAAGTCAAACAAAATGTTCCAAACGATTCTGAAACCACCCAAAAAAATTTACCCTACGGTGTCCCTAGAGGCTTGTGCTAAGAATCAAGTTGAAAGAAGAAAAGGCGATAACATTTCGTTATTTCTTTCTCTCTCGCACTCCTTGTAAATGGGTATTGTCTTATATAATGCAAAATTGACTGATTTTTACAATAATTGTGTAACCAAATTTATTGGTTCGCGTCCATATGTCAATGGTAGCTACTAGCTCTTGTTCAGCCATCTTTTTTAATTCCAACGGATTGTAAGATTTGGTGGAAAAGCGGAAATATTTTTAGCTGCATGTTTTCATGTACCTATTAGGTATGAGTGTTTTATGTAGAGGTGAGCTAAGATAAAGAAGAGTGGACCTATTTTCTTTATTGTCAATTGTCATTTTGATAGTTACCTAATTGTGATTAAATTTGGATGAATTGTACTAGTAATTAATTAGTTGACTATGGGAAGTATGATTACTTAAATCCACCAATGGGAGGGGTTGAAAATTATTTTCAAGTTGGCAGAATAATTCGTATTAAAAAGGACAAGTCTCGGACATAGTAATGTGGAATGACCTGAATCGTCTTTCATTTCCCATTTTATTCTGAAAGTGGCTGAATTTTGGGTTGTAAAATGTTGCCGATGTAATTCTTGAAAAGAATGGAAGATTTAATATTATTTATTTATGTTATTCTCACGAAAATATTCGTCATTGTCTTAACAGTCAAGTCTTGAAAAATGTTCAATGTCTTGTGTGTCAAATGCAGGAAATTTACTAAGTATTTTTACCGTTTACTGGTTCAAAAAAATTTTTTTCAGGTAATTACTATGAAGTTTATACTCGATGAAAGAAGTTTCATCAGAGTCAGGTAGTGTTTATACTCAATGAAAAGATTTCAATGGAGTCAATATAGAGTGGAAGTGCGTATTTTAAATAGCTGTGTAAGAAGAAAATTAAGGAAAATTTTTTTCTCGGATCTTAATCTTCCTTTTCTCCGAGTGCAGATACTTTTATTAAATAAAATAAGTTGCTCTTCTCCAGTGGCTGTCGGTTAAGAACTGTTCAAGCTCACTCTCGCCTATCAATACCTTCATTTCGCACAACTTAGTGGGCGATGTTGTTGGATTTCCTGCACCTTCAATATGCACAGGAGTTCATGGGCTAGGGGTATGATAACTTTTGTTCCTTTCATTGATTATTTGCCATCTGGGTGTGGGCTTGAGGATATACATATACATGATGGAGAAAACCCGGAACAGTTTTAACATGGGGTTGAGTGTCCAGACTATAGATGCCGCGTGCCGACGTACGAAGTACCCCAAATTGAACACACCAACCAATCAGAATCGAAAATATGATTAAAAGATAGGTACTTTGTACGCTAGTGTTTATAAACAAATGCACATTGGGAGATTTTCCTCCAATCAGATATTTAGTTGGAAGTACATGTGTTTGTAGAAGCGCTTTCTATAGATAGGACACTAAAATTGTCCATGTGTCCTCTTTTCGAGGATATATATATATAATGGAGATGACATGGAATAGTTTTAACATAGGGTTGAGTGTCCAGACAACAGATGCGGCATGCTGGCGTACAAAATACCCCAGACTCTTACTCCAACCAATCAGAATTGAAAATCGGTGTAAAAGTGAGGTACTTTGTACGCCAGTGTTTATAAATAAATGTATGTGGCGAGATTTTCCTCCAATCAGATATTCAGATGGAAGTACACGTGTTTGTAGACGTGCTGTCTATAGGTTGGACACCAAAACTGCCCATGTGTTGTCTCCATCATATATATATCCTCGAAGGGTGTGGGAAATAAAAAAATTATCAGAATATTTTTAATTTGATAATTGTAGGTAGGAGTTGGTATCAATTTGAAGTGGAGGATTGAATCATAGAGTTTTTTCATGTTTTTTTATCAGAAAGCGAATGAGTGGAATTCAATCAACTCTTTTAAGATTGAATCAAAATCAACAGAGAGTGAAGAGTGAGAGAGCAAGTGAGAGATTTCTCAAAATTTGAAATCATTCATTCATTCAAGGACAAATCAGATTGAATTGTTATCAATAGTACATACTTATCTATTTCCTTTCTGCCCTGCCCATATATTGATTTTTTTGGTACATTTTTCTTTTTTTTCTACCCCCTTATTGTTTGTCTTTCTTCGATTGACCTACAATCACAAAATTTGAGGAAAAGAAGATTCAATTAGATTCAATTAAGGTGAATCATTTTTCTGACTGGGTTGAAATCGATTCAATAGGATTGATTTGAAGTTATTAAATTCGAGAGTAAATAAAGATTTCTATATAAGAGTTGAAAATTCTTTTTGGAGAATGATGAAGGAGATTGAATGGGAGTTTTTGTTTCACTTCCAACCCTTGCTTATAACAAGAGTGGATAAGATTTGTGAAAAAAATGCGATTTGAATCCTTTTTTGGGGGTTAAAAAGGATTTGTGATTCTTGATTTGAATCACTTTTGAAAAATAAATGTGATTCGTGATTTGTAATTCAAATCACATTAGGAAACAGAACATTTATGATTAGAATCATTTATTTACAAACAGCAGAACAACAAATCACAAAAAGACAAACCCATTCCTCTATTCACAAAATTCCTGAAAAATTCCTGGGAATTTAGAGATTGTTGGGAAAAAAATTCATTAATTTCATCCTTGTACAATTAAACAGCCTCTTCAGAGAATTTTTACCTTGCACTATCCTAAATAAAACAGATTTCTATCAAAAAGTACTCGAATGTTCAGAACTATTTTCCCATGTCAAGGTCAAACAGAATCATTTAGTGTTCAACATTTTGAGGATTTGGGATTCATGGAAATATGATTTGTGCAAATCATTTTTAATCTTTGGACTGAATGTATTTATTTGTGATTTGTGATTCAAATCGTTGCTGTAAAGGATTTGTAATTTGTGATTTGAATCACTGCTGTATAGGATTTGAGATTTATGATTAGAATAATTTCTTCTAGGATTCTGCCTACTCTTATCATCAATATTATGAACAGTTAAGGCCAGTTCACAATTAACGGGAATGGTAACGAGAATAAGAATGAGAAACATGAAAATATAAATTGTTGATGGAGGCATTCACTTTCAAGCGAGAATGAAAATTGTACAAGAATGTGAATGGGAAAGTTAACTGAAGTTCATCTTTTTTTTTTCTTGTTCTCGGATTTTGTCTACCACGCATAAGCAGAAATGGTCTTGTAAATTATTTTATTTTTTACTACTGATAAAATACTGTTCTGGATAGAGATGTGCGTTTTAGTTCATTTGGGGGATTTAGTTCAACAGGTCTCGGTCTTTTGAATGAACTAGTTCAGTGAACTAGTTCAAAATGAACAAAATGAGCTGCATGAATCAAACCTTTGAGTATGTATTATTTCATATGGAGAGCAATTCGTATACATTTTCTATACGTAGTTACTTTCAGACATAGAAAGCGCTTTCATTCCCCAAGAACGCTTACTATTTCATTTTGTTTTTTGTTGATTGATAAGAAATTCCACTCATCCAGTGATTAACAACAATGCTGTGAAGTATAAGAGTGAACTAGCTTATAGGTCTATACAATATAACATTGATTTGATAATATCTTTTAGTTCAAAATGAACTAGTTCATCCTCATCTTTCGGTCTCGTTCATTTAGGTCTTTCAAAAGATTTGTTCAAATGAATTAGTTCTAGGTCAACCGACACATCTCTAGTTTTGGATAATTTGAAATATCATAAATAATGAAGTGCTGAACTGTGAACTGATGGTAATTACTAATATATAAGAACTTGATAACGAAAATTTTCTGAATTGTATCTGTGGAATACCTTGTTGTGAGAGATATTCTCACCAGAAGGAAATTCAACAGAATTTAAGCGTGTTCAACCACTTCGTACATAAGTACGAGTAAGCCAAAACCAAGGCGAACACTGGCGATTTTAGAGCCAGTTCGGGTGGTTTATATATGGCTTATTTGCACGCACACAAACACACATACGTAAGATAATACGTACGTTGGTGAGAATGGCCAGGTTGCATCATCCCCTACCGAGATAAGAAATGGCTGGCCAGTTCATGTACGAATTGTGACATCATCTTATTGTGTCGCGATTTGGTACTCGTACATTAACTGCAAGTACATACAGGTAATTACGATCGAACGTATTTTGTGTATTTAACGTCACAAGGACGATTGTTTGCCTGCCCTTTGGGGCGGCAACTGTTGTCAAGGGGTCCGAGCCCCTATACCTCATAAGGAAGAGTTCCCACAGTATCCATAATAGAAATATTGTGGATGTTGTGAATATACAACTGATATTCTCATTATTGTTCATGTTTTCATTCTTGTTCTCGTTAATTGTGAACCAGCCTTTAGGACTTGCATGTTTCCTTAAGAAAATTACATTATATTTATTCTGTTTACTCCCTCATTGTTCTTGCTTGAGCACAAATAAATACTAATTACAGGGCAACTAAGCAAGACTTTAAGGGTTAGAGAGCAAAAATGTTTTAATTAAATTCATAACAAAAACAATCACACAAATTAATCACTCATGTTAATGGAGAGAGTACACTGATCTCACACAGCATTGAGAATGATGTTAAAATATAGAATTTAGTCCCACTTTATTTGAAGTGACGAGCTGGTCGAATATATTCTCTCTCAGTTATCGAGTTGTGGCGATTTGAATATAGAAGTGAGAAAAAACTGAGTTAACCCAAAACCACAAAATTGGAAAAGGCGACATAACTAAACTCACACAGCATTAATAATGATATCATAAAATAAAATTTAGTCCCCTTCTTTCATATGCAGAGATGAGTTGGTCAAATTTTCTCATTGTTCAGAGTTGTGGTGATTTGACCAGGCATTTCGTGTGTTGTAGCTGGTTGTTTGCTGTAGCCAGTGCTTGTAATGATTTCAATTGTATTTCATATTTTATCCTATATTTATATTAATAACAATTCTGTATGGTGGTTAAATGAAGAATTGTGTGCTCCTAATTTGGAACTATCGATTCATTGATTTCTTTAGCAATTTTTATTGATGAACAAACTGTCCTAACATACTGTAAGTGAAGACATCAAAAGACTAATCAGATCTGCTCAGACGTTTCGAGATCCCCTAAAGCTTTTGAGGACTTACCCCAATTTTTTTGGGCACCTTCCCCCTATTTTTGCACCCCTCCTAATTTTTTTGCGGCTCTCAATAACTATAAAAATCCTTCTTTCTACCTCGCTTTACTTCTGTCCCTGGTCCCTAAACCACATTAAAAATAAATTTTTAAATCAACAAATGAAATTTATTTACAAATCAACATAATTGTAAGTAGCATAGAAGTATTAGCAAAACAATCAATAATTTTTTTATTACCAATACTTTCCAAAACTTCTGATTTTATAGCAAAAATCAACATCGCACTCATATAAGGATCCAACATGACACTGCGCAAATGGTTTTTTATGATTTTATGTTTACTAAATGCATGTTTTGCAGTGCAGCTTGTTACAAATAAAGTAATTAATATTTTGATTAAAGCTCACAAAGATGTAAACATTGAAAACTAAGAAATAAGGCGAAATGGTTTTCCAAATCCTCTGGCGATTCATGGTTTAAAATCTTCCTCCTCCTTCTTGTCGTTGTACTTTTTCTATTCTTCAAGCTGTGTTTTCTTTTTCTTTACAGGGACAGGGAGAAGATTTGACATGTCTACATTTTTCTCTAAAATTGGGTAGATTTTTTTAAATTCATTTGCTTCTTTTGAAACCTGAATGGGATCCAAATTGTAAAAACGACAAGTTATCGATGTCATTTGGCTCAACTTTTTTGTTTTCTACCAATTTTAGGAGCGTTAAAAGATTAGCTTCGTTTAAAAATTCCAATGTATTCTCAGTGTGTTTTTAATTAAAGTGAATAACTAATGAGAAGAACAGGAGTGTAAAAGAAAATAAGATATTACAGTGATCATTCGATCTAATTTTAAAAGATATGTTCACCACGCTGGTATGAGGCAACTTGATTTAACATTTTTTCTAATTCATCATTTGCTTCTCATCAGTTACTATATGAGTTCATTTGATTTTGAAAAAAATAAGTTTCCCTTGAAATACAAAAATATATATACTAGAGACGGTCAAGATTTCTAAAAGAAGAATTAAATCAATTTACACTAAACAAATAAGATCTTCATTAAAATTTTTTTTTTTCTTTGCTTAATGAGAGTGTGAAACTACCGTTTGAACAGTTGTTTTTTCCTCCATGAAAGTATTATGATTCCTGCTTATTACTATTAAGATAAGTCTTAATATTAAGCTTTGGTCATATAGACAAGCATTAAGCTATGAACAGGGTCAAGGCTCACAATTTGAATCTGAACATTGACAGGATCTCACTCATGTGCTCAAATGCTTGTCTGTATGAAAATAAACTATTGGAGAAATAATAAAAAAACATTTTGCATGATTTCTCTATTGGCATATTCTTATTTAATACCCCATGTATGTGTGGCCTGCAGTAAAATATTTCTTCCACCATCAACATTGTATTTTTCATAAGGGTAAAATTTTGTAATTGCTGCCATTCAAAAACTAGTAAACTGATTGTGCTCAAATTCAATACCAAACCAGTTCTTAATAGTCTCATTAAAATTTCAGGCTAGAATCTTTTAATTCACAGGAGTTATCGGTGGGTTTGCAAAACTTTGAGAACCTCTCCCTCCAAAACTAGCGAATGAATTTCAAAAATTTTATTACAAATTTGTAGTCCATAAAAGCCTCTGACACTGTTCCAAGTTTCATTGAGATAGGTCAAAAATTGGAGACTCCACACACCCAAAAATTGTCAAAATGAGTAAAACAGGGAAATAAATATACATCCATTTGCACATGCCGTAGTCAATTTCCAAAATCAACCTTCATCAAAAATGCCTAGACACTTACTATTTTGCTGTCAAATGCTACAATGAACCCGAAATAAAGCTTTTCACTGAATGAAATTAGGCATTATATATTATTATACAATAAAGAGCATAACTCTCCGGAATTTTTTATAACTATAGAATTTGGCTAAGTTTTATTATTATTATTCCTTAGTCAAAATCAATAAACCATTAAATACTATTAGTCAAATTAATTCAAATGTACTTTGGTATTACTAATAAAATAATAATATAATATAGGTACAAAAATTTCAGTTATTTCAACTTTATTTTTTTTTATTTAAATTACAGTGAAGTCTTGGGTGTAGTATTGTACAAATAAAAAAAATGCTTGAATAACTGAAATTTTTTTTTATGTTATATTATTTTATTAATAATAAGTACCCTTGAAAAAATTTGGCCAAATTCTATAATTATAGAAAATTCCATGCGCATTATATGTGATGTCTAATTTCATTTGGTCAAAAGGTATATTGTGGGTTCATTATAGTATTTGACTCTGAAATACTACATACCTAGTAAATACCTAGGCATACTCGAAAAAGGCTGATATTCGCATTTGAGGGCGACACATATATATATTTCGGATTAACAACAAAATATTTTTTGTTGCTTGATAGTTAACGAATGTGCAGGAATTTTTTTATAATTTATTTTAGTTTTGACAGAAAAAACGGGGTTGTACGTTCATTCTATTGATATCATTGATATCCGCATAAATATATATATATATATTGTGTACCGAAAGATTTGAGTGACCTATATATATATTCGTGATCTACAACTCAAGATCGGCAGTTTTCCACATTTCCTACATCAAGGTCCCCCATTGCCTTGAATGCAATAATTGTGTTTTCCAAGAAAATACACAAATAAATAGGCGATATACTGATGGAAAATATCAGTATCAATTCTAATTTCTGTGGCAGTCTTTATATTAATTATTTTCAGGAAAAATATACATTATCTAATTACCGTATCACTCGACCCTTATAGTAGTCATGAAAAACAAAAAAATATATGGAAACATGTTTGTATCAAATTTTATGTACATTTATTTTATACAGAAGTACTTTCATTGTATATTGCTTTGTTATCAAGGAAAACTGAAAAAACTAAAAATAGCAAATAGCAACTCACCATGGTTACTGTGTATGAGGTAGGTAGACCATCTTTATTGATTATTAAGAGGTCCATCCCTACATATTTGAGCCATAAAATGTTTTTCAACTATTGATTCCGTTTTAATCCGATTTTTAACATCATTTCACTGGGTTAAATATTACTGATGCCATGTAAAGCATCACGTACACATAGTACCCCAAATCGATTGCAAAAAAATAGCTTTATTTCGTGTAACAGCTTTCCTAGTAATTATTTAATATTCAAAGTCTTAGTTATATCATTGTTCCGTCGTATTTAGACAGACGAACATATTCGCTGACCTAAATACTCCGCAACAATTAACGGCGAATATTTCCTCTAAATATTCACCGTTACCTCCATTAGTAACCCAATTAACAGGGCTAACAGTTATGCAGACGTTCAACTAATCGGCATAATTGTCAGCACTATTTAGGTATGTACCTAAGGTACCTTTTTGCAAAAGTAAACAATATTAGGCACGAAAAGAAGTCACTTGGTAAATCGATTTACACCAAAACTTCACTTGCCTTTCTGAGGAGCTTCAAGGTAGTTATGATACATTGGACTCTAAAGTCTGAAGGTGTTCCTAGACACCACCAAGTTAGCAGTCCGCCCTATGTAGAGGTGAGACGACGATAGATAGAATATTAATATACATATATGTGTTTTACGTACGATTATCCGCTAAGTGAGCAAAGTTACTTAAGTATAAGAATTTATTGTGACGAGGTGTTTACCACAAATTATTGTGACGATAATTCAGTATTAAATATTGTTTGATGAAAACAAGTATTTATTTTGGTGTGTTTGTTCACAACTATCCGGGATAACAAACACAACAAAATTGGCGCCCGAACTAAAAATAGAATCTGGCCTTCTTGAAAATACGTAAGTGATCATTTACGCGAACTAGAAAATTTTCTTTCAAACAACCTAAAGATCCAAAATTTTACATTACATATACAGTGACCGAAATCTCGTGTCAATTATTTTCAGAGCATCACGCCTCGTAAAGGTGCTCAATTGACAAAATTTTTTTCCTCTTCATAATTTTCAAAATTTTGCACCTGCGAAAATAAAAACGCATTTTTCGTATCGCGAGCTCGTGAGGTGAAGCCTACACTCCCTCACTTGAGCGATCTAGCCTAAAGGCATAAATAAATAAAAAAATAATAATAATAATTTAAACAAGATATTGTTGTACTTGGCAAAGAAACAACAATATAATATTCGCAAAACATTCGACAAAACGTATCGACCGAAGACCAGGAAGCCAGATTGAAAACCAAGCAGTCAACCGGAAATTGGGATAGCGAACAGGACAACGTAGAAACAAAAGGCCCAAGGGATCATCGAATGCTAATAATCTGTAAGTGAAAAATAAAACATAAAATTACTTTATTTTATATTGGTGTAGAAAGTGCTGTTTTCCATTTTTAAATTTAAATTTACTGAATGTCTCTAAATCCAAACCCATTTCGAAAAACATTAACACAGATAAGAGTAACGTAACAAATCCCGAAAATTTACAAACTCTAAATATAAACCCAGAAAAGGAATTAAACCCAGAGGAAAATTTCCCACCACTCGCCAACTATTGGGGAAGCAAAGTCTCCACACAATTATTGTATGAAATTTTAAAATTAGCCAAAGTATCGAGAATAGAGAATAGAAGCAGATACGACTTACAAAGAAAACTTTATAAGGGTAAGAAAGGCAAACATTGGCTGTTAAACGTACTTTACACTAACCCCAACGTAATTAATTTAAAAGGAACAAAAGAACTAGATAAACTGGTAACCAAATCCACAGAAAGTAGACGAGCAACAAGAAATTTGAAAAATAATTTAGAATCAGGTATAGATTCTGAAACGGAAGACGAGGAAACCCCTAATCCACGTCAAAAAACAAAATCTGAAATCCTGAACAGAAAAACCAAAAAGATAATAACAGAAAGCAAAGAAAGAAAATCAAGAGAACTAGAATTGGCTAGATCCTCTAACAAGATACAAATAAAAATCGACGAAAACAAACTTAAAAATATAGGCAATTCTGACGATGAAGTCTTCGAAGAAACTTCCGATAAAATAAGTAGAAATCAACAAAATAATTCGATAAGTGATTTTCTGATACAGATTGATACCCCAAAGGAAAATAAAAACTCAAACTCTACCACAACCTCAGGCACAAATTCACCTACAGGAATCGAACCTTTTGATAACCTAAACAAATTTAATACAAAATTTAAAAGTGATATAATAGAGTTCCCGCAAATAACACACATAAATAACCAATTACAAAATATGGCATTTCCCAATCTAGAAGATCCCAACCTAAGAAACTTTTGGACGAGATCAGAAAGATGGACACCTAGCCACTTTGCAAATGGTCCTGATGAAGACATTCTAGAATTCTTATTCGAATACGAAAGACAGGCATAAATGTTCGAGGCATCAGAACATGTTATGAAACACAATCTAAACATAGCTTTAAGAGGACCGACACTAGAATTATTTGCCGCTGATAACACGATAACTCCAGAAACAGAATGGGAGGAAGTTAAGAAAATATTAAATAAAATTTTTAAAAAAGATAAAGAAACGATCAAGAAAAGAATAAAAAGTTTGAAATTTGAAGATCAATACTTCACGATAAATGTCCCAAAATTTTTTAGATTATATAAACAACTTGATGCAACCATCTCAGAAAAGAAAATATGTGACAATTTTTTAACAAGATTGTCGGGCGAAATGCGAAAATATTTTGCCTCAAAAAACCTTACCACGCAAAACGAAGTCACAAACACTTACATTAGCTGGAAGGAATATAAAGAAAGAGCACTGGACCTAACAGACGCGCAAAAAACAGAAGAACTACTTGCAAAAGGAAATGAAACCATTGAAAAAATGCAGAAACAGCTAGAAGAAGTACTAAAAGGGAAAACCACAGAGAAGAAGACAGTAGCAAAAGTAGAACCAGCTCCAATCTCTCCTACTGATCCAACTGTAGCAGC
Source organism: Ericerus pela (assembly GCA_011428145.1). Taxonomy (NCBI): domain Eukaryota; kingdom Metazoa; phylum Arthropoda; class Insecta; order Hemiptera; family Coccidae; genus Ericerus; species Ericerus pela. The sequence continues at coordinate 111,251 of WOFM01000226.1, forward strand.
CATGATAGCCGCAGGATGGAAACCTCCTAATCAGAATAGGAGAAACCAAAATTCAAATCAAACCTCAAGTCAAGAAAATACAAGCTCAGAGCAAAGACCAACAATACGTAATCGTAACAATGAAAGATCAGATCAACGACCTCGACAGCCAAGAGAATACGAACAAAGTCGTCTATCAAACTATCGAAATACGCGATTACGAGAAAATTACCGAGAACCAAGTAGAGAAAGATACTCTCAAACAGATATGAGAAACGCGCTATGTTATAATTGTGGCAAGATGGGCCACTTTTCAAGAGTATGTAGATCATCAGTAAGAAACTTCAGTGGATATCGAGATACAAGACAACCTCGATATAACCCACAACAAAATTACGGGCCCAGAACCCAACAATATGGGCCACAAGTACAACAAAATTATACCCCACCACCGGCTTACCCAGGGTATGTGACACCCCAACCACAGTGGACACCACAGGTTGCTCAAATGTAACAAACATACCCACCTCTACAACGACCAGCTGAAACCACAATTTACCAACTGCCAAAAAACCCACAATAGAGCCCGTCTACTTTGCACATCAATGTGACAAGGATATACGGGGCTGCAACGGTTACACACACCATCCGGACTGCGCTGCAAACCTTATTTCAGATCCAAACGCACCGAACAACCGAAAGGTAAATATTCGGTTAGCATCGCGGCAATCAATCAGGGCAAAATGCAAGTTGATAATACCCTGTGCCGTCGTACGCCGTAATGAGACTGAAACAGAGGGCACGGTAGACACAGGATCTGAGGTGACATTAATTCATTACGATCTTATTGAAGGACAAGTGATCAGACCAGCAAGAGTTTGTATGGTAGCCGCCAACGACAGCGCAATTGCCATTATAGGAGTAGCTGACAACACCATACGAATGGGTGACCTACTCCTCGATACAGAGACATATGTGACTACTGAGATCACAACCAACCTTCTGATAGGATTTGACTTTCTCAATCGGCATAAAGCCGATATATTATTTTCTAAGAAATTATTTAGAATAGGACCGTCTTGGAGACGAGAAACTTACGAGATAATTAAATATAAGGAAGAAAATGCAGAAGGATTTATACGTGCTAAAGAAGAGTTATATATCGCCAAGGAATGCGAACATTTTGAGTACCTGGATCCAGAAGCTATAATAGCCAATCAGGATGAAGAACTCCTTACGACTTTTGGACTAGAAGGACAATATACTATTGACAAGATGGGATGGCCAACCCTTCGACTCTATAGCAAATACTTTGATGTCGAAATCGCGAACGGAATGATCTTAGGACGCTATAGGCTCAAACAGCCGACTTTGCAGGACCGTAAGACAAATTCCGTCCGCCATGGCGAATCTAATGTTCATCGTATTGCAATGGGGGACGTTAGAGGGAACCATGGTGAGGAGGTGGGCTTGCTAAGATTGATCCAAATAACGCGATCCGACAGCACAGTTTTACATGATAATGAAGGAAATAGAGTTAAAATAAATAAGAATTTAGACAAAGAACAAAAAGAAGAAGTAGTTCAGACCCTCAAGAAATACTTGCATATATTTACAGAAGGATCTGATAAAATTAAACTGGCAAAATTAAAGCCAGCGCATCTAAATTAAAAACGGATGCACCAGTGGTTCGTAGAAACCATCACATGGGCTTATACAAAAAAAGAGAAATACGTAAGAAAATAAAAGAATTTGAAGAAATAGGTATACTTAAGAGAGCAAGTACGCCATACAAAAGCCCAGTTTTTCACAAAAAGAAAACAGATGGCAAATTTTGTTTATTAATAGATTATAGAGGAGTTAACGATATAATAAAACAAGACACAAGTGGAGTCCCAAGATTATCCGAAATATGGGATGCACTAAGAGGTAAGAAATATTTCTGTACGTTAGATTTAAACCAAGGCTTTTATCAAATGCCCCTTGACGAAGAATCTAAGAAAATAACAGGTATAAATGTAGGAGGATTTAGCTATGTATTCAATGCAACCCCACAAGGACTATGTGCGAGCCCAAGCATCTTTCAAAGAGCATAAAGAGCAATGACGGATCTTTTTAATGAAATTCTCAAGGACAAAGTCATAGTATACATAGACGATATATGCATCTTCGGAGAAACCTTCAAGGAATGTCTAGCGAACTTAGATGAAGTACTGACCATACTAAAAAATGCAGGATTAGCAGTAAAAACAAGCAAAAGCAGCTTCTTTGACGAAAATATAGAATATTTAGGACATAAGATATCGTATAACAGACTGGAACCCACAGAAAAGAACATAAAACCCATCAGAGAAGCACAGCCACCAAAAACACTTCGACAATTACGAAGATTTTTAGAAATGGCCAACTTTTACAGAAAAATGATAAAAAACTTCTCTAAAATAGCCTCACCATTAATGGAACTCACCAGAAAAGAAAATGTGAAAACAAACAACAAAATAAAATGGAACGAAGAAGCTCAGATCGCTTTTGACACGCTGAAGGATAAAATAACTTCAGAACCTGTCCTCGCAATACACAATCCAGATGCTGAAACATATATAGAAGTAGACTCTTCAAAAACCGCAATAGGCGCAGTAGTAATACAGATAGATAGAAGAACAGGAGAGCATCACCCAATCAGCTTCTTTTCAGAGAAAATCCCAAAAATCAACAACACTTATGCTCGTTCGATTTGGAAATGATCGCAATTACTGACGCATGCGAATATTTTAGAGAATTTCTAATATACAAAGAGTTCACTGTATTCACAGATCATGAACCTCTCACATATCAAAGCAGATTCAAGAAACCAAATGCACGCCTTAATAGATTAATATCAAAATTAGGCGAGTACCACTTCAAACTAAGGCACATAAAAGGTGAAAACAACAAAGTAGCTGATTATCTGTCTCGCCTAAACGAAGAAGATGAAGATTTTGCTGAATTCAAAGACGGTCAATTTACCATACCTGATGGAACACCAGACCCTCCGATAGAAGACAAAACAAAGAAAAAGAAAATAGACGCCGTTACGAGAAGTAGAAAAAGAAAAAATGAAGATTCGGGTTATTCCGAAATAAACATCAAAAATAGTGAAAATTCGGATGACGACGGAATCTCTGTAACATCCGAAAACTTGGAAAAGTCCACAGATTCCGCCGCATCAACAAATTCTTATATTTCCAACACATCCGATATCTCCGACATATCCAAAAATTCAGAACAAGAAAACCCTATAGAGATAACAGATGAAGAAATACACGATCTATGGGATAAACAGAGAGAAGACGAACAATGGAACATAGTAATACAAATACTCGAAGGTGCCAATGAAAAAGAACTACGTAAGAAATTCAAGAGTAAAAAGACACAAAACATAAAACCCTTTTTCCTAGATGAAAACTGTATCTTATGGAAAAGTGACACCAAGAAGGAGTACTACTCAGCAGTACCAGTTATACCAAAATCTCTCATCCCACAGGTTCTTCGTGCATGCCACAAAAATCAATCAGGGGGAGGACATTTTGGCATACGTAAAACTCTTGCGAAATTTGTGCTCGCTACTACTTTTCACAAATGCCTAAAGTAGTAACGAAGCATGTACGCTCTTGCCACCAGTGCCAAATCAACAAAATGGCAAATGAGAAATATGGATTACTAAAACCCATAAACCCAGACAAATGTAAACCATTAGCGCACATTCAAATAGATTTCATAGGCAAATTTAATACACAACACGAGAAAAAATATATGTTAGTAGGTATAGATAAGGCCACAAAATATTGTTGGATAAAAGCAACCAGTCAACCAAATGCGAAGACGGTAATAAAATTCCTAAAAGAGGTAATTAAACATTATGGGAAACCAGGTAAAATAACATGCGATAATGGCACACATTTTTCTAATGAAGACGTACACAAATTTTGCGACGAAATAGGAACTAAGTTATATCATTCAACGTCATACGCACCACAGACACAAGGTCAAGTTGAACGTATGAATGCAGTAATAAAGAAAATATTATCGAAATACGAAAGTACAGAAAGTGAACAATGGCCAGAACACGTAGACAATGCTGCGTTGACATAATTTGACACCAATCGAAGGTCTAAATTATCACAAACCATTTTATTTGATGCACGGGTATAAAGGAGAACCTCCTGTTAACCTAAATATCCCGCCACCACTGATAAATAAATCCAGAGAAGAACAAATTGAAGAAATAACCAAAATACGCGAAGAAATACCTAAGCTCGATAAGAAAAATGCAGAGAAATATTCAAAACAATACAACAAAGGGAGAAAAGAAATAAACTACGAAGTGAATGACCTAGTACTACTACGATCACCTATCAACTATGGTAAAGGAAAACCAAAATTTTCAGGCCCATTTCGTATAGTCAAGAAAATCTCAAAATTAAACTATGTAGTACATATAATAACAGAAGATGGAAATCAAACGGATGACACTATCCACGTAAGACGACTATCGCCCTACATACTAAGGGAAGACCATATCCCACCACCTCTAATAGAAGAAAACAATGACTCAGGAACTGAAAATAGTGAAAACGAAGCTTATCCAAAAAGAAAGAGAGGCAGACCCAAGAAAATAGTCACTGAAGAAAAAGATAACAGTGAAAACATAAAAATAATATTTAAAAGACCAAGAGGAAGACCTAGAAAAACGTGTCTCAAAACAAAAAATGATAAAACAAAGAAACACATCACATTCGACAAAAGTGCCAAAAAAGGAGAGAAAGATTCCAAAGAATGGAGAAGGAAATTCGAATTACAAGATCCAGAAAGGAGGAGAATTACAAGAAGAAAAATTAGAAAGATATACACAATACAATATAATGACAAAATTAGAGATTTGGAATCCGAAAAAGAAAGGGACAATAGGGAAGTTAGTACGCAGCCAGAAGCCTTGCCTTCCCAACCCGCAACCCTTCCGGCCTGCTATAACTACCCTCAAATTAATCAATCTCTTGAATTTGGCTCACAGGAATGCTTAACCCCACCCTTAGAGTCCCACCAATATTATACTTATAACCATAACAACAAATCCCCTAACTTTTATTATTAAGATTATACGTAAATTTAAGAAGATAATGTAAAGGTATCTTACTGAAGTGCTGAGTACTCACCTTAAAACTACAAAAATTTTTTTTCCTTCTAATCCCAGTCATTGTAAACCGACTCTTGCTCAGTGACAGCTGCCTTTTCCTCGTCCTCCTCTTCCACACTCTCTTCAACTTTGGAGCAGGAAGGACCAAGAGACCGGAAAACCAATGATGTGTTACGCTTTGGTAAAGTTATATTTGCAACTTCCTCTGAGGACTTTGGGACAACATATATCATCCGATATATCTCTTCAATGACATTCGGACCAACCAAGACAGTAGTACCGTTGGATATGGCAGTTGCCAACTCCTTCCGTAGCCTGCGACATTCAGCCGAGATCATGACTTATAACTAAAAATGTTTATCTTTCATATTTGCAGACCATGGGAAAAAGAGAACCACTAGCTATAATAACAACCACGTTTGCTGCACTCAGCCTAATCTCATGTACACCGGAGTCAGCAATCAAAATCAGTGCATCATCAGGCGCATACTTCGAACGAAATACTCACACAAAAACATACAGTAAAACGATACCAATAATCTACACGATAAATATACCAAGAAGAAATACGATACACGATTGGAGTAAAGAATTTTTGAAAACCAATGCATGTGTAACTACAGATAACCTTTGGTGTAATCAAAGATCAGATAACCTGCACAAAACACTTAATGCAATCACCGAAATACAAACCGTTAATGAAGCCATAATTAACGAGTTTGACAGAAAGAAGACATTAAGATCTAAAAGAAGAATACAGATAATTGGAGATATAGAGAAATGGTGCTGCAACGTAATGACTTTAAGAGAAGGAAAAGACTTCATAAAAAATGAAATTAAACTAAAAGAAGAATACGAAAAACTAAAAAACGTAGTAATAGAAAACCACGCCAATCTTTTAAATATAACATCAGAAATAAACTCGTTTGTCAAATACCAAAACAAAAATACCCAAATGTTACAGGAAAACTTAATAAATGCAAGAACAGAATTAAATGCAAATATCAACGAACTCATTATAGAAACAAGAAGAGAAGCAATACTAGATGCTGCAAGAGGATTATATGCAAACATAGCAACAGAAAATATAAAACTCACCCATCTACTACAAAATTGCAAAAATCACCACTTACCAGCCGCAATAGTCTCAGAAAATATATTACGAGAAGATTTAAACAAAATAAAGAACCTTACACCTAAATCCAAATTAAAACTCGCATTAGATGAAGATGACCTACAAGTATACTATCAGAACAAACTAGTGAACTGGCACATTAACAGCAACGAAATAGAAATAGAAATGAAAATACCATTACAAGATATAAATACAGATTATGAATTATACAACTTCATACCTCTAGTATTTAAAACTCACGATAATAGACTATGCTATTGGGACCATGAGCCTTCAACATTAGCACACAATACCAGAGATGATTCAACTACACTAATCACAGGTACAGATCTTGACTTATGCAGTAGATCCGACTCACTATGCTATATACCTTAAGATCGAACTCACAATCACAAAGGGAATTGTGCCAGATCATTGTTCCTACGCAAACAATTCAGAGACATAATTAAAGCTTGTTCCTTTAAGTGCGACTTAAACCATAGAGAACCGATAGTTCACCAAATTGACACAGAATAGTTTGCAATAACTAACGCAATCAACCCTCTAATAATAACCGATACTATAACAAAAGAAAAGAAGGAGATGAGAATCAACAAGACATGGCCAGGAGCCATATTACTAAAAGTACCATGTACCCATCAAATTTCGCAATTAACAGACACAAACATCCCAGAAATCATAATACCAGCAGGATTCCCATGCATAAACGACTCAACACAGAAAATGGAAATAGAACACCACCTTCCAATGGTTTGGACAAAATACAAATTCATAGAAGACAACTCCGGAATAAAGCAATCTTTCAAGTTTCCAAACATTTCCATAGCGTACAACCCCAAATGGAACAATATGGTATCCTACTTCGCACCTATAACACCAACAAAATACACTCAAGAGAACCTAAAAACCGAAGAAATAGAAATCCCGAATTTAGAATACCAAGACACTGTCAATATAATCCACTTAATCCTAATTATCTGGTGCTCAATGTTATCAATTGCCCTACTATTCCTTGTTTATTCATCCATCCGACTTAATTGCCAGACAATTAATGCTCACAATATAATTAACGATTTGGCCAGGACAGCGCAGAAGTAAGAAACCTATGGATAATAAACAATGTACAATAAGATGTAAATATTACAAGGTAAGCAAAACAAAATTATAATCTTCAGCCACTTTCTTCCAAATTAAGAGGAAGCAGGGCCTTCCCAGCTCTTTTGCCTGGGGGACCTTTGTTCCGTCGTATTTAGACAGACAAACATATTCGCTGACCTAAATACTCCGCAACAATTAACGGCGAATATTTCCTCTAAATATTCACCGTTACCTCCATTAGTAACCCAATTAACAGGGCTAACAGTTATGCAGACGTTCAACTAATCGGTATAATTGTCAGCACTATTTAGGTATGTACCTAAGGTACCTTTTTGCAAAAGTAAACAATATTAGGCACGAAAAGAAGTCACTTGGTAAATCGATTTACACCAAAACTTCACTTGCCTTTCTAAAGAGCTTCAAGGTAGTTATGATACATTGGACTCTAAAGTCTGAAGGTGTTCCTAGACACCACCAAGTTAGCAGTCCGCCCTATGTAGAGGTGAGACGACGATAGATGGAATATTAATATACATATATGTGTTTTACGTACGATTATCCGCTAAGTGAGCGAAGTTACTTAAGTATAAGAATTTATTGTGACGAGGTGTTTACCACAAATTATTGTGACGATAATTCAGTATTAAATATTGTTTGATGAAAACAAGTATTTATTTTGGTGTGTTTGTTCACAACTATCCGGGATAACAAACACAACAATCATGAAGGATAATTCAATAATATTTTCATTACAATTCTGTTGAACCAGAATTCTAATTCTTTCAATAACTAACTTTCGCAACAGAATAAACCAATTTATCAATTCGTTATACTTTTACTCCCACAAATCCAATAAACCATCAATAAATTACCATACTTAAATCTTTCGATAACTTTACATTGCGCCAATATTTTCATTTTCCATCAATTATTTTCGGGAAATTTGTGTTCAACATGGATACGTAATTATTAGAAAATGTCAAGAAATAAAACAAGAAGAGAGAGCAATTAAGGATGAATTTGAAGATTTAGCAAGTATCGATAAATGTACATCTGGCATTATAGCATTAGGTTTGAACATTTTTCATAATTAACATAAAAGGTGCCACATTTACAGTTTTTTTTTGGACCGAATTTTCACGCGAATAGAAGAACAATATTAATTATGCAGATGCAGCAAAAACAAAAAAAAGGAAAAAGTAGAACATCAAAGTAGAAAATACTGATTTAATAAAGAAAGTGTTACGTCGACAATTCAATTTGAGATAAAACCGTATAATCATAAACAACGACCTTTTCTTACTTTACGAAAAAAAAACTACGATAAGCAAAAATACAAATTTGTTTAAACTAAATTACAAAAAAAAAAAAAAAAAATCGAACGCACTAAATGAGAAAATCTTAATAAATCCAAAATTTATCGACAGCTCGGAGGAAAAAAAACACGAAATGGTTAAAGGTTAACGTAAATGCAGAATTCAAAAAATTAAGAATGCTTTCTGTTTAGGTTTCTAAGTACTAACTGAGTTACTTTAATATAAAAATAAATTTAGCAGAATGGGACAAAATAACGATTTCGTTTTCTCAGTTCTCAAAAATTAGGTAAAATTTCAAATTTAAAAAAGATCAACGATGAATAAATTATTATACGTCTTCTGCATTAAATAATGCGTCAGTATTTGCTTATTACTGCATTTATTTCTTTGGTTCTTGCAATATTATAATTTATAATCGATAAAATAGAAATTTTACTTTCAATACAAAATATGACTCGAGAGAATAAAAGAATAACTACTGCTAATTACCGATTAACCCTGTATAGTAAACCTAAAACTGAACTTACAAAATAAATGTAAAAGTCAACAGGGAAATCAAATGAGTATACTTCAATTTCCGATCGTATAGTTCTATTCAGGCGGTTGGCAGATAAAACTTACCGTATAATAAATTCTAAGTCAAAAGTATTTTATACACAAGATAGATGAATTAATTAGTTTCATGGGTCATTAACGAAACGAGTCAGTAAAACCAGTTCATGAAACCGAATAGACACAAAAATTAAGATACATTAACGCGAGAAAATATCAAAATTATAAAAATTTATAACAAAATTTTTCTTCAAATATTCAATTTGAACGTCTTATTTACGTTTTCAGCACAATGACAATTAGTTTAATTTAAACACTAGGTAAATTTGATCCACAGAATTTCAAAAATTAAGTCTGAAATTTAATTACATATCAGATTGCACACTTACTAAACATTTCAAGAAAAATGAGAAAAAAAAACGAACAGAAACTTTAGGGTAACAATAATAATTAAATTAAGCAAGATGCCAAGAAAATACGATCACAAAAATTCGTTAACATATTTTTTTCAGCTTGTGTTTCGACAAGCAATGGTAATCTTAATTAAACTATACCTAAGAATAAAGCTAACACCCAGTGTTAAACATACACGACATACTGAATTTGACTCGAGCAACAAAAAAAACGAACACAAACACAGACAAGTATTACAAATTTCACCTCTTTTATATCCTACTTTTAAACATCACAGACATTGCTATAAAAGAGTGTTTCTCTGGGAAATTTAATAAATTAATGAATCAGAAGATGGTTGTGAGGGGCCCAATGGCATCACTTCTTCTAGATTAGTGTTGAGTTTACGGTATCCAGCAGAGGCGTGCCTCCGCCTGTCTTTTCTTCTAGGTCCTTCGATCAGGAGGGCACAAATCTAGGAACCAAACAACAATTGTGGAATTAGATCAAAAACGTTTTTCGTTCTGAAAATTCCAAAATCGAGTTCGAAAAGGTTTTACAGGCTTTCTCAAATTATACTTACTTTCTTTTTATTGTATACTGCAATGTAAAACAGGATACACAGAACTGATATAACGACGAAGAAAATAAAATAATGTGAATCGTCGCTTTCGTTGTCTGAACCGACAGGTTTCAGATTATCGTCAACAGGCGATGATAAAGGTTGCTCTAAAAAACAAAACAACTATCATTACAGTCATATAACAATGAGATAAGAACGAATGGAAAAAATTAAAAATGACATCCACATAGCGGAAAAACAAAATATGTAATTTATCTGAGCCATCCGCCCGAACGACATTAAAAATATCTACATTAGAGGTATATTTACCTTCAGGTTCTGCTTTACGTTCATGTGCAGGGGACAAATCACCATTCTGAATAACTTCTGAATTTGCTTTTGGGAATGAATCAACTTTCTGATTTTCTTCTAACTTTTTAGTTGGTTTCACGGAATTATTCGTGGGTGTTGATCCAGTACTTTGTGATACATTCTGGTTCTGCTTCACTGTTAAAAGAACAGACACTATTATTCATGCTCATGATGAAACAATCGCACTGGAAATAAATCATACCTTCAGTCAAGTTTCGGATGATGTTACAAATAGGCCAAAGGGTTCCTTTTAAATTTGCAGTGCATACGTAAATACATAACTCGTATTTCCTAAATATGTTATTCACGAGATGTTCAACAGAGGGTTGACTGCAAGAATTCCATGATGAGATGTTCTCTACTGAATGACAAAACTCTTCAGGCATTTCTTTTGAATTCTCTGGATCTAATAATGTGACATTGGTGCAATTTAATTGATTTAAAACACTCTTCAGTGCAGTGTGAAATATTTCCAGACTTTCAAGAAACGAAATGTTTTTAGGGCCATTAACATGGTCAGAAGGATCAGGAGTAGGCGGGTTGTTACCAACTGAAATTACAGTTTCAAATTGAATCATTACGAGAAAATAAATAAATAATTTAAACAGATTGGAATTCATTATTCACAATTATTAGGTATATTCAACGATGAGCATGCGTTCATAACACCGGGTGGGGTATAAACTGAACGAAACAAATTTAACGTTAAGCTGAACCGTTTTCGAAAACACGAACAGAAATTTGAGTAAAATGGAATGAGAATAATATAATCTGATTTGAGTATATTCGTTGAAATTTTGTTTTCTATGCACAATAATCACACAAACCAGCAATAGTACAACTGTAAAAGAAAGCAAAAGTTAATATACTCAAAATTCTGCGAATAACTTTACAATTTCAATTTAAAAATTTTTGATTATGGATTATTTACATGATTTTATTAACTATTGTGAGAATGGTATCTACGTACGAGTATTACGTAAAGTAAATAAGAAAGAACATATAAGCAAGAGTGAGAACTCTCAGATATATAATACAGGTATAGAACCTATCGATAGTTATCAATATAACTATCGATATATATTCAACATACATATCGATACAAGACATCGAGAACCTCAAGAATCTACTACGCCATATTTTATATTATGTACGTTACAGTTTGTCCGTTGTACTCACACAATAAACTCTTATAGTTCCTCGTGTACATATTATTCTTACAACTATAAAGGGGGATTCCTTCGACCATATATATAATGAACTGCGCATACTGATAAAATTAACATTGGGCGCAAGCCAAATCTATTCAACAAATACCAATGTGACAACTGCAAGAAATTCAGAAGCTTTTCTTTTATCTTTCTGAGTCAGGTAGTTCTCTTTGTCAATTTTTTCAAATTTTACAGAATAATTGGTCCGTTGAGACCTTATTCTGAAAAACGAAAACAAGGATATAAATAAATTCAACATGAAACAAGAGCCATTTAACTACTTCGAATACTAATATGTCACAAAATTCTTTGATAACATTTACAAATCCTGTCAGTCTAAATCCAATGTTATTGGCACAAAAAAATGGTCTTGAGAAGCATATCATTTTTGAAAGAATTTCTACTCAGCTGATTAAGGCTTGGAGAACAGAAAGTGAAATGAAATCTCTCGATTTAACCTCTTCGTTCTTTACATTTCACAAATATTAAAAAAAGCACTAAGACAGTGAGACTGTGAGCAGATTCGAATCAGGTTACAAATATTAAACAAGTTGACATAAATTTTACACTTCCAAAATTTTTTTTCTCCAATAAATTTATTAATGCAACAACGAAAGCCGAAAAATTTGCCTGGCTAAAAGTAACAGATAGGAAAGATTTTATTAGCGAATTTTACTCTGTCTAAGCCTTTGACTATATAGCTTAATGGACTGCTAGAACTGATAAAATCTTGAAAATCACCAAAGGTCGTTTTTTGTAAAAAAAAGAACGCCTTTTAACAGTGGCTTCAGCGGTGTTCCATTTAACCCTATGTATTTCTTATCAGTTCTAGCAGTCCATTAAGCTATATAGTCAAAAGCTCTGTTTGACAGGACTACACCAACTTACACCAACCTACATCAGGAGGGTGATTCCATTAATGTAGAAATGTTATGTGACTTTGTGCCAAGTTTCACTTGAATATTTGTGGAATATCCCTACTGGTGTAGGATGGTGTAAGTTAGTGTAATCCTATCAAACAGAGCTAAAGGCTTATGTAGAGACCACATGAAGGCGTACATTTCATTCAAAAGTTCCCTTTTTTCAGGATTTATCAAATCAAATATCATAAGTAAATTGATTAAATAATTTGAAGGGATTTGCATTGTCTTTTTACAAAATGAAAGTGTTTTTAAAATTAAATAGCGTCATTTATTCCTTTTTAATATTCGTTGGTGAATTCTCTTTGATTCCTCGCTGAATCCTTAGTAATTTAAGGGCGACGAATCAAAGAGAATTCGTAGGTAAATTCTCCTTGATTCATCGCTAAATCCTAATTAATTTAATGGCGACAAATCAAAAAGAATTCGTAGGTGAATTCTCTTCAATTTGTCGCTAAATCCTGATTAATTTAATGGTGAATCGAAGAGAATTTGTAGGTGAATTCTCTGTGATTTGTAACTGAATCCTAATTAATTTAACAGCGACGAATCGAAAAGAATTTGTAGATGAATTCTGTGAAAAGTACAGTTTGATAAGGGAAGGAACTTTTGAATGGAATGTACATTTCATTTGGTTGCCTTCAACATTTTATCAGTATGGGCAGGCCATATAGTATATGGTTGAAAGCTTATATGGAGACACTATGAACGCGTACATTTCATTCAAAAGTTGTTTTTTTTTCAGGATTTATCAAATATTATACGTCAATTGATCAAATAATTTGGAGGGATTTGCATTGTCACTTTACAAAATAAAAGTGTTTTTAAAATTAAATAGTATCATTTATTTCTTTTTAATATATGTAGGTGAATTCTCTTTGATTCGTTGCTGAATCCTGATCAATTAAAGGGTGACAAATCGAAGAGAATTTGTAGGTGAATTCTCCTTGATTCGTCGCTGAATCTTAATTAATTTAAGGGTGACAAATCGAAGATAATTCGTTTCATAGGTGAATTCTCTTCGATTCATAGCTGAATCCTAATTAATTTAACGGCGACGAATCGAAAAGAATTGGTAGATGAATTCTCTTCAATTTGTCGCTGAATCCTGATTAATTTAACTGCAACAAATCGAAGAGAATTCTTCGATTAATTCTGTGAAAAGTACAGTTTGATAAGGGAAGGAACTTTTAAATGGAATGTACATTTCATTTGGTTGCCTTCAATATTTTATCTGTATGTGCAGTCCATCTAGTATATGGTCAAAAGAGGATTCTCCCTGAAAGATCCACTGTGGTGTTTGGCCTTAGCTCTGTTTGATAGGACTACACCAACTTATACCAACCTACACCAGGAGCGTGATTCCACAAATGTAGGAATGTTATGGGGCTTAGCGCCAAGTTTTACTTGAATATTTGTGGAATATCCCTACTGGTGTAGGTTGATATAAGTTAGTGTAATCCTATCAAACAGAGCTATTATGTATAACTAAGTAGACTAACAAACATAAATAGGGGTCCTTTTTTTTTTCAGACCTTGCTCACTTCAGCTCTTTTGAAAAGGAACAGTTCCCCTTATTTCCGCGCTAATTAATTTTTTTTGTTAATAAAATTTACACAAAATTTGGAAATTTTTTTCTGAAATTACAAATTTGTTTTGTAAAATTTGGTAAAATTATCAAAAAACTGTACTAAATCAGTGTTGCCAAATATTTTAGAATAAAAAGAAACAAATATAGTATAAAATATTTTGTAGTAAAAACAGAGAATCCCAAAGAAGCTGAATTCAGCTCATGCTCCTTGAAAAAAAAGGAGCTAGCTCACTCCAGCTCATTGGATAATTAGCTGTGTTCCAGGAGCTGGAGTGAATTGCACTCTGCTCCTTCCATGTGCAAATGACAACTAGTCTAATCTCACTCAAGCCTCAAGGTAAGGTTCTTTCCTAGCAGGTGTGCGCAAATAGGCTCCTGTAGATGCTGTAAATATCGAATTAGGCATGTTGTGCTGATTGCTGATTTTTAATCCGTTTGTGACTTTAAATGAAAAAATGGTCAAAAAGATTTGAACGAAAATCCATCTGCAACACAAAATTGCAAATATGACAATACTTAGAGATGGAGGTTTTCTAAAATTTAATTTTTAAGAGATGAAATAAATGATTTTGTACCAAGAATAATTAAATAATTATTGGAAATAAGAAAGCTGATGTTAGGCTGACATCATTTTTTAGGGAGAAAAAATGGGAAAAAGGGAAAAAATGATGTGTATTTAATCTCAAAATTTTAATCGAAAAATCAGTTTGTCTTTTGCTTTCTATCGAGATTGGTTAAACCTTTTTACGTGTCTAAGTCCATTCAGATATCGTTGGTCAAAATAGTTTATCTGTTGGGTAAAGAAAATTAAAAAAGCCTTTAAAACCAAGTTTGTAAAAATTGTATTCGAAAACAAACATCAGAGAAAATATACCGGACATTAGGCATCGAAAGATATACAAATACTGAAAAAATAATAGTCAACAGGAACTGATCGAATTGGCTAAAGAAACGAAGAGGCAAGTTAACACATCGACGTAATAATAGATAAGTAAAAACCCAATCGCAGATAAAAAATATTCTCGTTGTTGATAGAATACAGGCTATTCAAAATAATTCTCGAAAAATCGAGAAAACTAAAGGAGCCTACAATTCCAAAGAATCGAGAGCAAACATATATTCCCCCCGAAAAATGTTTGGAGAGGGGTAATCGAATGACAGTGGATATATCGTGAGTTTTTGCGGAACCTCGTGTGAAAACTTCAATGGTACAAATAGTGTTCTTAGGGTCTGGAAATACATTAGTATTACGACCTAAAGGCTATACTGCAGGTTTGGTATCATGTTCACGAAGAATGACGACATCTCCTACCACGACGGAGGGAGTTGAAGATTGCCATTTTTCTCAAGATCGAAGTTGAGCCAAGTAATTGCGAGACCACTGGTGCCAAAAGGAGTTGATTCGTTGACGTAGATCTTTGTAATAAGCGGACAAGTTGATTGGCAAAGAGTCGGTTTCTGATAAAGTTGTCAGACTGTCCCCAATGAGGAAGTGACTTGAACAGAGAACATCGAATTCTCGCTCATTAACATGACGATAAGCGAGTGGGTGAGAGTTAAGGATACCCTTGATTTGTGTTAGAATAGTCGAGAGGCCTTCAAAGGTCATAACTTGGTCTTTGGTTACACGGACTAAGTGCGCCTTCATCGATTTAACTGCAGCTTCCCAAACTCCGCCACGATGAGGTGCACGAGGTGGGTTGAACTGCCACGTAATTTTCTCGCTGAGCGTATACTCTTGAATAGCATCGGCTTGAAAACTTAGGTAGTTGGACGCGCCTTTGAAGTTGGTACCATTATCGGAATAAATGGTGTGTGGAATGCCACGACGAGCAATGAAACGTTTCAGGGTGTGAGAAGATGAGGAATTATCAATGGATCGAGTTGACCAGAAACATATAAAACAAACCTAAACTAAACACGACATCGAACAGAGACTAGACGCACACATTACGAACACATAAATAAAAACACAATATTCACTTAATTTACGAACTTTTATTTCCACATAAAGTATGGTGGAGATGTTAACAATATGAGTATTAAAAAGCGACTAGAGGCGTATGATTAAACATTATCACAGTTTGGTACAAAACACTAAAATCACAGATTACAAAAAACATACCAACAGTGTTGCCACCACAAATGATACGTGAGAATAATAGTCACGAGTATAATTTAATTTGCTATAATTCTCACACGCCTCCTCAAATTATAATTATACAATTACAATAAAAAATGGTAAAAACAAATTATTAAATTAGTAAAGTCATTAAAAATACAAATGACAAAAGTCAACAATAATACAAAAAGTTACGATAACAAATACTAACACAGATTGTATACATATACAAAAAGTTACAATAAATTTAACATTTTACAAAATACATCAAATTTAGGCTTCGGGCAGCCCTTTGTAAAAACATCAGCCAACTGTCGCGAAGTTGACACGTATGAATACTTAAAGTCTAAATTTGCGTGATTGCACACAAAACGGTACTTCACGTCCACATGTTTTGATCTGCGAGTGTTCCATTTTCCAGAGTGCAAGATAGCCAGACAACTCTGATTGTCTTTGTAAATCACAGCTCTGTCATCAACTTGAATGCAAAAATCACTTAGTAGATACTTCAACCAAATTGACTCAGTGGTAACATCGCAAATGGCGATCAACTCACTTTCAGTGCTAGACAGAGCTACTGTTGGCTGTTTCTTACTGGACCAGGACACCAGCAACCCATAAACAAAGACACAGTAACCTGAGATAGACCATCTTGTGTTAACACAGTTACCCCAATCGGCATCCGAATATGTTTCGATTATATTGCCGTTATTATTAAGTTTATATGAATATACCAATTTTTTGTCTTTTGTAGTCATTAAATATTTAAGAACTCTCAATAAGTATTTGAAATGTTCGTCTGTGGCATAACTGGAGAACTGGCTGAAGTACGATATTGCAAAGCAAATATCAGGCTGTGATCCTAGCATCAAGTACATCAAACATCCCACGAGCTGTTGATAGTTATTATTCAACAAACTATCACACGCATTGAGGTCCCTATCCAATTGGAGTTTGGGGTCAATGGGTGTGTAGGTGGGTGCACATTTATCAACACCAAACCGCCTAGCAACAGACTCAATGAGATTCTTCTGCTCGATCTCCAGTATGCCCTCTTCGCGACTATAATTAATATTCAGACCAAGATATTTTTTCACCTTTCCAAGATCCTTACACTTAAATCTCTTATTAATTTTATTTTTAAAAAATGTGATTTGTTCTCTATTGTTGGAACTAATAAGGACGTCATCAACGTAAGTGAGTAGATAGACTATTGTTCCATCATGTTTATTTTTGAACACGTACAAACAGTCATCAGCCATGCTTTGTACAAAGCCAAGTGACTACAGGAACTCATTAAATAGTTTGTTCCACACTTTTGGCGACTGTTTTAGACCATATATAGACCTATTTAATTTCAGTACATTAGTACGTTTATCAACCTGCGTTTCTATACCTTCAGGTATCTCAAGGTACACATCCTCAGAGAGGCTACAGATATCTATTTGTTCTATATAAAATTTTAATTTATTACTAACAGCCAAGAGGGTCCTTACAGTCGAAAGTTTCGCCACTGGCGCATATACTTCATTAAAGTTGAAGCCTTTCTTCTGCTGGCAGCCTTTGGCAACTAACCTGGCCTTATAAAAAACATTATTTTCATTATCATATTTCTTGTTGAAGATCCAACGACACGTGATGGTAGGGGCGTCCTTTGGACGTTTGGTCACCTTCCAAGTCTGATTGGAATTCAGGGCACTTATTTCAGATGAAATAGCCTCCCTCCACATCAGACTATCAGGTGCTGCACTCGCCTCCTCAAACGTCAAAGGGATGCCATCCTCAGCCAGGTATATATTTCCTGCTGCTTGGTCACATGTAGTCGCCTCCTGCGGAAGACAATCCAAATTTAAATCACCATCAACTTCAATATTTTCCACATTGGATTCCGTGACTTCCTTAAACAAATCATTGTTTTTTGTATATTTATTATGTCCAGAATTACCATTTGCACTTTCGAAGAACTCAACATCACGTGACAGACGTATCTCCTTAGTATTTATGTCCAACAACTTATAACCACATGGTGAATAACCTACTATTATTAACTTTTCACTTTTACTCTTAAACTTGTCAGAATCATGTTTGAACAATAACATATACGCATCGCATCCAAACGTTTTTAATTTATTATAGTTATATTTTTCACCAAACCATCTCTCAAATGGAATAAAATCTTTATTTGTGGGGCATCTGTTCACGATATAGGCGGAGCACAATATGGCTTCCGACCAAAATATCTTCCCAAGACCACTCTCAAACAACAGTGTCCTTGCCCTCTCGCACAGTGTCCTGTTCATTCTCTCAGCTTTTCCATTCTGCTGAGGACAACCGCCAACAGTAGGTTCAACCACAATTCCTTTCTCAGTACAATATGACTGGAAGGTAGTATTCAAGTACTCTGTGCCGCGATCACAACGGAGTCTCTTTACATTATAGCCAAACTTACTCGAGACCATCTCGTGGTATTCTTTAAATTTTGCAAAAGCTTCCGTCTTGTTCGCCAGCAGGTAAACACAACAAAAATTGGAATAATCGTCGATAAAAGTCATAAAATATTTAGCTCCTTTATATGCAGGAGGGTTAATAGGTCCACAGAGATCAGTGTGAACCAATTCCAAAGGCTTACTTGTTTTTTGTTCATTCCTTGGAAATGGTTTTCAATTCTGTTTCCCCATAACACAGGGCTCACACAGCAATCTGCGATTGGAGTCAACATTCTGTATCAAACCCCTACTTGACAACAACCTAACATCGTTCACATTCAGATGAGCAAGTTGTCTATGCCACACAAACAGTGGGGTCGATTCATCTCCCAACGTCAGATTACATGATTGACTTGACATTTTAACAAAGTCAATTGTGTACGAATCTGAGTCTACGCTAACACCAGTGGTAACTATTTTTCCACTGCAGCATTGGATGATATCAACAGAGTCTTCTCGAAACAAAGTGTCAAATCCCGACTTGCTCATGCGTTTAACCGAAAGCAGATTCTGTGGCAGCTCCCGAGCATACCTTACATTTTTCAGTTCGATTACAATTCCATTCAAAAGTTTCAATTTTACAGTACCTACCGACGTGACAGACAGAGAGACACCCTTCTTCGTAACACAGATACTATGTGGTCTGATCAAATCTATATAGTCACTGAACAGGCTTATATTATTAATTATGTGAATTGTGCATCCACTGTCAACTATAAACGTGGTTCGAGGCATTGAATTTACGTTTTCTTTTGCATTGCAAGAGTCATTAATTTTATTATTATAGTCATTATTTAATGTGAAGCTGTAACCCACTTCAGAGCAATTGTCATTAGCATTAAAATTCTCATTGCACATCTGTGCCGAGCTCCTATTACTGTTACTGTTATTGGAACTCTGGTCATTAACACGATTTCCACTATTATTATTATTATTATTATTGTTACAATTTTCATTATTATTACGGTTCTTGACATAACAGTTTCGGGCTATGTGCCCTATTTTGTTACAATAATGACATTTCACGTTAGAATGTCCACCGTCAGTACCATTATTATGACCACGTCCATTAAAATTATTATTATTATTATTATTATGTGAGCTCGAATTTTGATTATTATTATTAAAATTATTATAGTTATTATTTCCACTTCGATTGAATCCACGACTATTATTATTATTATTTCAAGATCGACCACGATTAAAACGATTTCCATTATTATTATTGTTATTATTATTACCAGAATTTCGTCCGGCATTGTTGTGATTACCAAAATAAATGTTCTCCTCACCAGTGACAACCACTGATGAAGGTTTCTGTGATGCAGTGTTCAGAGTGTTACCTCGAACTGTCGATTTGCTATCAGAAGATAGCTCACGCTGGAAGTTGTTCAATTTCATAAAAACTCCATCCCAGGTGATGACTTCTGCATCTTCTATCACAACCTTAATCGGACAAAATTCCGCAGGTAGTGACCTCAGCAAAACCAAAATAAACTGTTTAGTGGTCGTTAGATCTCCCAATTCTGTTAAGCATCTACATCGAGAACGAAAATCCAACAAATACTTATGCAAATCAATACTAGACACATACCGTTTTGCGTACAAATCACCTCGTAAAACCATCAGCGTCTGGTCATTGCCGTTGTCTATGAGGTTCGTCAGGACATGAAACATTTCCTTCGCCGTTGTGTACGTTTGAATCATCTCCAGGTACTCGTCAGTTACGTTGTTTGCTATCAGGAACATCGCCTTCGTGTTCTCCTTGGACCAAGCATCTCCCCTGTTACAAACAGTCGGCAAAGAATCAATTATAATATTAGTTAATGACTCCTTTGCCAACAGCAGCTCCATCCTAAATTTCCATGTATGGCCATTCTGCCCATTGAACGGCTCAATCATGTTCTTCTTTCTCGCTTCCATCTCGTTGACAGGTACAGACGATCAGTTACACCACAAACACAGCGATTTCAGCAACTTCCAGATACGTCGACCAACAATTCAACACGAACAAGATCACAGGAACATCGAGCAGAGAACATATTAAACAATGGAAAAACAATTAGCAAGCATAGTACTACTTAACATTGACGAACTATAACAATGGCGACCACGTTGACATCCAGGTAACTGGGCCCATAACCTGTGAGAAGATGAGGAATTATCAACGGATCGAGATGACTAGAAACATATAAAACAAACCTAAACTACACACGACATCGAACAGACAGTAGACGCACACATTACAAACACATAAATAAAAACACAATATTCACTTAATTTAGGAACTTTTATTTCCACATAAAGAATGGTGGAGATGTTAACAAAATGAGTATTAAAAAGCGACTAGAGGCGTATGATTAAACATTATCACAGTTTGGTACAAAACACTAAAAATCACATATTACAAAAATCATACCGACAGTGTTGCCACCACAAATGATACGTGAGAATAATAGTCATGAGTATAATTTAATTTGCTATAATTCTCACAACTCCTATAGAAGAAAAACTCTACTTAAAGGAACCTGAAATTAACTCAACTAATAACGATGAACCTGCTTGTTATTTTGTCTCTATCTGTGATATGTTGTTATTTGTATTTTGGTGTTTGTTTTTTTGGCTACACTGTTCATGATATTTCTCTTTGACTATACAGAATTAACATGAACTGCTATTTGATTGAAAAATACGTACAATTCGTTATCAATTGCCAAGACATAGGAGGAAAAAGTTAGTCGGGTTGGGTTAATAATGATTTCAATGTTCTTTGCGGTAATTTTGTTTAGAATAGAAATTATGAAAATTTAATTTAATACCATAGAAAATGCTTAAATATAATTAATTCAGTTCAACCTCAAATTCAGCAATATTTTACTGTTTTACGAATCCTTATCATACTCGACCCGACTAACTTCATCTTACATCTTCTAACATCATTCTTATCACAAATAGCAGTCCATGTTAATTCTGTATAGTCAAAGATATTTCTGATTGTGATTTACGTTTATAGGTATTTTCTATACTGCCAATTGTTCTTATTTTGAGTAAAAGAAGCAATAATTCTGTTTCTGAAGTTCTTTTTGAGTGTTTTCTTGCAATTTCGTTCAATAAATGTAACAATCTATGTGCATGCAGTGCTCACTATTGCGGGATGGTTAGTAGCATTCAAAATGGAAAATGAAAATAAGTGCATAGTGAACGCCCCATGCAAATATTGTAATTAAACGTAGACAAGCACTTGTCCTTTTGCAGTCGTTTACTATTTTTTACTTTTGTGTTGTTGCAAATCATTCAGTCAACTTTTTATTTTTATAATTTATCGGGTGATTTACTTTTTATTCAATATTTTAGTCTAACATACTGTGAATAGAGCTGGATTTTCAGAATGGCTGGGCCATCAAAAGATGAAGTAGTTAACGAAATTAAAGGAATTTTAGCCAAAGTTGTGGACGATGTTGGTAGAGCTTCCACATTTCGTCAGTTGATTATTGGAGGTGCATCTGGGTGGTGAGTAGTATACGCTATTTTTACTACCGTTCAATTTCGGAGGCTTATTTTAGCTGACACTGAAATATGGAAAAGTAAATCAACGCTCATACCCTTCAGTCTATGTTCTCAGGTTAACCGGTTTTACCTTGATCAAAGTAGGTAAAGCTTCTGCGGCTGCGATTGGCAGTGGTATATTACTTCTTCAAATTGCCAACCACAATGGTTACATCAAAATAAACTGGGATAAAGTTGCGAAAAAAGCTGAAAAAGTATCGGATAAAATCGAAGAAAACGCGTCAAAATCGAACGTCATACAAAAAGTAAGCCAATTTTTGGAAAATAATTTAATGTGAAGTGGAGGGAACGTTAATTTTTCGCTTTCGAACCATCCTTTCATTTACTTTTCCTTGCATGAATGGTGCTATCGTATGAACAAATTTTCATTTTTCTGAAATTTAATCGTCTGATATCGTTTGTGACTTTCTTTGCTTTAAACTATCACTAATGTCCTATGAGTGTTTATAAATTTTGTATTTTCTCAGAAATGTACTAACTTTCCTTTTAAGTCTGTTTGTACTCACTATTCGTATAACATTGGAACTTCAAATAATTGCGAGATTTCGTCCTTTTAAACTGCATTATTTTCAGTATTTTTTTAATTCAGCTTATTTATGATCGTCTGATCATTAAGACAAAAACTTGTGTGCTGAGACACGTTTATCCCTCTTCATTCCTTGAAATATTTTTGCAATCTCTGATTCAGAGCTCCTTAATTTGATTCGCCTTTATTTTAGTTTCATCTTTTATTTTTCAAAATGGGATCTCCATTTTATCGTTTTTCTGAACCTTTCGCTGTCTTGAAATTCTTTTTCTCTCAAAGTAAATTTATGATATTTTCAGGTGTTCAAGTTTCTTCAGGACAGCTCTTTTCTTGCTGGTGGATTCGCAGGCGGCTTCTTCCTTGGTGTTGCATCATCTTGAACAAAATGTTCATCATTTCTAAAACTTATTATCCTAACCGTTTCGTTATTAGTTCGTTTTTTTTTTTGTTTTTTTTTTCATTAACTTTTGAGATCTAAATTTACCGATGTAATTCATAATGCGTTCATTTTTAGTATACAGATACATTTATTTTGTTTTACGTCGTTCCATCTAAATCTGCGTCCCTCTACGTTCACCATTAAACTGATAATGTTTTTATGTTATTTTCTCATACTTTTATAATGTTTCAATTCATGATTGATAGGTTGGAAAGTTCGTTGATGAAAAATTAGACAAAGCCGAAACAATATTGAAGAAAAAAGAAAGAAAGGTAAAAAAGTGGTTCAACACAGCTGTCGATGAAGATTATTTTATGTTTGAAGAGATTCATGTATTCATGGCGACATTTTTAGCCGGTATACTTTTGGGTATGATCTGTGGTATTATATGTCGTTAACGTAACTTTTTAAACGAAATTTTCTCACTGCAATTATTTTTACCCGCTTACTAATTAAACTTTCACAAACTTGTATTGAAGTGAGTAAAACTAGAATCCTATGAGGATAAAAAGAAAATGAGCACTTTGAGATGTAATATTATGCTTGTCTATTTTTACTTATATAACTGTGTCAGCCTATATTAATTACATAATTTATAAAATAATACTTTTTATCCGAACTTTTTTTTTGTGTCCTATAAACATCGCATATTTTTTTCTATTTAATTTATTATGGTTAATCGAATGTTTTTCGTTGAAATTGTAACTATAACGTGTATTTTAGCGTCTAAATAAACTCAAACTCGTTTGTAAATAACAGCCATTCAATTAAAATATGTCCCAGTAGTTGGAGCAAATCGGTTCAAAAAAATGACTTATAAACGGAATAATTTATAAAAGCCAAACTTTGGTATATACGTGGGCTTAATCATCCTGAAGAATTCTCTAAAAATCCAGGCATCGAGGGACGCGTTTAGTGGGTGGAAGCTTATAATTGAGTGGTTTAAGGTCCAGCGGACTATGTAAGGTTGGTTGAAGTCACACGCCTGTTCTGACGCCTTGTAACTCACAACTGCCTTGTCATAACATCAGTATCCTCATGTTGCCCTATTAGGTGTCCAGTGCGCAGGCTATGGGCAGGAATTTGTGGGTGGAACCATAACAACGTAAGGTTCCATTTCAGGGGAGTGAAAATGTAGTGTAGAGTAGTTTTTTATATTTTTTTACTCACTTTTCATCTCAGTGAAAAATTACTCGAGCAAAATTGAAAGTAAATTCAAAGATCTATAAATATGTATTTGCTATAATCATAGTTTTAGCATAAATTACAGTTGTAAGTATCTATTTTTCTGTTAACACATATTAATAACACAGTAAATGCATGCCTTGTAATGCATCTACACAATAAGGGAATGCAATGTAATAATTCAAATAAATATAATCATTAATATATTATAGTCATACTAAAAATTGCTGACGATAAAATGATCTCTCCGCCGTTCCAAATCCAAAATCGGTAATTTGTAAATATCACAGTCTGAATTCTCTCGCCAAAATGTAAGTTAGAACAATCAACAATAATATAAGAATTTAAATTCCAAGTCAAAATTCGATGCGATGATTTTGGTCACAATATGATTTGTTAAATATGCAAACATTTATCATTGAACTGTTAGTTAAGCAAAAACATGAAAAAAAATTATATGCGCACAACAATTAAGTTTGAAATAATCAGAGTATAAATATGAAAATTTATGTCGATAAAATATATGATGATGTATCGAGATGGGCAATTTTGTTAAATTCAAAAATGAATATAACAAAGGCTTTTTCAATTGTATAGTTCAAGTTGAATCAGATAAAATACAAAGAAATAATTTCAAGATTTGTTCAGGTTTTTACTTTTCAAAGTCCTGAATGCTGAACATACATGAACATGAACTAAGAAACAATGAATAATATGAAAATTTATGAATTTATGCCCAAAAAATGATCACCAATATATGAAAAATGATTAAAAATAAATATATCATGACTTATCCTTTGTTTTTTCTTTTTTATTGGACTGCAGATTCGTAGTGACTTCACCAATACTTCGCTTTAACCAACTTTGAAACTTCACTGACTATCTTTAAGTTACTTTAATTTGAGGTTTTCTATTTTATCCTTCATCACAACACAGCAAATACAGTCCCCAACCACTTTTGATTGGTTTACCAAACCACAAGATACTTTCAAGTTTGACCTTTTGGTTCCAAATTTTAGACTTTGATGACTGTAGTAGTGCTCAAGAATTCAATGTTGTTTTCATTTATTTGCATTTTAACTTTTCAATTTCAATTATTTGAACTACATGGTTGACACAATTTCAATTTTTAATTTTAGATTTTATTTTGATTTTTAATTTTAATTTTTTCTTTATAATAAACTGGCACATAGCCTTTCACTTTGCATGAAAACACAATAAATTTTAAGCACTTAAAAAAAAACAATTAACATAATTCTATATTACTTTTAACTGTACATTTACTGTAAGCTCTGCCTACCATGTTGAGATGAGTGAAGATCTTTTGAAATCAAACTGGTAAAGAAAAACAAACTCATATATTTTATTTAAGGACATTGTTAGGAATAACAAATGGAAAACAGTCTCCTTTAATCAAAGTAGAAATGTTAACATCATGTAATTATCAGCGTTGCCAGTTGTTTGACACGAAAATATCATTTATTTATTTAATTTGCAGGTTAGGTATATAAATAAATTTATATTTGTAAGTGATGTGAGGCGTACAGAACGAGGATCGAAAGAACTTGAGACATTTTACTTTAACGACATTTTATTAGCGACTGAAATATAAATTACAACTGAAATACAAAATGGCAAAGCAACAGCGTTATCGGATCGAGAATGGTAGGGGAAGCACTTCGTGATGAGAGTGTACATATGACATATATATATTGTGTGTTCGTGATGATGATGAAGAAAGAGAGAAGGTGGGATTTCCGTTTCAACACCATCCTGAAATTTTACCATTCGAGTTCTTCATCATGTTGTACGCTGAAAGTGAACGAATTATTATTGAAAGAAAAAAAATATTAAGTACAAAAAATGATACATGCATAATAAAAAATTTCAAAAAAAATATTGACATCGTATTATTTGAATATTATTATGGTAACTTTGGTTCCAAAAAAAATTTTGTTTTGCTGTGCTTCGAAAAAATAAAAAAAAATAATTGATTAAAATAAATAAATAAATAGGTAAATAAATATGGTAACATGCAAAGAATATTCAACATTAATATGTTATATATAAAATGGTATATGCAATAGGCAAAAATAAATTATAAAAAAATATAAAAATTGGTAACATGCAAAAATATTAAAGTATTATGAGTAATAGATGATTCATTCATCGTGTATTTTAAATGTGAAGAGAAAAAAATTCGAAAAAGAAAAATATTCACGTACACATATTACATTAAAAGAAAAATAAAAGAAAAAAAAATCGACAAAGGTATTTCCGATTACGAGTTCATTGGATTTAAAAGAGCGTTACGTTTCATTTCTTATCTAGATGACATGACATGTAAAAGATTGTAGAATAATATACGTTGCATAATTTTTCGAACATATTATGACTTTGAAATAAACGAATTATTATATTATGTGTAAATATTAGTGTCATTTAATATTTTGACAATTATATTTTTGAATTTTGACCAATCTAATGATTTTGTCAAAATATCTGCTAATTGATTTTCGGAGCTTACAGTTCTAAAAAATATTTTTTTTTTTCGAATGCCTCCAAAATCAAGTAGCATTTGATCATTAGAGCCCTTGACTTCTTTTGACTACCCCCAGAACATATTTTTTGGGTCGAAATATTACCCTCCATAATATCCACCATCAATTTATCTCCAAAAATTTCGTAATTCATATACTGTATTACTTTTATTGTATCAAGGGTATCGAAAACTGCAATTATTTCTGCCGCAGTACTTGATGAGGCGTGAATTGTTTGCTTGGAGCAATTCCACTCCACCAAGTCTCCATAAGCAAATAACATAAATCCAGTTATCGATTTTCCCTTTTTTAGATTGCATAATTCTATATTTGTGTCGTCAACTTGGGGTGCATAAGAGGCATCAATATAAGCCTGTATACCATCCCCTTTTGATCTATATATTATATTATAATTTTTAGTTGTATTAACATATCTAAATATTCTTTTTACGTAATTCTTTAAAGTATCATTGGAATTATTCTGAAAATGTGAAAAGAAATTAACTGGGAACAATATGTCCGGTCTTGTAAGTCTGGCTAAATATAATAGCCCTCTTATCATCGACCTATATTCTGTATCATCTCTTCCATTTTCTATTCTGTCTATTTTTAATCCCGTTTCCATAGGGGTATTCGTATTTTTTACTTCTGAAATTCCAAATTTCTTAAGCATTTTATCTATATGTTTATATTGTGAGAGTGTTATTGTATTATTTTCTATATTTCTTACTATTTCTAGGCCTACAAAGAACCTTGGGTTATTTATTATAGTAATCGTAAAATCTTTTTGTAGCTCTTCATTTATTTTAGTGATGGATGATTGCGAATTTGACGCAATTAATATGTCATCCACATAAGTTAAAAAATATGTTTTTTCTTCATTATTTTTTATTACATAAAGACATCTATCACTCTTTGTTCTATTAAAGCCCATATCCCTTACTTTTGCGTCCAATAAGTCGTACCACAATTTGCTGGATGTTTTCAATCTATAAATCGATTTCTTCAATTCGAGTACTTGATTTGTATTTATATTTATACCCTCAGGTCTTTTTACAAAAATGGGTTTTATTATGGGTGAATTTAAGTACGCAGTTTTTACATCATATTGCACCATTATTAATTTTTCCTTATTAACTATAGATAATAATAGTCTTATTGTTCCTATGGATGCTACTGGGCCATGAGTTTCAGCAATACCGTATTCGGTTCGATCTTTAAAACCTCTTGCCACAAGTCTCGCTTTAGGTTTTGGATTTCCAAACTCATCAAATTTTATAGTAAAAATCCATCTTGTATCAATGAGTTTTTGTCGATCGTAGTCTACTATTTCCCATACTTTCAAATCATCAAGAGAATTAAATTCATCATTTATGGCTTTAATCCAATTTTCCCTAAATGGGTTTGTGTCTATTTCAGAAAACATTTTTGGAATATTATCTTCTATATATATTTTATTGTATTTTACATTAATATTCATAATTACTGGGTTAATTATCCCTAAATCATATTCATAATTAGCTGTTTTTATTGTTAGTGATTTATCATTCATTAATAGGGATTTTATATTTTGACTTTTGTCACTCTTTACATCACATGAGATATAAGATTTTGTATTATAGGGATCTTTCAGACAGTATCCTGTATTCGTATAGCCCATCATTATATTTTTTACGGCTCTGTGTGCTAACTTTGGGTCTATTTTATTTTTTAATTTTGTTTTTGCTTTCGTAGCATTTTGTTTTCTAACTTCCATAGGTATATGCCTATAAGTTAGTGCTCCAAAGACTTTAAGATTTTTTAAGTTTGGCTTTATCCCATAAAATAGTTCGTAGGGTGTCTTAAATCCCTCATTCGCCTTTGTGGGTGATCTATTAATTAAATAGGCTGCTGTTACTACAGCATAGGACCAATATTTTATGTCTAAGATGGCATCAATTAACATGGCCCGTACTCTCCTCATTAAAGTTTGATTTTGCCTTTCGGCAACACCATTCAATTCCGGAGAATATGGTACCACATAATCCATTGTTATACCAACTTCATTGCAATAATTTATTATTTTTGTATCGGTATATTCCTTGGCATTATCACACCTTATAGTTCCTATTGGATACTCAGGGAATTTATTCTTCATAGATATTATAATATTTTTGAATTCATTTGTCACCTGGCTTTTATTAGCAATGGGCATGACAAAAGTATACTTCGAAAAGTGATCTATAAAAGTTAAAATATATTTTTGGTTTGCCACAGAGGGCGTAAATGGACCCATAATGTCTGAGGACGCTATTTCCAATTTTCGAGTTGGTTTAGTTCTAATACCAGTATGACCCAATCTCAAATTATTGGCAATGCAACATATCTGGCAATTTAGAAAATCCTCATCCCTAAAATTCAGATTCTCGGGAATGCCAACTGCCATAGTTTTTAACTTTTGCAGATATCTGGCATTTAAATGCCCAAGTCTTCTATGTATTAGTAATTTTTTATTTATATTATTGTTTATTTGTGGTGTATTAATATTATTATTTTCATTATTTTCTATTATTATTTCATTATTTTCACTCCCCTGGGGTGGTTCAATATTAATATCCTCTTCTTGAATTTCCAGTTCTACTGTAAAATCATCCCATTCATCGTCTATATTTTGAGTGACGGGGCACATATTATATTGCATTCAATATTATTAATATCATCATTTATTTTTTTTTTTTATTATTATTTTCAATATTATAGTATATATAAAATATTCCTTCTTGTTTCATTGCAGTTATAATTATTTCTGCATTCTCAATAAAATATATATTGGCAATATCTTTCTGTTGATCGATATTAATTATTCCAGTGTTCGTAATTTTTATGGCTGAAATAATATCTAAGTTTAGATCCTGCACATAATGGACATCATTTAATTCTATCAATGACTGAATTCTACCGGAATTTTCGACTTTAATTACCATCCTACCCGTATGAGTGGCATATAAAAAGGTATTTCTTCCAGCACATTGCAATTTGACTGGAGTCACAAATTTTTTAACATCAACTAATTTATTCAAATCAGATGTTAGATGTACCTCTGCAGCTCCATCCAAAATTGCTCTGTGATTTAATATTTCGTAATTTTCATTATTATTATGTTTATTATTATTAATTAATTCATTTAATAACCATTCATTGTTATTTCTATTAAATTTTTTTACCATGCAGGACATTTTTATCTGCTGTTCTGAACTATCTTTTTTATTGTTATTTGTTTGACTTGTGTTTGTTTTTGGTGGGTAATTTCCCTGATTACTATTAGTATTATCGTTATTATTATGTTGTTGGTTATTGTTGCTACAATTTTGTGCTATATGCCCAAATTGTCCACATTTGTAACATTTCAGATTATTTTGATTATAATTCCTAACATTACCTCTATAGTTATTACCCCTATAATTTGAATTACCTCTATAACCATTTCCTCTATAATTACTATTATTATTATTTCCATTCCTATTCGTATTGTTACTTTGGTTCTGGTTTGTTTCATTATTATTACCACTACCGTTACCACCATTATTATTGAAACTGTTTCTATTCCCATTTCCATAACCATTACGATTATTACCATTTCCTCTATAACCATTTCTTCCTCTATAATTATTATATCTTCCCCTATAATTATATCTATTATTATTATTATTATTATTATTATTATTATTATTATTATTATTATTTCTATAATTATTCGATTGATTATTATTATTATTTTGCTTTTTTAAGGTCTGATCTCTAAATTTTTGGTCAGAATCCTCTCTCAATATTCTTTTGAAATTATCTAAATTTTTTTCGTCTGAAGGAAAATTCTCATATTGAATTTTTGCAATTGCTTGTTCGTAGCATAAGGCCAATTGCAAATTTTCTAATTCTTCTGATTCAGTTACTTCTTTGCCGCTATCTCTTATGTCGGTCACTAATTCATCCCATTTTTTTAAAAAACTCTTCATATTTCCACCAGGCTGAAATCTGAACTCCATCCATTTTGCCTTCGCCATATTGACTGTGACTGAAGTTTTTGTACCATAGATATTATCTAACTTTTTTAACATCAATATCGCTGTATTACAGTCCCTTATCTGTTTGGTTATTTCATTCGACACTCTTTCTAATATAAAAGCTTTTGCATTGTCTTGCATTTTGCAATAACTTATCATATCTTTTTCAGGACGGAAATTTAAATCATCTATATGATTAATATATAATTGTAGGAATTCGTGCTCCCCGAAAATATTGTAATATCCGGCTCCCCTAATAGCTGAAATAATCATCCTGCACCAGTCCAAGTAATATTTCCCATTAAACACCTTTCTCAATGGCGCTTGTATGGGTTTAATTTCATTTTGGGATGCCATATTTTCTCTAATTTTACGAAATCCTAACACACTTTTTTCTTTATTAATAACAGCTATATATTTCTTATTTTCTTTGGATTCTTTTTCAATTTCCTTTATTAAATTTTCCTTTTCACTATTTCCTTTTTCACCTTTTTTGATATTATCCAGTTTTATTATTTAACTAATTAAAGAATCTGTTCATAAATTTCTCTTTCGATTTGTCAGAACTATAAATTCTGCTCGAAAAATAATTTACTGAAGATTCTAAAATTCTAATATATTTAAAACTGCTAATTTCTTCAATTCTTCCTGATATATCTATTACAAATGATTTCAATATTATCTCTCCTGTAAAATATCTAACATGGGGTAAATTATAAGTTTCCAACTTTACATCAATAATTTTCTCACCTTCAAACTTTTTTATTAATTCTTTCAATTCTTCCTTCTCAATATTATATTCTCCGATTTTCCTTCAAACAAATTTATTGTAGGGGACATAAATAGTTTCTATAAAATTTTTCTCTTTCAGCCTCAGTTCAAATACAATTGCACAAATACGAAAAATAACCAACTTTAACGAATATTACCTTTACAAAAAATTTTATCTTACTATTTCTGCTGTGTCGACAAATGATTCCTGTTTTCTATACTCTGCTGTCTACCGCTGTACTATCTGCTTGGATTTGGTTAGGAGTTGGCCGAAAAATTGGGTCTTCGATGTGTGGATCTACGATGAGTCCTCGATGACGGGAGCAGATTTCCTTTGGCTGTTCACTCGATCTCTTTGACGGTCCTTTCTGGATTTAGTGTTCAATGACTTCCAGGATTGGCCGTTATTAAGTCGGGAACTTCAGCTTTAAATTTTCGTTTTAATTTTGAATTTTTCAAAAATTAAAAATAAATTAAAATTCGAGTTTAAAATTCTTGAAAAAACACGGTAAATACTTCGTGTATTAATTAACAGAAAACATGAAAAAATTTTCGCACAACAGTAAATGAATTCAAAAAATTATTTTTCCATTAATTCATGATTTTTCAAGTCTCTCCTCAAAGTTCTACCGCAGCAATGGCTACCATGATGTGAGACATACAGAACGAGGATCGAAAGAACTTGAGACTTTTTACTTTAACGACATTTTATTAGCTACTGAAATATAAATTACAACTGAAATACAAAATGGCGAAGCAACAGCGTTATCGGATCGAGAATGGTAGGGGAAGCACTTCGTGATGAGAGTGTACATATGACATATATATATTGTGTGTTCGTGATGATGATGAAGAAAGAGAGAAGGTGGGATTTCCGTTACAACAGTAAGGAAGTGAGGGAATCATATCCCAACACGATCTGCTTTAATGAATGATTTGTTTTCTCCAAATTTTTGATCCTGAAGTCAAACTCAGTGCCCAAGAATTAGTTTCTATTCGTATTAATATTATATTACAAAATGGGTTGAAATTAGTAAAACTTTAAGTTGAACTGGCACAAATTTAGTACATAAATTGAATATAAAATGACACACAGTTCACACAATTTGACAAATGGTTTACATTTTCAAAATAAAATCACACATAAATAAAAAATTTAACGGTGTTGACCTAATTTAATGGCACACAGCTTTCACACACAGTGACAAAAGATTGAAAAAATTCACAAATTAACACATTTCTTATTATAAAAAAGCACTTTTTATTTCCCGCAGTCTTCTAGCCTATTGGAAAAGAACGAGGATCACATACGAGGAAAACACTTTTTCAGAACCAACTTGTTATTATTTGAAAAAGGTACAAGAACATGTATGGCAAACTGTCATCAGAGTCAAAAATATATTTGATACATGAACTCAGTGTTACCAATAAGAAAGCACAAAAATATATTATAAACTTGTATACAGGTTAGGTAAAGTATGACATATAATGTACATTTATAAAGTAGTGTAGGATTGTCTCCAAACACGATGTGTTCTTACCAAAGTGCGTCAACCAGTCTAATCCTTCAACCATATACATAGTGGACTGCACATACTGATAAAATTAACATTGGCTTATATGGAGACACCATGAAGACATACATTTCAGTCAAAAGTTCCCTTTTTTCAGGATTTATCAAATATCATACGTCAATTGATTAAATAATTTGGAGGGATTTGCATTGTCATTTTACAAAATGAAAGTGTTTTAAAATTAAATAGCGTCATTTATTCCTTTTTAATATTCATAGGTGAATTCTCTTTGATTTGACACTGAATCCTGATTAATTTAAGGGCAACAAATCGAAGAGAATTTGTAGGTGAATTCTCTTCGATTCATAGCTGAATCCTAATTAATTTATCAGCATAGAATCAAAATTCTGTGAAAAGTACAGTTTGATAATGGAAGGAACTTTTGAATGGAATGTACATTTCATTTGGTTGCCTTCAAAATTTTATCATTATGCGCAGCCCATCTAGTATATGGTTGAAAGTCTAATCTATATAACTTTACTTCCAAACAAAATACCAAAACAAAAAGTTGCTGCAGATTTTTCTACAAAAATATCAAAAGTATGGAAATCTGTAGTTTGTAGATATTGCCCTAACACATTTCTGTAGCTACAGAAAGATCACCCAAATGGCTTTCTATAAGGTAAGTTGGAGAAACCTACAGAATATTACAGATTCTGAAATTTCTCCAATTGCCCAAACAGACTGATATAGTCATAGGCCTTGTACCACTTTAGGATTAGTCCCTTTATGAGCAGGTATCTGCATGAGGATCATAATAGAAAAGCCACCATCTTGTTTTATTTGTTTTTTTCAGGAATTTCACATTGTTTATTATTACTATACATATATAAAAAACATAAAATGACGGTTCATCTCTTATCTCCCACATGCACATACCTGCTAGTAAAAAACCCTATTTAGGATTATACAAAAACATCTGTACAAATTTGGACAGGTTTACAACATAATACACTGTGAATTAAATCATTGACAAACTGAACCAGTACAATGTATCACAACATTCCAAAAAATGTATTTTTATAGGTTATACCACTAGTGGATGTTGTATCAAGGATCCATTACTGGAAAAATCACACATCACTTGTGATGTCAGGTTTGACAAAACAAAGAATATAGAAATTAAAAACACAAATAATAATAATAATTTAGATAATCAGGTGGTGGAATATGAAAATGACACTGAGGAAACTCCTGTATTATTGAACTTTACAAACTCATGAAGCAATTTATACATAGAGGACTGCATTCCACAGATTTGGGAGGATGTTCAATCCAATCTTTTTTATGAACAATGGCCTGACATTAAAAATGAGTTGAAATGCTTGTTGGAAATGGGTGTTTGGGAAGTTGTCTCAAAGGAAAAGAATGTGAGATTTGTAGATATGAACTAGTGTTTCACCACCAAACTCAACAACCTAGGTGTTCATATTCTGAAAGTTAGGCTTGTTGCTAGAGGTTTTAAGGATCTGACTCACTATTCTATGACCAAGACATATGCCCCAGTGGTCCAATACTGATTAATTTGGTGGATATTATCAGTAGCTAATAAGTATGGTTTGTATTTATTGCAATTTGATATTAAGACAGTTCTTCTGAATTTACAAATTACATATCCAATATTCTTATCTTCCCCTAAAGACTGCTAATTAGACAAAAATGGATGCCTTAAATTAATAAAATCAATATATGGTTTTAAAACTTCATCCAAGAGTTGGTACAATCTATTGAACTCAAGGATAGTTCAAGCTGGTTTCACCCAGTCAAAATTGATCGTTGCTTGTACACCAAAAAAAAAAAAAAGCAATAGCGTGATGGCCTTTTTAATAGTCTACGTTGACCATATGCTACTTGCAAGCAATAACAATGACTGGATAAAGAAGTTGATAAATACTTTCAGTAAATATTTCTTGGTTAAGGTAGAAAATAATCTGTGAGAATATGCTCCTCATGCTATTATGTTCTCATAATGTTTGACTGTGATGTTATCGTCATCAGTGATATTATTAATACCTAGTTCTGACCATACACTTGTCTGTGACTGATAGTCAGTCGATCTCTTATTGTTGTAATGTGAACATGAAATAAATTGAGATCTACTGAATCTGTTCTTTTATGTGTCAACTATATTTTTGAGTATTTCTAATAATGGTTCCAGTTTAATATCTGGATGTACTTCACACATTGAGAATAATATTTCATTATTTTTGGAATATATTATGTTGACACGACCTCAGTTGATAATGGTCACCAAAAAGGGGTCACCCTTGTTGTTACAGCTGTAGGTACAGCAAAATTAAAAACAGAAACAGGAATAAATGTGACGTTGAAGAATGTTAGATTTGCTAAGAACCTTCTGACCAATCTTCTCTCGGTAAAATGTATAGAGAGAGCTGGATGTAAATCTGTATTTGAGGAAGAGTCGGTTAATGTAATAAGTAATAAAAGTAATAACGTAATCATAACTGGGAAAAGTAATTCAACAAACTTATACACGATAATTTTTTACAGTAACATAACAGGATCTTGTAAGTTAACACAAAATAAAAATAAAAACCCATTGAAACTGTGGCATAAATGCGAAATTTGTATCAAGTTTTAACTAGTAAAATTCATTTTTTCTGGTATTTGGCTTCTAACACAGAGTACAAAATGTCGTATTTTTGAGGATAATTTTTTAGGGTCAGGTAGCATTATACAAAAAAAAAAATAATAACCTTTTTTATTGCAAGTATAACGTTAAAATATTTTTTGACTGAACTATTCTCTTGCTATAGTCAATATTTCCTGAGAAAATTCCTAAAAACTGATTTGGGAAGGCACATTTTTCATAATTCCAACTGAAAAATTTTACAAGAAATAAAATACTGCAGTAACCCTGAATGATCCAATGTGAATGATGTTATAGGAAGTTGCTACAGCATTACTTATGGAAGGAACTTCGCTACTAAGCACATGTAACTATAATTGTCAAATTGTAGTATAATAAGACTGCTTCACCATCAGAATCACTTGTGAAATATTTATTCAGCTTTGGGGAATTGGAAACCATAATTATTTCATAAAAAAGTTACTAGGTTTTAGCAGCAACTCCTCCGAGCATAGCTTTATTAGCAAAATGGGAAGGTAGGTTCTACTCTCTTTGTCTTTTGACACCAAACTTTTGAACTATAAAATAAATTCTTAAAATATTTGTCTATTTTTTATAAGCTTTTATTCTACTTACCATTGCAATTTTTAAAATATACCGATACAGAAGCCAACCTTTGGTATCAAAATAATGTTTATTTCAAATGGAACTGAAGCCAAAAAAATAAAATAAAAGCTTATCTTTTAAAAGTTTGTTTTTAATTTTAACTTATTTGTTAGCCCTTAGTTTTTCAAATTCAAGTATTATACTTGTATTAAACGAAAAACTTGAAACTGAAAAAATATATTTACCAATCTGTCATAGCACCAGATCAAAAAATTTGTTGACACGTTATACTAACTTTCATAAACACCAATTACAAAACTAAATCAAATTATTGGATAGACTATATCCCAATTTCCCAAATGTAGATGTACTTTGGGAAGTTTTTTCAAACAAGAAGCATAGGTATTCTCTTTTCTGCCAAATATTTTCTATTTTGAGGTGATAAGAATAGGGGTTTGCGTGGAAAAGTGGTCAAGAACTCGACTTTGCAACCAAAATTAGTTAATTAACTGGCCACTTTTATGCTCCAGATAAATTTATTGGGATATGATTCCCTCACAACCTCATACTAAACCTTATATGTCATACATTTACCAAACCTGCATTCTATAAGTCATTATACATGTTTACATTTTACTAATGGCAACACTGACATCGTGTCAGCTGCTATATTCACCTTTATGTCTACAACTGTGATCCTTTATGATCAGTCTCTGTTCTGGGTTCAGGAAGGGAATATACTGGGTGGATTTGAAAATAATGTTTTATTCTGTTCTCTTTGATCCGTTGAAGCAAACTCCAACAAAATTTTCTTTCTTTGAATATGATTAATATCATTTTATCCTTAATTTTTTTTTAATGTTCTTTTGCTATTATTTCACCCAGCAACAAGAGAATAAATTTGATGTCAAAGTGAATGTTAAAGAATGGTCAAGATCGAGTGGCCAATATTCTATCAAGCATGAATTTTTCACTCACTTACTGGCGCACTAATCAAATCAAACGGGAATATACCGCCATTTTGGATCAGAAATGTGACAGCTGTCAGGCAAAAAGTCACAACTTTTCCATTGCAAAGCCAAACAAAATACCACTATGCCAGCAAACTCATTTCAACTACAATAAAGATCAATTAACTTAAGGAATTTTATTAAAAACCAATAATCTGCAACAAGAACAGAACCATATAACTTTATGCCCAAATGAAAATGATCAACTGGTGAAATATGGTATAAGATGTGTCAAAAAAAAAATTTGTAGGAAGACCATATGTAGCTAAGAAAATATTTTAAAGAACAAAACATAACAAATGCCAGGTAAAATTAATATAAAAATATAAATAATATGCATAAACAATGAAATATGAAAAAAGTAAAATAATGAAAGACGTAGGAATAGAAAAACCAACAAATTAAATTTTAAATAAAATAATGTTGTACAGAACATCATATTTAAAGTTTTGATTGAAGCCATTCATTAATCTGAAAATAAGTAAAACAAATTGATCACTACATTACTTCATATAATAATAGAATAAGAAATATTTTTGTTTAAACATGTCCATTTAATTTATTATTAGGTAGAGGATTTTTGTGATGTAATTGTCAGGAGGTGAATTTTGCAAACGTGGCTGTGTTGTTGAACATCATTAGATAAATGAAGAATAAAACTCTAGCACATCAATGATTTGCTAGAAAACCCAGTTTGCAGGTGGAGATAGAGATGGAGATGTAGGTGAAGAGAGAGCTTACTTGAAAAAATTGTAAAACAATATCAATTACTATCGATATTTATAGAGGTTGTAGATCAGAATTTCACAATTATTGTATAAAATAATAAAGATGTTCATAAAGTTATGTCTCAGAAATGTGTAATTGAAGATGATCATGCATGTAAAGTGCAGAGCATGAATGTATGAAGAGTACAAAGTTGTACAGAGATGAACAAATGAGTGGAGGAACAGGTAACAGTGTAGCTGCAAGTATTAATGTTAAAAATATATAATATATGCAATGTCGAGTGTTTGCAGGAGTGTGAGGGGAAGAGGATTGGTGGTCCTAACACCCCCAACAATTCTTTCCACCAATCACAATTACAAAAGATAAAAGGTTATTGGTATAACATTTTACATTTTATGGTTTCAAAAAGTGGTAACATTGTTATAAAAAATAAACAATCAAAAGTAAAGAAGTGTAAAACTGATAAAAATTGAAAAATATGGAGTTTAAAAAAATGGTAAAGTACATGAAGTGGTAACTAAAATGAAAAAAGTATTGAAAATTCTGGTAAGTACGTATATTATTTACAATTAACTTTGTATGTGCATAACAAATTATTAATTATATATGTATTTTATGTTTCAGATCAGTGAAATGAATGAAAAAATGAGATCAATAAATGTGAAGAAAAGTTTACATTCAGGTAAACATACAGAACTACTACAATAAAATGACCAAAATGATTTATTAACAAAATTGAATTTATTGTTGCAGATGACAAATTGAGTTTCAGATTTGATGGAAATAATTATGAATCAAGATATGGAAATTCAAGGAGTTGTTTGGTTCATAAAATGTGCTATTTACTGGACAAAGCTTTGGTAAGTAAATCGGCTAATTGATCTTCTATTGCTATTTATTCAAATTCAAAGATTTTATCCTGATGTGATTAGGCTATCTGTAGCACTTAATCATTAACTCTCGAAGATGTTCTTGGCCACTTCCAGAGATGATGGATAACAGAAATGTTATCTTTGAAAACATAGACTGGAGTATCAAATTTGAAAAATTCATGATTAAAAAACCATGCTATTTCAATGTTTTCGAAGGCATTGTGTAATGTAATTAATTCTGTAGCAGTGGATGATGATGCATGGATATTTTGTCTATGAACACCCCAATTGACTAAATCACTGTACATCTTAATAAGATTTCCAGTTATCGACTTGCCCTTTTCTAATTCAGATATGTTTACGGGTTTATTGTCGATGTCGAGTGTGTAGGTTGCGTCAACGTAGGTGGAAATACTATCAGAAATTGAACGATAGACAAGAGCTATGTCAATTATTGATTTCAAATACCTAATGATTCAATGAACACAATTTTTCTTGACATTATTGCAATTCTGGAATTGAGAAAGGTAATTCACTGAAAATGCAATGTCTAGCCTAGCGCCTCTAGTGATATATAATAACACGCGGGTCATGTTTCCCTGATTGACATAGGTGGGACTTCGGTTTATAAAGTGTATGACTGCTAATATAATTGTAGAACATTTGGCATTATGAAATATTGCCTTCACTCTTTCAAGCAGTGTTTGATTTTGCCTTTTGGCCAAAGTGTTTAATTTGAAGGTCTATACAATGCCGTCATCAAGTGTTATTCCTTTTTTGGAGCAAAATTGGGTCTTTTTGTATTTCAATATTCTTTCGTTTGATCAGGTTTAAGAATGGCTATGGGACTGTTTGGAAATTTTGTGTAATACAATTGATAATATTCTCTATCAAAAATGCTAACGTATGTTTCAAATAATAATCAATAAATATAATTATAAATTTTTTGCCATTATAGGCTTCCTTGAACAGATCCATGATGTTGGATAAGATTATTTCCATGCATCTAGTTGGCCTTCTTCTCACTCCATGGTGGCCCAATCTAGTTGACTTAGCTTTAATACAGATTTGCAAGTGGCAAAGTCATCATATCAAAATGTTAAACTAGCAGGTATTCCTACAACTACTTCAGATATAACTTTAAGGCTTTTGCCACTTAGGTTTCCTAAATATCTATTCCAAATTGTTTTCATTTTATTAATGTTTTTGGAGTGTTATTTATTCTGACACTCTCCCCAACTAACACGTCCACACTTTCAGAATAAAGCTCCTGTGTGGCTGTGTCCACTTCAACATCTTGATAATTTTGATTTGTGTTAATTTCTTCCTGTTCACCTTGTGAATCATTTTCACACTCCTTTTCTTCAGTATCCAAATGTATATTTTGATCAACTAGATTTATGTTTTTCTGAGAAATAGGCATGTATACTAAGTCAGGATAGATCTTATCATCCTCAACAATTTCATAATCTATGAAGTATGTATAGAACGTCTTTTTGGAGTGGTAATTGTGACCTCACCAGTTTCTTTGTTGATGATATCCTCATGATCAGTGTCAGTAATAATCTTGAATATTCTAGACTCAATGATCTTAGCTCCTGATCAAATGTAAATACTAAGATCTGCATTGTAGTGAACTTCTTTACAGTGAATTGTAATGAATTCTGAGTTAGAATTATAGACATTTATGTAAATTGATCCAACATAGGTAGGATTAACAGACACGCTTTTCTTAGCACATTGAGCTTTTCAAATATTATCAAGTTTGCAAATGTTGCTGAGTTTACTCAGGTAGTTGACCATATGGTTGTCTGCTCTATTGTCAAACAACATGGTGTGCAACTAGGTTAAAGGTTTCTCAACTTTTGATACTGTAGGGGATTTTGGCCATTGAAATTCATGTTTTAGTAAATCTTCAGAGCTCAAGTTATCAGGAGTTGTTCAAGCAAGCTAAATCACACGAAATATATCCAACAATGTCCAATGATAAAGTTGTGCAAAATTCATGAAATTGTAAGTTCAGGCAAAATGGTGGTTTAAATGTGAGAACTACGCCAATGAATATGACATAAAATTTTATGAACAGAAATGTAAGGTTGATGCACTGAACAATAAATAAATTTGTACGAGTGTGAATGAAAGAATGAAACAAGCTGTGCTTACATCATGAAAAGTATACTCTTGAACAGAAGTGTTTTTGCAAAAATATAAGTGACTTGATGTATATTGTCCATTTTCAAAAATTATTTTGGCCAAAAATATCTGAAAATTATGACAGTTTTGGGAAAATACACAAAACTTTGATATGATGAATAATAAAATGCATAAAAATAAAATATTTTGTGAGTTTTCAAGTATCTAGCAGAATTAATATTTTTCTCAAAGTATGGTTTTTTGAGTACGATGACCAGGTATTTTTGATTTGACGACCAGACTGAAGTTAAATTTGACAATTTTCAATGTAATAAACCAGCTTATAATGATTTGAGTTATAACTTTGATGAGTTTTTTGATGTTGAGTACAGAACTTTGATTGTATGATGATGAACTTTGTAGTAGTTGGAGTTGATTTTCAGTTGATTTGTATAACAAAAAGACGATTAAAGTTGCTGTTGACAAATTAGTGTCAATCTGATGATGTAAGTTTCAAATAGCAGTTTAGACTTCTATTTCAATTGCCTTAGCTTAAGACAATATTTCACCAATCTATGACTTCGATGAATTAGTTCCACACAAGTAGGAAGGTAACTAATGACTTTACAGACTTTCAGCCAACACAAGCAGGGCTCCTCACGAGTTCAGCAATTGACAACATCCTTGGGAATCCGTAAACTTGGCTAGACTTTATACACAAGCAGGGGAAAAGTCCTTTCAGCAAAATATGAAATTGCTATAGTTTTAGCAAATTATTCACTTTTTGACCAAATGTGTGTGGCTTGAAAGTTTATGCATAATACAAGTTAGAACTAAGTTACTCAACTTAAAAAAATATGAAAATTTTCACAAAAATGTTATTTGAAACATTTAAATTGTGTTTTATGAAAACATCAAAAAGGGTAATTAAAATTTTGTTTTAAGTGTTTTGTAGATCTGATGTTTACGATAATTATATATAATAATAAAGACGTTCACAAAGTTACACCACAGAAGTGTGAAATTGTATGGAGACGAATGAATGAGTGGAGGAACAGGTAACAGAGTAG
Organism: Ericerus pela; assembly: GCA_011428145.1. NCBI lineage: Eukaryota > Metazoa > Arthropoda > Insecta > Hemiptera > Coccidae > Ericerus > Ericerus pela. The sequence goes on from WOFM01000226.1 coordinate 153,813, forward strand.
CCACAAGTATAAATGTGAAAAATATATAATATATGCAATATCGAGTGTTTGCAGGAGTGTGAAGGGAAGAGGAGTAGTGGTGTCAACAATATTAATAGATATTTACATCTATATAATTTGATATTTATATTAATAGATATTTACATATATATAATTTGATATTTATATTGATAGCTATCGATATATCGATATTTCATTGCCAGTTTCAGGTTAAGAAATTACATAAAACTATAGACAGTTACAAAACCTTTAATAAAAATATCAATCTATCAATGTTTTATCACTAAAAACTGCTCTTCCAGAGATTTTTTGTTTCCAGTTTTCTTGAGAACTACTAATCTGATCAGCACCAAACTTCTTTGGACCTCCTTCCATATAATAATTATCTTTTGTAAATATTTCAGCCCTATCTGTTAAGTAGTTTTCTCAAAACCACAAACACAAAATTTTTTACAGCAATTTTTCTTCCCCAGTTTCCTCGGAAACTACTGAATTAATAGGCACCAAATTTCTAAGAAACTTGCACCAACATAAGAAAAGTCTACCATGAAAATTTCAGCCCAATCCCTTTTGTCATTGTCTGAAACTAATTAATCAATAGGCAAAAAATTTTTTTCAGACCTGCTCCAATATGAGAACTATCTCTTGTAAAAATTTCAACCTTATCGATCCTATATTTTTCTTAAAACCATGAACACCAAATTTTTGGAAATATATGTATATATTCATACATAATATGTACGTAAAAAAATTAATTCAAATTGAAAAAATGGTACCTACCAATCATTTTTTTTTCTTATGAAACTGATAATTTTCAATATCCCCACCCCTAACCCTTTTATGAGGTCAATTTTAATATCCCTTTTAAAAGAAAACAAGGTAAAAAACTACCACAGAAGGTCAACTGAAATCAAATTTTGCAGAAAGTTAGAATATAATATATTCAATGCCTGTACCAAATTTAGTGACAATTGATTAAAATTTATGTGTTTTATAACCACTGAAGCCCAAAAAATTTAACATAATAGGATGTACCAGATGACCAAAAACCAAAGGATTCATTCTTGTTTAGATTGGAATAAGCATACCAAATTTTATGCCCCTGATAAAAATTGTAACCAAGGTAGGTGTTCTCAAAATTCATTGCATTATGTTACTATGCTATGAAAATTTTAAATGATTTTGGGTCCGAAATTTTTTAATGATTTTAGGTTCATTGTTCTAATTTATTGATTTCTTCAAATTTGGCAGAAATGTTTAGTTTGGCATGATGATCGAGGCTGCCAAATTTGAAGAAAATTGATGAACCGACACAGTAACTCGACATGCAAAATTTTCATAGCATGGAAACATAATGAAATGAATTTCAAGAACACCTACCCTGTACTGTGTAGAATAAAAATGTGTGTATGCATATACATATAAAAGCCCTGAGGCGCCGTTTTGTGGAGCTTTGATTTGTGCCAGCCCTGGATTTTTGCTAGCATATAGGTAACACTGTAAAATTCATTGTTTTGGCGGAAGCAACTACTTTTTTTTGTGCCTGTGTGTAGCTTTGTGGGTAGTGGCGCATGCGCATCGAATATAAAGAAAAATATTGGCAAAATAATTTAGTGAAATAATTTTGACAAACGAATTAATTTTGGCCAGCTTGTACGTTTATTATAGTGATATGAATTTCAGCTAGTAGTGTCAAAAGTGTCCTGGGGTTGTGAAATGAAAAATGAACCCTGATTCTGGGTCTTAATACCAGATCATTTTTAATATGTAGAATTTATTCAAAAACTTACATAGAAACGATTGCATATGTGGAGAGTATAGATATAACTATCTTTAAAACAATTAATAATTAAAGACAAACGAAGAAAAAATAAATAAAAAACAGGAAAAGGTCAATTATGAAACATTTTACTGTTTCTTGTCTCCTAAAAATCTAAAATTCGGAAGGATCTTTTTCAGCTTAATGATCTAAACGATAAGATACACTGCCCCATAATCACATTACTATCGAGGGTATCTTTTTGAAGGATACTACTCATGGTTTTTAAAATGGAGCACTTAATAAAATCTCTAGAAATTGATCTGAAACCAAACATGTTTTGATATTAATAATAATTGGAAGCAAATATGAAATTTAATATAATAATGAACCTACAAACGAGTTAAGAATTTTTTGACGCAACCTTGAGCACTAGTTAGTCCATTTTAATATGTTTTAATGTAGAATCAACGAACTGTGAGTTGCACCTAGTTCCACTAAATGATGATATCCTTCAAAAAACAGTTTGAAAATCAGTCAACTATTTTGAAAGGGAACACTCAGTGTTTATTCAACATTAATCTATGCCCTTTTTTTTAGAAAGTAACATGAATCACGTCTCGAAATATTAATCTGAGAAACGACTGATTGTAGGAGAGCGATGAAAATATGTGTGATCTACGTTACTATTTTCAGAAACTGTTCAGTTAAAATTGCGGGAGAATAATTCAGTAATATGATGTGTTGAGAATTTGAATAAGCTAAAATTTCCAATGAACAATAGATTACATTTTGAGAAAGAAATAACGCAAACTAACAGGTATCTATTTGATAAGCCTGTCATTCATTTAACAAGGGCAGATATACTGTGAATATTTGACTAATTCTACGAGGAAACTAAAAGACGAAGATCAACACCTATCAGAATTATGACTTGCCACGTTCTGATCGGTACTGGTATACTAAAGTCCGACAAAATATTTGTTTTTGAAAAAATCATGCATTTTGTATTTTTAATTTTCAAAGTTTCGAAAACAAGCTGAATACGGCGTTCTCGACTAGATGACTCAATTATGTAACATCACTTAACTAAATACGAGTAGAACACGGAACCTACCGTAATTTCATGATTAAAATGGGTAAATATATTTTCCATTTTGAAGATTACGAATAAATTGTATAATTGAGAAATTTAAACCTTAAGCAGTATCATCTTCAAAACCACATCAAATTTGAAGGCATTAGATTCTGAATTAATTTTGAAAGAGATTATTGATAATTCTGTAAATAATCAGGGGAAATTTTTATTTTTATACTGTTTCATATATGAGTAAGGTGGAGAAAAAAAATTTTCCAGCACTTATAAAATAATATTTTTGACGAAAATTTGACTGAATGGTTAACTTAAAAATTATAACCGACTAAACAGACCCCTCCAATTCACACAGTAACAAATTTAAGTCAACAACAATAATAATAATAATAATAAAATATTGTCCAATTACCCTTTCATATACTGTCCATGACATGGACGTTACCATTGTTCGACGAGTCAGTCTCACAACAAGTCCTCGGTAGTAACCCTGTACACCGAATTTCTGCAAAAACGGTAAAATTCATCATAATAAAATGACATGACAACCTTATGGTACATAGCGAAATTATTTTTTTTCTCACACGATATATAAAACTGAAACCATAAGATAGTTTGGAAAATTCAGCAGGATATAGCTGCATGTATGTCTTCAAGACATCAGCTGGATGAGTCACAAATGAAGCGAAACAACTAGCACAGACTCCACACAAAAATATTTGGATTGACGATTTTGTTTCCCCATTTTCTAAACCTATAGAGAAAAAAAAACATGAAATTACAATCGTAATGTTTCAGCAAAGGAATTACGAACAAAAAAAAAAGAAAGATTTACCAACGAACGCCTTGATACGGGTATAAGATAGGTAATACATTCCCGAAAAAGGTACATCTCTTATCAGAGTTGGAACAAGGCCTCGGGTGAGGCCACGAATACCTTCTTTTCTTCTAATTTCACCGATAGCGTGGGATATTCCATTATACGAGTATTCGCCGCTCTACAGCAGATACGACTAAAATAGATACTTTACCCATTCATGAAAGGACTATTTATGAATTACGATCTATACACTACCGAGACCGATGTGTTACGCAGTAAAAACGCAATCTTACTTCAAATCTAGTCTTTAATATTGTAAAAGGCATGAGAATCACTGTAGCTGACGATCGAGCGGCAGCTCCCATGAAAACTGTTTCAAAAACTGTCGGTTTATCGGTAACTAAGTGATCACGCAACAATTGTAAGGTACAGAAATACATTCCAACACCCGGAACACATCGCATTAAGGACTGTAAAATAATATAATATTTATGTAAAATTGTACCACTTACAACATAGGAAACATTTTTCTAATTTACAATGGCTACAGATATAATACAAATAATTACCGGGGACAATCCGTTCCAAAATCCTCTTATACCATTGGTGTGATAAACTTCTGAAATGACATGAATATAGGAGATTCTTTGGCCGGAACTAAAAAATAAAATTTAATAGTTTATAAGTAATATGATTTTCGGTGAGGATAATGGATAAACAATTATATTAACCAATGCTTTGAAAGATTCAGTAAACGAGTTTTAGTTACATCGAAAGGTTGAAATAATGAAGTAGAAATGGCACCACTAAAAGAGCCCATGATAAATGCATTTAAAGGATTATGGTTCGACATTTTGACTTCAGAGATGAAAACAACCAAACGAAAACTAAAGCCGGTAGCAAATAATACGAAACATTCGGAGTTTTTTACGGTAAGCGTAATAGCCTCATTTCCAATCTCGTATTACATTACATAATTATAATTAATTGCATGTGATATCGCTAATTGCACAGCCTTATCAATTCAATTTATTTATACCTTCAAGGATATATGTATATGATGGAGACGACACATAGGCAGTTTCGTGTCCTACCTATAGAAAGCGCGTCTATAAACAGGTGTACTTCCTGATGTGAGGCGTACAGAACGAGGATGAAAGAACTTGAGACTTTTTACTTTGACGACATTTTTTTGCGGACTGAAATATATTTTACAAACTAAATATGAAATGGCGAAGCAACAGCATTATTGGTTCGAGAAGAGTAGGGGAAGCGGTTCGAGTGTGAGATGTGAGATGATCGTATGACATATATATATATATATATATAGTTATGATGATGATGATGATGAAGAAGGAGATAAAGTGGGATTTCTGTTACAATACCCCCCTGAAATTTTACCGTTTGAGTTCTTCATTAGCTCTGTTTGATAGGACTACACCAACTTACACCAACCTACACCGGGAGGGCGATTCCACAAATATAGGAATGTTATATGACTTTATGTCTAGTTTTACATGAATATTTGTGGAATATCCCTACCAGTGTCGGTTGGTGTAAGTTAGTGTAGTCCAATCAAACACAGCTATTACAATAAATAAATAATATGGTAACATGCAAATATATTCGAGTATTGTGAGTAATGGATGATTCATTCATTGTGTAATTCAAAAGAAAAAGAAAAAGAGAAAAAAAAATATTCACGAACATATATTACATGAAGAAGAAAAAATAAAGAGAAAAAAAATTGACAAAGGTATTTCCGATTAAGGGTTCGATGTATTTGAAAGAATGTAAAAGTATGACATGCAGTGGATTGTAGAATAATATACGTTGTATCGCTTATTATATTTCCTGTGTTACTATTGTATTTGAACTGGCGTCTAACATGTTTTACAATAAGGCAACTTCATCGATTTATTTTAATTGCGTTCATGTAATGGGTTTTAATCTTTATTGTGTTTATTGTTGGCTGATTTCCTTTCATCTTTCGTGTGGGAATATTTCGTATATTTCTCTCACGCTTGTTTGGAAATGTATAGGGTTTTTATTATTCGAATTGTAGGGTTTTTTCTTGCTCGATTTTAATGCTGTTTTCTTTGTTGTATTTTTCGAGAATTCGAGTATCTATTTCTGGCAAGAATTTTCTAGTAAAACGTTTTTGTTACGTACTATTTTTGCAATAATTGAAGGTTAATTTTTCAGCAATTATTTTCATGTTACGAATTATATTTGGACTTGGGACAACTTGTACTTTGAAGGGAATATTTTCTATATATTATTATTTGAAATAAACAAATTTTTGTGTATTATATGTATATATTGGTATCATTTAATATTTTGACAATTATATTTTCAAATTTTGTTCGATCCAGAGATTTGGTCAAAATATCGGCCAATTGATTTTCTGAACTCACAGTCCTAAAAAATATTATTTTTTCCTCTAATGCTTCTAATATCGAGTAACATTTAATCATTAGAGTCCTCGATTTTTTTTGACTTCCCCGGAACATATTTTTTGGGTGGAAATATTGTCTTCCATTATATCGACGATCAATTTTTCTTCAAAAATTTCATAATTCATATACTGTATAACTTTTATTGTATCTAAGGTGTCAAAAACTGCAATTATTTCCTCTGCAGTACTTGATGAGGCGTGAATTGTTTGCTTAGAGCAATTCCACTCCACCAAGTCTCCATTAGCAAATAACATAAATCCAGTTATTGACTTACCTTTTCCAAGATTATTTATTTCAATATTTGTTTTGTCAACTTGGGGTGCATATGAGGCATCGATATAGGCCTGTATGCCATCCCCTCCTGATTTGTATATTAAATTATAATTTTTTGTTGTATTGACGTATCTAAAAATTCGTTTAACGTAATTTTTAAGTGTGTCATTAGAATTATTCTGGAAATGGGAGAAGAAGTTGACTAGAAATAATATGTCCGGCCTTGTGAGTCTTGCTAAATATAATAGCCCTCCTATCATCGATCTATACTCAGTGTCATCTCTACCATTTTCAATTTTATCTATTTTCAAGCCAGTTTCCATAGGGGTGTTAGTATTTTTTAATTCTGAGATCCCAAATTTCTTTAACATTTTGTCTATGTGTTTGTATTGTGAAAGTATTATCGTATTGTTTTCAATATTTCTCACTATTTCTAGACCCACAAAAAATCTAGGATTATTTATAATTGTGATTGTGAAGTCCTTTTGCAATTCCTCATTTATTTTAGTAATTGATAATTGCGAATTGGATGCAATCAATATGTCATCCACATATGTTAAAAAATATATTTTTTCTTCATTATTATTTATTATGTATAAGCATCTATCACTTTTGGTCCTAGTAAAGCCCATATCCTTTACCTTCATATCTAATAAATTGTACCACAATTTTCTGGATGTTTTCAACCCATAAATTGATTTCTTTAATTCGAGTACCTGGTTTGTATTTATATTTATCCCTTCAGGTCTTCTTACAAAAATAGGTTTTATTATTGGTGAATTTAAATGGGCGGTTTTTACATCATATTGTACGAGTATTAGTTTTTCCTTATTAACTATAGATAATAGCCATCTTATGGTTCCAATTGATGCTACTGGGCCATGGGTTTGGCAATACCATATTCTGTTCGATCTTTAAAACCTCTCGCTACAAGTCTCGCTTTTGGTTTTGGATTTCCAAATTCATCAAATTTTATTGTGAAAATCCAACGTATATCTATGAGTTTTTGGCAATCGTAATCTACTATTTCCCATACCTTCATGTCATCGAAAGAACTGAATTCGTCATTTATGGCCTTGATCCAATCCTCCCTAAATGGGTTTGTATCTATTTCAGAAAAATTTTTCGGAATATTGTCCTCTATATATATTTTATTATATTTAATATTAATATTCATGATAATTGGGTTGATTATACCTAAGTCGTATTCATAATCTGCTGATTTTATTGTAAGGGGTTTATCATTTATTTGTAAAGATTTTATGTTTTGTGTTTCATTCATTTTTACATCACATGAAATATAGGATTTTGTGTTATAAGGGTCTCTAAGACAGTATCCCGTATTGGTATAGCCCATCATTATATTCTTCTCTGCCCTATGCGCTAGTTTTGGGTCTATCTTATTTTTTGATTTTGATTTGGCTTTGGTAGCATTTTGTCTTCTTACTTCTATAGGTATATGTCTATATGTTACTGCTCCGAAGACTTTAAGATTTTTTAAGTTTGGTTTTATCCCATAAAATAATTCGTAGGGTGTTTTAAATCCCTCGTTTGCTTTTGTTGGTGATCTATTAATCAAATAAGCTGAGGTCACCACAGCATAAGACCAGTATTTTATGTCAAGATTGGCATCAATTAACATGGGTTGTACTCTCCTCATTAGAGTCTGATTCTGCCTTTCGGCAATACCATTCAATTCAGGTAAGTAGGGCACTACATAGTCCATTGTTATACCAACCTCATTACAATAATTTACTATCTTAGCATCAGTATATTCCCTCGCATTATCACATCTTATTGTTTCTATAGGGTATTCTGGAAATTTATTTCTCATTGATACTATAATATTTTTAAATTCATTTGTCACCTGGCTTTTATTAGCAATAGGCATGACAAAAGTATATTTTGAGAAATGGTCTATGAATGTTAAAATATATCGTTGATTGGCCACTGAGGGCGTAAACGGACCCATAATATCTGAGGATGCTATCTCTAATTTCCTACTTAGCTTCGTCCTAATCCCAGTATGACTTAATCTCAAGTTATTTGCAATACAGCATATTTGGCAGTTTGTAAAATCTTCATCCCTAAAATTTAAGTTTTCGGGAATGCCAACTGCTAAAGTTTTTAATTTTTGCAAATATCTGGCATTTAAATGCCCAAGCCTCCTATGTATTAGTAATTTTTTATTAATATTATTATTTATTTGTGTTTTATTATTATCATTATTATTTTCGTTATTCTTTATTATTATTTCTTCAATTTTACCCCCCTGAGGTGATTCGATATTGGTATCTTCATCTTGAATTTCTAATTCTACAGTGAATTCATCCCATTCATCATCTATATTTTGAGTGACTGGGGCACATATTATATTTTGTTCGTCCCTATTAATATATTCTATTTGTGTTTTATTATTATTTTCAATATTATAATATATGTAAAAAATTCCTTCTTCCTTTTTTGCAGTCATAATTATTTCTGCATTTTCAATAAAATAAATATTTGCAATATCGTTCTGTTGATCGATATTGATTATTCCAGTATTTGTAATTTTTATTGCTGAAATAATATCTAGATTTAGATCTGGCACATAATGAACATCGTTCAATTCTATCAATGACTGAATTTTATTGAGATTTTTGACTTTGATCACCATCCTACCTGTATGAGTGGCGTATAAAAATGTATTTTTACCTGAACATTGCAACTTGATTGGGGTCACAAATTTTTTAACATCTACTAATTTATTAAAATCAGACGTTAGATGTACCTCTGCAGCCCCATCCAAAATTGCTTTATTATTCAATATTGTGTAGTTGAGTTCATTAATTTTATTTATTTTTTATTAATTAATTCATTTAATAACCATTCATTATTATCGTGATTCAATTTCTTAATCATGCAAGACATTTTTACTTGCTGTTCTATATTTTCTTTTTTATTAGCATTGGGTTGACTTATAATTGTTTTTGGCGGATAATTTCCCTGATTATTATTCGTATTATCATTATTTGTATTTGATTGTGTATTACCATTACCACAATTTTGCGCTATATGTCCAAATTGCCCACATTTATAACATTTCATGTTATTTTGATTATAATTCCTACCATTTCCTCTATAATTATTACCTCTATAGTTTGAATTACCTCGATAATTATTCCCTCTATAATTTCCATTACTATTATTTCCATTATTATTCATATTATGATTTTGGTTTTGGTTTATTTCATTATCATTACCATTATTATTTCCACCATTATTATTATTATTACTACGATTCCCATTTCTATAACCATTATGACCATTGCCATTACCTCTATAATTATTCCTACCTCTATAATTATATCAATTATTATTTCCATTATATCTAAAATTATTATTTGATTGGTTATTATTATTGTTATTTTGCTTTTTCAAGATCTGATACCTAAATTTTTGATCAGAATCTTCCTTCAATATTCTCTTAAAATTATCTATATTTTTCTCATTAGGGGGTAAGTTTTCAAACTGCATTTTTGCTATTGCCTGTTTGTAACATAATGCTAATTGCAAATTTTCCAACTCTTTCACCTCAGTGACTTCCTTACCACTATCTTGTACATCAGTGACCAGTTCATCCCACTTTTTTAAGAAACCTTTCATATTTCCTCCTGGTTGGAATCTAAACTCCATCCATTTGGCCTTCGTCATGTTCGCAGTGACTGAAGTTTTAGTACCATAAATATTATCCAATTTTTTTAACATTAAAATAGCGGTATTGCAGTCTCTTATTTGCTTTGTGATTTCGTTTGACACTCTCTCAAGTACAAATGCTTTTGCATTGTCTTGCATTTTACAATAATTCATCATTTCTTTATCGGGTCTGAAATTTAGATCATCTATATGATTGATATATGGTTCCAGAAATTCATGCTCCCCAAAAATATCATAATATCCAGCTCCCCTTATAGCTGAGATAATCATTCTTCGCCAGTCTAAATAATATTTACCACTAAAAACTTTTCCTAAGGGTGCTTGTATCGGTTTTATTTCATTGGGGGATGCCATATTTTCTTCGATTTTTCAAAAATCTAACACACTATTTTCAGTATCAACTATAGCTATATATTTTTTATTTTCTATTGACCCTTTTTCAATTTCCTTTATTAAATTTTCTTCTTTTTCGTTCCTTTTTTCTAATTCTTTTTCGCTATTCTCTTTTTTATTTAATTCGTTATTCTCCAGTTTTTATTATTTGATTAATTAAAGAATCTGTTCATAAATTTCTCTTTCGATTTATCAGAACTGTAAATTCTGCTCGAAAAATAATTTACTGATGATTCTAAAATTTTTATATATTTTAAACTGCTAATTTCCTCTATCCTTCCAGATATGTCTACTACAAACGATTCTAATATTATTTCGCCTGTGAAGTAAGTATTTAACATATGGTAAATTATAGGTTTCAATTTTTATATCTATCACTCTTTCACCTTCAAACTTTTTTATCAATTCCTTTAATTCCTCCTTCTCAATATTATACTCTCCACTTTTTCCCTCAAACCAATTTATTGTAGGGGACATAAATAATTATTAGGTATTTTCTATTCTTGCCTCAGTTCAAACACAATAATTTCAAACACGCGAAAAAATAATTAACTTCAACAAATATTACCTTTACATAAATATTTTACCTTAATATTTCTGCTGTGTCGATAAATAATTTCTGTTTTCTCTGCTTCGCTGGGTACTGCTGTACTTCCCGCTTAAATTTTGATTGGAGTTGGCTGAAAAATGGGGTCTTCGATGTATGGATTATTGGTGAATCCTCGATGACGGGAGCAGGTTTCCTTTGGTTGTTCTCACTATCTCTTTAGTGGTCCTTACTGGATTTAGCGTTCGATGACTTCCAGGATTGGCCGTTATTAAGTGTGGAACTTCAGCTTCAAATTTTCGATTCAATTTTGAAGTGAAAAACTTTAATCTCAGACCTATCTGATGATTAAGTTTTCTTGGCCGAGGATGCGAATCAGTTTTTCGAACGAACTTTGAAGAAAACGAATTAACGAACGAAAATGTATAACATGGAAAAGAATTTTTTTTATTACACAAACTTCAACAACATAACAACAATATAAAATTATTCAACAAAATGAAATATTGGACTTTAACTGAAATCGTGACTAAACGGAATAAAAAAGCAAGAAGCTAATATGAATAATCTCTTTCTAGTTTGTTTGATAAAAAGTGGGAAAAGAATGATTCAGTGTTACCGTGTTGTTAGGTGACGATGTGAGCGAGGTTGCATGACTACCACCACAACACCCCCTATAGTCTTGCATCCAAAGATCGCATCGAGACTAAGTTCCCATTTTCTAGAATGCCCTATCTAGTTTTATTTATATATATGTGTTTTTGAAAATAAAAAGGTAAATATTTATTACCAAAAGAAAACATGATATTTCGCATTTTTGATATTCCTTAAGGACGTTTGTTAGTTATTATTGAGATTACTCAAATTATTACAATAAAATGAAAATAAGTAACAATATAAAATAGTAATTGTGTAAAATAAATAAAATAAGTCTTCGATTTTTCATCACACAAATGGATGATTATTGAATACGATGAAATTTTATGCTTGTTTTGTTTCAAACGCAAGTAAGTGAAAAAAATTTTATCAAATATTTTAGTGTATTTTTCCAAATTCATGCAATTTAATTAATATTTTATTTTATTTTTCTGTTTCAGATAACAATAACTAAGTGAAGGATTTATTCTCCAAGGAATATGAAGCAAAATCAAACAGGTTAATTTCCAAAGTATTTATCTTTACATAGTGTATATCTTTTTGTTATAGAAAGGATTTATTCATTTTTCAGGTACTGGTCAAATAGAAGGAAGAATGGATAATTCAACCGAATTTTACCAGTTTTGTTCCAAAACGTGGAAATATCTGAAGTAATTATCAGATTGAAAGGTTTATTTTTATTAATTCGGACAAGTATTTTTTGTTCTTATCCTATCTATATTTTCAATAATTGACAATTTATGAGCATGAATTTGGTTTAATTGTGAGATAAAATAAAATGAAATTAAATGGAATATATGTAACTTCTAGTATGATTTGTGAAAGTGTTATCATATTATTCTTAACATAAAGGTTTTAAAACTTATAAAAAGTTAACAATGAAATAGAAAAGGCTAAAATTCTTAAAATTTACTAATACTAACATATTTGGTTTTCTTCTATCACATTCGAGTGACGTATAAAATACAATAGGAAACAAGTATGAAAATGAAAAAAAATGAAATTTAGGTTTATTTCACCTTTATATTATCTCAATTCTAGTGTAATAAATAATATAAAATAAAAAATAAAATTATGTTTCTCACAATAATAATTATGAGATGATTATGTACTGAGTAAATATTTAGCACATTTTGTTGGGTACTAACCCCCCTATGGGTTTAATTAAGCACAATTTCCTTTCCTTGAATAATTTCAGAAAATAGAAGTATCTAGAATTTGATTGATTAAATTTAAATAACTAGTTTTATCAAGAGCTTTGGTCATAATATCAGCTAATTGATCCTTTGATCTGACAAATTTGATTTCTATAATTTTTTAATTTATGGCTTCTAAAATATAATCATCAATGCTCTTGTCCTTTTTTGGCCACCTCCCGAGCAAATTTTCAAAGCGCTAATATTGTCTTCAAAAATTGTTACTGGTTCACTAAGTCCGAAATTAAATTTTTCGAGATACCACATAACTTTTAAATCTTCTAGAGCATCAAAAACTGCTATTGTTTCTGCTGCTGTAGATGATGTGGCTATAATACTTTATTTATGAACATTCCAGTTTAATAAGTCTCCATTATTATATATGAGGTATCCAGTAATGCTTTTGCCTTTATTTAAATCATTAATTTCAATATTTTTTGTATTGTCTATATCTGGAGCATATGAAGCATCGATATATGAATGTATTCCCTTTTCATCTGAATTAAATTTTAAAACGTAATTTCTGGTATTTTTAACATATTTAAATATTCTTCTTGCATAATTTTTAATTTGCTTATTTGAGCATTTTGATATCTTGATAGAAAATTTACGGCAAATAAAATGTCAGGTCTTGTTATTCGTGCAAGATATAGGAGTGCACCTATCATAGACCTAAATTCGGTATCATCTTGGCCATTTTCAGGTTTGGAAATTTTTAAGTTTGTCTCCATTAGAGTATAATGTGGTTTGGACTTATTTAAATTAATTTTTTTAATATTTTGTCAATATATTTTGATTGATTCAATGAAATGGTTTTCTTATTTAAATCCCTATTTATTTCAAAACCCACAAAGAATTTTGGGTTTTTGGTTATTTTTAATGTGAATGAGTTTTGAAGTTTTTGTGTTATTTCATTGAGCATCTGATCAGAGTTGGATGCCACGAGAATATCATCTACATAAATAATAAAGAATAAATAATTTCCTTTTTCATTATTTTTGCAATATAAACATCGATCAATTTTTGATTGTGCTAAACCTATTTCTTTACAAGTACCATCTAATAAGTCAAACCAACTTCTTGATGAAGTTTTTAGACCATAAATTGATTTATTTAATTTTAGAAGATGTTTTTCTTTATTTGCAGGACAACCTTCCGGAATTCTAATGTATACAGGTTTGATGATGGGCGAGTTCAAAAAAGCTGTTTTTACATCAAATTGACGGAGTTTCAAATCATATTTGTTAGCAGTGGACAACAACTACCTTATTAACCAAATAGGAATTACAGGTGCAAAAGTTTGATTTAGATTATATTCATTTCTATCTTTAAAGCCACGAGTAACCAATCTCGCTTTGGCTTTCATATCACCATTTTCATCATTTTTACAAGTGAAGATCCATCTTGCATCTACTATGCTTACATCATTTTCTTTTGGTACAATTTTCCAGACGTTCAATTCATCCATAGATTCAAATTCGTCCTTTATGGCTCCAGCCATTCATTTTTAAAGGGATTGTTTTTTATAACATGGAAGTTTTTGGGTATATGATTCTCTAAAAAATAAATTTTATTTTGGCTTATTACATTTACAACTAAATTTTCGTTTTCTGTTATATTCAGATTTTCGACATATTCTGCTGGTTTAATAATTAGTTTTTCTTTTTTAAGGTGCATAATATTTTTTCCTTCATCAAATTTGACATCACAAGTATTATGTGTGTCAGTTGTGTAAGGATTTCTTAAAGCATATCCCGTATTAGTGTACCCTACTAATAAATTTTTTTTGGCACAAAAAGGCCAATTTAGGATCTATTTTTTTAATTTTTCTTTTAAAAGCTTTTGTTGCTGTTTGTTTGCGAACTTCTACAGGGATGTGACAGTAAGCAACACATCCAAATACTTTAAATTTTGAATATTGGGTTTTCTTCCGAAAAAAAGTTCGTAAGGAGTTTTATTTCCCTCATTAGCCCTAGTCGGCGATCTATTGATTATATATGCGGCTGTTGGAACAGCATATGACCAAAATTCAATTTCCAATCTACTTTCTATCAACATAGTTCTAACCCTTTTCATTATTGTTTGATTTTGGCATTCCACCATGCCATTTAGTTCTGGTGAATAGGGTATGACTTGGTCTAATTCTATACCTTCATCTTCACAAAATTTTCTTAATCTAGTATCTAAGTATTCCTTCGCATTATCTGATCTTAATACCACTATTGGTTCATCAGGAAATTTATTTTTCATACTTTTTGTAAATTCTATAAATCTTTTGTAGGTTTGGCTTCTATCAATTATTGGAACTACAAAGGTATATTTTGAAAAATGATCTATAAATGTCAGAACATATTTCTGCCCCCCTATAGCTGTTGTGAAAGGACCCATAATATCGGATGATATTATTTCCAATTTTCTATTAGGCCTATTTCTTTTTTTATTGTGGCTAAGTCTTTGTGAATTTGCAAGTTTGCAAATTTCACAGTTTAAAAAATCTGTATCATTAAATTTTAAGTTGCATTTTTTGCAAAATTTTTAGGTATCTTCCATTAATATGAGCTAATCTACTATGCCATAGATATTTTTTCCTATCAGAATTTTCATTATTTTTATGAAAATTATTAATTTCTGTTTCATTATTATTGGTTTCATTAGATTCATTAGTATTTTGATTATCTATATTTTCTTTATGATTATTATCATTATATATTTCAGGAATTTCATTGAGATTTGAGTCATTTTGTATAACATTTGGCTGATGTGAAGGTTCAGCCTCTTGGCTAGTATGGATATCTTGTTGATTTTGGATTTCTATTAGGGTATCTTTATTTTTTATTATTATTTTGAGATAAATTTTTATTATCATCTTCTACTATTTCTTCACTAATTTCATATTCATCCCATTCATTTTCTGAATCAACTATTTCTTCCTCAATTTCATAATTATCCCATTCATCCCCTTCATTTTCCACTATTGCCATTGTTTTTTCTTTTTCCTCAATTATTTCATATTTTACATAAAAAACTCCACATTCTTTTTTTGCTGTTAAAATTATTTCTCCTGACTCAATTTCATAAATATCTGCTTCGAATTGTTTCTGATTTATACCATAATTTCCATTTTCTGTTATTTTTATTCCAGACATTATATCAAGTGCTAGTTCTGGGATGTAAAAGACTTCACTCAATTTGATTTCTATTTGATTACCATAACGATTTTCCACTACAATTACTAATTCACCTACATGAGTTGCCTCAAGGTAATTTTCTTTTATTGCTACTAAAAATTGCCTTGGTTTTTTTAGTTTTTTTATATTTCTTAATTTTTTTAGGTCAGATGTAATATTTACTTCAGCTCCACTATCTAATAATAATTTTTTTTGTAGACATAATTTATTTTGTTTTTCAATTACCATATTTAAGAGTTGGGGTTCTTTTTTATTTCCTTCATTATTTTGCTTATTTTGATTTGGGTTTCTGTTATTTGTAATTTTAGCTATTTTTGGGCAATCTTTTTGTAGATGTCCTCTTTCATTACATTCAAAACATTTTAAATTTGTTTTAACTTCTTCTTCATTATTATTTTGTCTATTATTACTGTAATTCTGGGGTCTATTATTCCCATAATTTTTGTAATTATTTCCACGATAATTGTTATTATTATATCCATTATTATTACCATTAGATCTGTTATATGGACGATAAGTACCTCTATTATTTCTAAAAGGACCATAATTATTACGTCTTTGCCCATTAAAATTTGTATTTGAACTATTATTAAAGTTTCTTCCATTATTATTTCTAAATCCATTATAATTGTTACGAGAATTATTATTATTATATCCCCTATTAAAATTTCTTCTAGCTAGAAAATTTTGTCTATTATTGCCTCTATAATTTTGGCCATTATTATTATGATTTACATTAAAATTTCCGAAGTTTTTTAAAAAATCTGTTTCATTTTTACTTTCATAATCTTCTATAATTAATCTTTTCAATTTTTCAATGGTTTTCTGCTCCTGAGGTAAAACATTAAAAATTGATTTTGGAATAGCTTGATCATGACATAGACCACTGTAAAATTGATTTAATTCTTGTTGGGGTTCTATTGTCATTCCTGAATCTCTTACTTCTTGTAATAATTCTTCAAATCTTTGAATATATACATTTATATTGTCTCCAGGTTTACATTTAAAAGCCACCCATTTACTGTAGGATTGACTAGCTACAACCTCAGTAATTGTTCCATAAACAGAATCTAATTTATCAAAAATTTGATCTACTGTTTTCAAACTACGAATTTGTATTGCTATTTGAGGAGATACTTTATTTAGAATAAAATGTTTTGCATTATCTTGCATTACATAGAAGGACCTATGTTCAAGTGGTGGATTATATATATCTTTTTCACAATTTTCAATATAATAATTTCGAGATGCATGATTTTTTTGCCAGACACTATAATATTCTGCACCATTTATCGCATATTTTGTTTGACGCCACTGTTGATAAAATCTCCCATCAAAAATTTTAGTTTCAGCAGAGGTAATAGGTTTAATTTTTTCTTTTTCTTTATGAGAAGGCATATTGTCAATATTTTCTATATCACTTTCTAACAGACTATCTGATTGACTTAGTTTTGTTTGTAAATCCTTACTATCTTGATTACTACTCATAAAAAGTTCTTTTCTTACAGGAGTTTTTTTAGTTTTATCTGAAATTGTACCTTTATTTGGTGAATCAGCTTCAGCTCTAATTGGTTTATTTTTACTTTTATCAGGAGTTTTCGTAGCTTTAGGTGTAGTTGGAGCCAGTGTAAATTTTTCTGATTCTCTTTGACTGGATTTAGTTTTTCTAATTTCAATAATTCCTCTTCTAATACTTATTGCTATTTCAAAACCTGTATTTTCTTTTTGAATTAAATCATCAAGGAATGCTAAATTTTCATTATTTTTATCAAATGGCAGTTCAATTCGATCCAGTTTACCTTATTTTGGTAACTAAATAAATAGTAGTTTTTTTTTTTTTTTTTAAATAATCAATCCAAATCTGAACACTAAATTCTCTGAAATTATTCTAGGTACCCAATTGTAAATTATAAATTGAAATTATTCATTCCAGGTACTCAATTGTAAATTATAAATTGAAATTATTCATAGTTATGTTTTGTGGAATCAAAATGAAATTATTATTCTAATTACACTTTCAGAATTGTTGAATACCAATTCCAGTTGCCCTATATGCTAAATATTTGTGCCAGCAATTATTATTTATACACATAAAACCATCAATTTGTTTAGTTATACTATAAAAATCCTAAATAAAAATATGATTGTTGTGCTCAACTATTTTTCCTAAAATGTCCAATTTATAGGATTCGTAGTAAATTGTGAAATAGAAACCAATTTGTTTGTCTAAATATTCACCCCAAATTATTCTAAAATCTGTTATTTTTTCCTTTTCTTCAGTTGCTTTTCTTAATCTTTTTAAATCTTTTTTGCTCAAAAAAGTTTGACCTTTTTGTAATATCATTTATTAGTAGGATAAAAATTAAAGTTTCGGTAGGATTATTTCGATAAAATCAATTCATAACTCCGATAAAACGAAAATGGAATTAAATTATCAAATAAAATTTCAGAAATAATAAAATAATTTCAAAAAAAAAAAAATAATTTCGATCTGTTTTAATTAAATTTTGATACTATTCGATGTAGTATATTTAAGAATTAAACGAATATTCTCGAATGTATTTAGTCACTTTCAAGATTGAAGCAAAAATTTTCAGAAAATTTTAGTAATACTTTGAAATAGTTGGCACAACAGAACAATAGAAAACGATATTAAATGTTCATGATATTTTTGTTACCTGAATAGAATTACGATTACCGATTACAATGTTGAACAAGTTGTTGCAAATCACTGGAATATTGGTAATTTTCAGCAAAGTTTTGACCTGATGATGATTTGATTTTGATGATTTTGGGCTGAATTTACTGGTTGAACACGATGACCATTACCATTTTACCACCATTAAAGACGTTTTGACATACCAATGACTCCGTTGATTCCTGTTTTGGACATTGAACTCAGTTTTGAGAAATTATTTTACAATTTTTGATAACCAGATGACCAATACTTATCGTGGTTTTTTGGTGATTTCTTCAGTTTTCTGCACAAAAACAAAACTCGGCGGATGAAGAACTATCCCAGTTCTTTGTAAATTATCCCAATTTACACAATTATAGCTCACGAAGAATGAAAAAAATGATCACAAAGCGATGCTACCATGAAGTGAAAAGCTTTAATCTCAGACCTATCTGATGATTAAGTTTTCTTGGCCGAGGATGCAAATCAGTTTTTCGAACGAACTTTGAAGAAAACAAATTAACGAACGAAAATATATAACATGGAAAAGAATTTGTTTTATTACACAAACTTCAACAACATAACAACAATATTAAATTATTCAACAAAATGAAATATTGGACTTTAACTGAGATCGTGACTAAACGGAATAAAAAAGTAAGAAACTAATATGAATAATCTCTTTCTAGTTTGTTTGATAAAAAGTGGGAAAAGAATGATTCAGTTTTACCGTGTTGTTAGGTGACGATGTGAGCGAGGTTGCATGACTACCACCACAACAAATTTTGAATTTTTTCAAAAATTGAAAATAAATTAAATTCAAGTTTAAACTTCTCGAAAAAAACACGGCAATTACTTCATGTATTACTCAACAGAAAACATGAAAAAATTTTCGCACAACAGTTACTTAATTCAAAAAATTATTTTTACATCTATTCAAGATTTTTCAAGTCTCTCCTCAAAGTTCTACCGCAGCGATGGCTACCATGATGTGTAAGGCGAACAGAACGAGGATCGAAAGAACTTGAGACTTTTTACTTTAACAACATTTTTTTGCAGACTGAAATATATTTTACAAACTAAATATGAAATGGCGAAGCAACAGCGTTATCGGTTCAAGAAGAGTCGGGGAAGAGGTTCGAGTGTGAGATGATCGTATGTGTGAGAATTATAGCAAATTAAATTATACTCGTGACTATTATTCTCACGTATCATTTGTGGTGGCAACACTGTCGATATATTTTTGTGATCTGTGATTTTTAGTGTTTTGTACCTGGCTGTGATATTATGTAATCATACGCCTCTAGTCGCCTTTTAATATTCATGTTGTTAACAACTCCACTACTCTTAATGTGGAAATAAAAGTTCGTAATTAGTGAATCTTGTGTTTTTATTTATGTGTTTGTAATGTGTGTGTCTAGTCTCTGTTCGATGTCGTTTTTAGTTTAGGTTCGTTTCATATGTTTTTAGTCGTCTCGATCCGTTGATTTCTTCCTCATCTTCTCACAGGTTATGGGCCCAGATACCTGGATGTCAACGTGGTCGCCATTGTCATAGTTCGTCAATGTTGTGCTGTCGGATCCTGCTCGCCACACCCAAGTAGTATCATGCCTGCTAATTGTTTTTCGATTGTTTGATATGTTCTCTGTTCGATGTTCCTGTGATCTCGTTCGTGTTGAATTGTTGGTAGATGTGTCTGAAAGTTGCTGAAAATCGCTGTGTTTGCGGTGTAACTGATCGTCCGTACCTGTGAACGAGATGGAAGCGTGAAAGAAGAACATGATTGAGCCGTTCAATGGGCAGAATGGCTGTACATGGAAGTTCAGGATGGAGCTGTTGTTGGCAAAGGAGTCATTAACTAACATTATAATCGATTCTTTGCCGACTGTTCGTAACAGGGGAGATGCTTGGTCCAAGGAGAACGCGAAGGCGATGTTCCTGATAGCAAACAACGTGACTGACGAGTACCTAGAGATGATCCAAACATACACGACGGCGAAGGAGATGATTCATGTCCTAACGAACCTCATCGACAACGGCAATGACCAGACGCTGAAGGATTTACGAGGTGATTTGTACGCAAAACGGTATGTGTCTGGTATTGATTTGCATAAATATTTGTTGGATTTTTGTTCTCGATGTAGACGTTTAACAGAATTAGGAGATTTAACGACCACGAAACAATTTATTTTGGTATTGCTGAGGTCATTACCTGCGGAATTTCGTCCAATTAAGGTTGTGATTGAAGATGCAGAAGTCGTCACCTGGGATGGAGTTTTCATGAAATTGAATAACTTCCAGCGTGAGCTATCTTCTGATAGCAAATCGACAGTTCGAGGTAACACTCTGAACACTACATCACAAAAACCTTCATCAGTGGTTGTCACTGGTGAGGAGAACATTTATTTTGGTAATTACAACAATGTCGGACGAAATTCTAGTAATAATAGTAATGGAAATCGTTTTAATCGTGGTCGATCTCGAAATAATAATAATAGTCGTGGTTTCAGTCGAGGCGGAAATAATAATTATAATAATAATAATCAAAATTCGAGCTCAAATAATAATAATAGTAATAATTTTAATGGACGTGGTCGTAATAATAGTGCTGACAGTGGACATTCTAATGTGAAATGTCACTATTGTAACAAAATAGGGCACATAGCCCGAAATTGTTATGTCAAAAATCGTAATAATAATAATAATTGTAATAATAGTAATAATAACAGTGAAAATCGAGTTAATGACCAAAGTTCCAATAACAATAATAGTAATAGGAGCTCGGCACAGATGTGCAATGAAAATTTTAATGCTAATGACGTTTGCTCTGAAGTGGGTTACAGCTTCACATTGAATAATGACGATAATAATAAAATTAATGACTCTTGCAATGCAAAAGAAAATGTAAATTTGATGCCTCGAACCACATTTATAGTTGACAGTGGATGCACAATTCACATAATTAATGATATAAATTTGTTCAGTGATTATATAGACTTGATCAGACCGCATAGTATCTGTGTTACAAAGAAGGGTGTCTCTCTGTCTGTCACGTCGGTGGGTACTGTAAAATTAAAACTATTGAATGGAATTGTAATCGAACTGAAAAATGTAAGGTATGCTCGGGAGCTGCCGCAGAATCTGCTTTCGGTTAAACGCATGAGCAAGTTGGGATTTGACACTTTGTTTTGGGAAGAGTCTGTTGATATCATCCAACGCTGCAGTGGAAAAGTAGTTACCACTGGTGTTAGCGTAGTCAGATTTGTACACAATTGACTTTGTTAAAATGTCAAGTCAATCGTGTAATCTGACATTGGGAGATGAATCGAGCCCACTGTTCGTGTGGCATAAACGACTTGCTCATCTGAATGTGAACGATGTTAGATTGTTGTCAAGTAGGGGTTTAATACCAAATGTTGACTCCAATCGCAGATTGCTGTGTGAGCCCTGTGTTATAGGGAAACAGAGTCGAAAACCATTTCCAAGGCATGAACGAAAAACAAGTAAGCCGTTGGAGTTGGTTCATACTGATCTCTGTGGACCTATTAACCCTTCTGCATATAAGGAGCCAAGTATTTCATGACTTTTATCGACGATTACTCCAATTTTTGTTGTGTTTACCTGCTGGCAAACAAGACAGAAGCTTTTGCAAAATTTAAAGAATATCATGAGATGGTCTCGAATAAGTTTGGCTATAATGTAAAGAGACTCCATTGTGATCGCGGCACAGAGTACTTGAATACTACCTTCCAGTCATATTGTACTGAGAAAGGAATTGTGGTTGAACCTACTGTTGGCGGTTGTCCTCAGCAGAATGGAAAAGCTGAGAGAATGAACAGGACACTGTGCGAGAGGGCAAGGACACTGTTGTTTGAGAGTGGTCTTGGGAAGATATTTTGGTCGGAAGCCATAGTGTGCTCCGCCTATATCGTGAACAGATGCCCCACAAATAAAGATTTTATTCCATTTGAGAGATGGTTTGGTGAAAAATATAACTATAATAAATTAAAAACGTTTGGATGCGATGCGTATATGTTATTGTTCAAACATGACTCTGACAAATTTAAGAGTAAAAGTGAAAAGTTAATAATGGTAGGTTATTCACCATGCGGTTATAGGTTGTTGGACTTAAGCACTAAGGAGATACGTCTGTCACGTGATGTTGAGTTCTTTGAAGGTGCAATAAGTAATTCTGAATACAATAAATATACAAAAATGATGAATTGTTTAAAGAAGTCACTGAATCCAACTTGGAAAATATTGAAGTTGATGGTGATCTAACTTTAGACTGTCTTCCACAGGAGGCGACTGCACGTGATCAAACAGCAGGAAATATATACCTGGCTGAGGATGGCATTCCTTTGACGTTTGAGGAGGTGAGTGCAGCACCTGATAGTCTGATGTGGAAAGAGGCTATTTCATCTGAAATAAGTGCCCTGAACTCCAATCAGACTTGGAAGGTGACCAAACGTCCAAAGGACGCCCCTACCATCACGTGTCGTTGGATCTTTAATAAAAAATATGATAATGAAAATAATGTTTTATATAAGGCTAGGTTAGTTGCCAGAGGCTGCCAGCAGAAGAAAGGCTTCAATTTTAATGAAGTATATGAGCCAGTGGCAAAACTTTCGACTGTGAGGACCCTCTTGGCTGTCAGTAATAAATTAAAATTTTATATAGAACAAATAGATATCTGTAGTGCGTTCTTGAACGGTATTCTTTCTGAGGATGTGTACCTCGAGATACCTGAAGGTATTGAAACGCAGGTTGATAAATATAATAATGTACTAAAATTAAATAGATCGATATATGGTCTTAAACAGTCGCCAAAAGTGTGGAATAAGCTATTTAATGAGTTCCTGTTGTCACTTGGCTTTGTACAAAGCATGGCTGATGATTGTTTGTATGTGTTCAAAAATAAATATGATGGAACAATAGTTTATCTACTCACTTACGTTGATGACGTTCTCATTAGTTCAAATAATAAAGAACAAATTATATTTTTCAAAAATAAAATTAATAAGAGATTCAAATGTAAGGATCTTGGAAAAGTTAATAAATATCTAGGTTTAAACATTAATTATAGTCGCAAAGAGGCCATACTGGAGATCGAGCAGAAGAATCTCATCGAGTCTGTTGCTAGGTGGTTCGGTGTTGATAAATGTGCACCTACCTACACACCTATTGACCCCAAACTCCAATTGGATAGGGACCTCAATGCGTGTGATAGTGTGCTGAATAATAACTATCAACAGCTCGTGGGATGTTTGATGTACTTAATGCTAGGATCACGGCCTGATATTTGCTTTGCAATATCGTACTTCAGCCAGTTCTCCAGTTATGCCGCAGATGAACATTTCAAATATTTATTGAGAGTTCTAAAATATTTAGTGACTACTAAAGACAAAAAACTTATATATTCATATGAACATAATAATAATGGCAATATAGTCGAAACATATTCGGATGCCGATTGGGGTAACTGTGTTAACACAAGACGGTCTATCTCGGGTTACTGTGTCTTTGTTTATGGGTCCCTGGTGTCCTGGTCTAGTAAGAAACAACCAACAGTAGCTCTGTCTAGCACTGAAAGTGAGTTGATCGCCATATGCGATGCTACCACTGAATCAATTTGGTTGAAATATTTATTGAGTGATTTTTGCATTCAAATTGATGACAGACCTGTAATTTACAAAGACAATCAGAGTTGTCTGGCTATGTTGCACTCTGGAAAATGGAACACACGCAGATCAAAACATGTGGACGTAAAGTACCGTTTTGTGTGCAATCACGTAAATTTAGACTTTAAGTATTCATATGTGTCAACTTCGCGACAGTTGGCTGATGTTTTTACGAAGGGCTGCCCGAGACCTAAATTTGATGTATTTTGTAAAATGTTAAAGTTGTTGTAACTTATTGTATATGTTTACCATTCATGTAGTATTTATTGTTGTAACTTTTTGTATTTTTGTTGACTTTTGTCATTTGTGTTTTTAATGACCTTATTAATTTAATAATTCGTTTTTACCATTTTACTGTAATCGTATAAGTTTAATTTGAGGAGGCGTGTGAGAATTATAGCAAATTAAATTATACTCGTGACTATTATTCTCACGTATCATTTGTGGTGGCAACACTGTCGATATATTTTTGTGATCTGTGATTTTTAGTGTTTTGTACCTGACTGTGATATTATGTAATCATACACCTCTAGTCGCCTTTTAATATTCATGTTGTTAACAACTCCACTACTCTTAATGTGGAAATAAAAGTTCGTAATTAGTGAATCTTGTGTTTTTATTTATGTGTTCGTAATGTGTGTGTCTAGTCTCTGTTCGATGTCGTTTTTAGTTTAGGTTTGTTTCATATGTTTTTAGTCGCCTTGATCTGTTGATTTCTTCCTCATCTTCTCACATTTGCTTCAGGATCACAATAGCGGCCATGTTGAGCCCATAACCTGTGAGAAAGACTAAATTAAACTATGACAAACTTCACTGAATGCCATATTAAACGATGAATAAAATATCACAACCAAAATTGAGTAATAGCACAACACCTGAGATTTCAGTGTAAAACAAATTTTATTACACAAGTATCAGCTCAATGGCTGTTTAATGAATGACAGACAGTTTTGTAGAGATGATTACAGAATGAACAGTTTACAATATCATAGATTATTATAAATCACTGTCAAATAGTATCAGTCAGAATTTGGAAGTTATCATTATTCTCACAATTCCCCACAATAATATATAAAAAAAAAAAATAATAATAACTTTAATGGCAACAATAGAAGCAGTAGATGGAATCACAACAATAATTATAGGCAAAATAATAATAATAATTATAAAAGTTCAAACTCATCGAGCAGCAATAATGAGGGGGAGCAATCCCAATTGAATTCTGGCTGAAATGGAAATAACAATAATTATAATAGATCCAAAAGAAAAAATGGAAATGGTCCATCCAGAGGTTTCAATTGCAATCAAACTGGCTACTTTATATCTGAATGTTATGAAAATAAAAATGAAAATAACAAAGAGAAACCAAAAAACAATTTTTCAAGTCATAATAAAGACAATAAAAAAGATGATGTAAGACCTATTAAATAGTCATACATGGTGAAAAAATATAATAATGACGATGAATAGTTAATTATTACACTAACTAATAATAATTCTAATAATAATTACACCCCTTTAAAAAAAAGTAACTTGATTGGGGGTTGCCGTTCATTTAACTTCAAATTTAACATAATTAACTAATATTACAAAATTTAAAATTCTGGTAATATTGCAACTTGCCTTAAAAGATACTTTTTTATATTCAACACATACAGGCAACATGAGAATTCTCATAGAAAATCAGTTTAAAATTCAATCAATGGTAGAACTTCTAGAGGTACATTATGTACCAGTTTTGACTTTGGACATTATGTCAGGAATGAAAGCATAATCTGGAGTATTACATATGGACTAAGGAAAGGATACAGCTAAAATGTGTTTTCAGAATTTTCAACAAATCCAGAGAGACTGAAAATTGATAAGAAATTTGAGAATTTTGAATTTTCAGAATTCTAATCAAGTTTTTTCAATTAAACTGTGAGAACGCTATTCTGACAAATTTTATTTCAGTTTTGTCAGAATTTTAAAAAACTGGAAGCGTAAGTGTGCAAACAGATCTATTAATGGCAGGGCTGGCCACATGGGGGGTGTTTTAGGTGTTAGACACCCCCCTTGACCAAAAAAAAAGTAAAATTAGTAACAAACCAAGTTACCTCACGTATTATTTTTAAATATCAACATTCACACAAATCACACTTGTCATTTATAAAGAATGAAGGATTGGGTGTCAGACTTGGTGCCAGACAGACAAAACATGACTGTCAGCTGTTAGTCTGAAGAAAAATTGGAGTTTGTGTGTGACAATGAATAAGGACTCAATGCGCAACCACATACTTCCCCTTTCCCATTATTAACAGTAATGAATATTACGCACTTGTGTGAATACCTTGTCCTAAAACAAATACACCAAATTATCCAATACCCATTGAAATTGAACCATTAACATGCTCCTTTGTTTTGTTCTTATTCATGTGAATTGTTTTGCATTGAGTTAATTTTTAATTTTAATATAATTTTGTGAATGCCAAAGTTTATTACCTAAGTATCTATATTATTATAAGTTTAATTGGTGTAATACTGTAACCATGGATGGGTGGTTAATAAAAAAAACCTAAGAATACTGAAAAAGAAACTATTGAAAAAGAAACTAGTCGTGGTGAAATAGAATTGGAGCCACCAGAGCCTTATTCACCATGAAGAAAAAAATTCAAACATTATCATGGGTAAGGTCAACACTTCAACACATCAGACTAGTAATTAGTAATACCTAAATGTCTATATGTGAATTTATGAAATGTTTTCAATTTTCATACTCCCTTATACAGCCTTTTCATATATAGGTATATTCTAACATTCCATACTCTTTCTCAATATGACATGGGAAACTGAAAAATTTATTTCCTAATTTCCAACTTAAATGATACAAAATAAAAAATTAAATTAAATCTCCTATTTATAATAGACTAGCTAGACTAGACTTGTTCTTATAGCTACTTTTCTTATTCCCCGATCCTAAAACTTGACCTCAAATTTTCTAGTCTATGCAGTTTCCAGTAATGATAGTAAATTTGCTAAGGACATTAGTGTTGATATTTCAGTTTATCTTGACAAACCTCATGCTGATCCTTTCTTAGTAGAAGCCTTTGACTATATACATACTGGACTGCTAATACTGATAAAAAACTGTGTTCAAAACAAACAGCCGTATCCCTGTTCAAAATGTTAGTTCATTATCAAATTTATTAATACTTATTGTCTTTTCTTTTGACTAGGTCTCTTCTTACCACAATTATTGTTTTTAATTACAAATTAAATTGGTATTGTAATTTTATAAAACTCAGAAGTTCAAAAATTTCAGTTAAATCAATTTAAAATTTGATTTATTGATGCACAAAAATAATCTTTTTTATTGCTGTATGACGAATGTTTTCAGCTCTGTTTGATAAGATTACACTAACTTACACCAACCTACACCAGTAGGGATATTCCACAAATATTCAAGTAAAAGTTGATGCAAAGTCACATAACATTTCTACATTTGTGGAATCACCCTCCTGGTGTAGGTTGGTGTAAGTTGGTGTAGTCCTATCAAACAGAGCTATTATCTACTTGTGAAATATTCTTACAAATATGTCTAATTCTAATTTTTACATAGAAATTTGTAATTAATTTCACAACTTGTGAAATATTCTTACAAATATGTCTAATTCTAATTTTTACATAGAAATTTGTAATTAATTTCACAGACATTAATAATTCATATTATCATGAATAGAAGGGTTCCTGGACGTCAACTTTAACACTCTCGCTGCCAGACAGGGTTTCACCAAAATCAGTGTAAAAAATTTTTTGAGTCAAAGTTTGAATCTCATTTAGAAGGGTCTAGATAACATATATTTATCTATTTTTCATCATACCATCCTGTGTAAGGGAGATTTTCACCCGTGTGCAATATAGTACACATGGCCTGAAGAGCTAAAAACATACATCCACTCATGAGTAATTTAGATGATAAATACAATATTAAGAAACTGATAAGACCTTTGGGAATGTCTCAACAATTGAGAAACAATCAATGTACTAAACTGAAAAGGTACTTTTCATATGCTACTCTATGGCATTCTTATAACACCCATCTTTTGTTACAATGTTGCCAAATTTCTCTGCTGTTCCAGAGTTAGATGTATTCAAGCCAGTAGAAACCGAAAATCACATTTATTTTAATGTAAACTGTGTTCTCTACAGCACACAATCAAAAATATGTTGGTATGATCCGTGTGCAATACAGCACACACGGCGTGAATGGCAATCAGATTTGTGTGCACAGGTGCACACATGGCAGCGAGAGTGTTAAAGTTTAAACAGCAAACCAGTAAACTAACATTTTGAACAGGGATATGGGTGTCTGACTCAACTTCATCGGTTGTTCATTAGACTCTGTGTTTTTCTTATCAGTATTAGCAGTCCAGTATGTATATAGTCAAAGGTAGAAGCATTTGAAACAGTTTGGATTCCTCATGAAAAGTTTGTCTTTCCTACTTCTGGAAGCCAAAAAAAAAATTTTAAATTTCAATGGAAATGACTGAAATGTTTTCCTTGGTTAACTTATTCTAATGATTTGCAAGGGACATTCTGTAAAACTTTTTTTTTTTTTTGGCAATAAAGTTGGTGGAGTTGGAGATCGGCAGTTACTCTCATTAGTTACAACACCTTTTGTGAATTGCAATCGTGCTATTGAGATTTTTAATGATCATCAAACAAAAAAAAAAGTATCACCAAGATTCCTTTATATAATTAGAAAACTGCCGCTGAATAGAGTCTGGAGATACATTACCCATTTCAATTCAACTTGATTCACAAATGGTGAAAACTATCGAACAAAATAGATTAAAGTTGATACCTATTATAGAAACAATAATATTATGTGGTAGGCAGGGGCTGGCTTTGCGTGGAACAAATGATTATGGTGATATAACAGAAACTGAGCCAACTACTAATGATGAAAACTTTCGTGCCCTTATTCGATATCCAGCAAAAACTGATGCTATCTTGAAAAATCACTTTGAATTGAGTAAAAAAATTGAAGTTTCTTCCTACACTTGAAGACTTAGGTTTTCATTCATACATGATACTTAGGATTCCCTGACCTATAAGGTTAAAGGGTCCATTTTAAACCTGCATTTCTCAGCTATATTTCTCATCAAAACTAATTTTTGTTTATCTTAAGGAAGCTATCTTTCTCATCATTCTCAACTAAACTATTTTTTTTTTTTTGCAGCTCTACTACACTATAGTTTAAAAATAGAAACTATGGTGAGAAACCCCAAGTTTCATCTATAAATACTTTAAACTCTTTAATGTTTTTTATACATAAGTCTCACATACTTTTTTATATTATTACCAGGAATGCAATCCCAAATACTGGGGGGAAGTGTACAAGTTGCTGAAAATATTAACCATGATTCCAGTGACCACAGCAACAAATGAGCGACCATTCAGCTCATTGCGGTGTTTGAAAACATATTTACGCAATTCAATGGCTGAAGATCGACTCAATGGATTGGCAGTTCTCAAAATTCATTTCGATATTAGTGTTGATGTTTCTGAAATATTGCATTTATTTTCTGAAAAACCTTGTTTACTATTTAAAAAAATTTATATAAATTTTAATTAAACTTTGTTCAATTTTCATTTTCAAACTTGTTTTAAGAAAGTACCTAATTTTTCTTACTAGGAGGGGGAGCTTTTAAACAAAATCCAAAGAAGTGACTTGCAGGGAGCTCATAAAATAAAATAAAAATTTGAATTTACACTGACGTGGGAAAAACACCCCCCTTGAAAAATTCCTGCGGCCGTGCCTGATTAATAGTTATCAAACTTTACCTTCTTAAGGATAATTTATAGTAAGTTTCAATTTCATCAGTTTTGTTATTTTCTCAGAAAAACGACTTTCCCAGGTTTTCTCAAGAACTACTCAACTGATGAGCATCAAACTTCTTTCAGACTTGCTTCCATATGATAACTATCTTTCATAAAAATTTCAGCTTTATTTGTTTGGTATTTTTGTCAAAACTGTGAACACAAACTTTTTCTTTTTCACTCCTGTTTTCTCGGAAACTACTGAACTAATAAGTACTAAACTTCTATCAGACTTGCAACAACATAATGAAATTCAATCATAAAAATTTCAGGCTCATCCTTTTCGTCATTTATTCAGAATCCCAGAAAAACGACTTTTCCAGTTTTCTCAGAAACTAAGTAGGTAACCGATAGGCATGAAACTTCTTTCATACCTTCTCCAGTATGGAAACTATCACTCGTGAAAATTTCAGCCTTATCCATCTTGTAGTTTTCTTAAAACCGTGAACACAAAATTTTGAGTGATACACACATAATTTTCATCATACCCACCTATACCTTTGTGTGGTTCAGTTAGCAAGCAAACTGAGTAAAAACGAGCACCACTGAAATGATCATATTCCTTGAGACAGTATTGTAGAATAACTATGTAATTTGTTTGAACATATCATTCCCCAATATTCTTGATTTCACAAAACCACGATATAAATTATTAATAGCATGCACGGAGACAAAGGGAGCAGTTGCTTTCGAAGTTCGTAATAAAATATTATTTCAATGTTTCCTCCGTCGAGAAAAATTTTCGACTTCCGCACTTTTAATTAGTGATCACTGTATATTGTGCCATCACAAAAAAATTTCGCTACGGGTAGCGAAATTTATAACACACCTTCACCAATATTCGACTACATACATAAATACATATTTAACTGCTAGTTATTTCGCAAAGGTAATCACTCATTTTATGATCAATTCTGCCAACTTGAATCTGGTCGCCAATTTTCCAAGAAGGAAATCATTAGGCTTATTTTTCGAGACAAAAAAAAAAACACCCACAGTACCAAAAGGAATTACCATGAAGCAATTTTTTTTTTCAGGAATAAAGTCATAAACCCATTTCCATCAATAGAGACTAATCCAATATTGTCATGGTATGAATACAATGCACGATTATCATGATCCGAATACTTTATTTGAGTTATACTTTGCATGGTTGTACAAAGATACAATATTTTTATTTATACATATAAATGTTTTTGTTTATATTTTCATTATCACTAATTCAATAAATGCAAAAAATGTAAACGTTCAGAACATAACCGTAAACTGTCAGATAATAAACATTCATGTAAAACCAGCAACATAATTTTTAAAAGCGGGCAATTAATTTTAGACCAAAAACAATAATGAAGAATTTAAAAGCTTACAAGATTACAAGAATATGTTCGTAACCTTCAACTCGAGAAAAATTATATTAAAAAAAAAAAAAAAAAAAAAGCAAGAAGTATAGACAGAAAAGAAGCGTTCTAGTAAATGAAATTACACAATGCTTGCAAGATCAGAGAACTTACAGAGGAAATGGGCAAATGTAACGGAAGTAAACGAAATAACTGACGGCTGAAAATAGCAAGGATTCAAATGAATAAGACTATTAAAGTTAACATCTTTTTTTTTCTTTTTCTTCAATTTTTTCAGAGCGATACAAAAACATGGTGAAAATTCCTTTCAGATTCAATAAAAATGTTTCTACCAGCGGAATAATTTCGAATTAGTCAACGTGAAATGGATCATAATGGTCATCGATAGTGACTAGGCGTCCAAGTTAAGTAACAGATATTTGCTCGACGGATAACGTATTATTTGGCGGCCTAAAAATTATTACAAAAAAAAAAAAAAAAAAAAAAAAAAAAAAAACACTTCAAATACAATATTATAGGTACGTAACAAATACAAAAGAAAAACAAACAAAAAATCTCGACGTCATTCTTAAAAAAGTTCGACTTCTAACGTCTGCTTTTCCGAGACCCCTTATTTTTCACGAACACATTTTGCTAATTAAAATTCCCAGTAAAATCAACCATGTTGGAAGTCGACGCGTAAAAACTGTAAATAAAAATTGAGGAGGGGGAGGGAAAACTGGAAAATCGAATGACATCAGAATCAATTAAAAAATATATAATATAATGTACATACGATAGTAATACTACACACATGGTCTATTCCTAATACTATCAACACGTATATAGAGTCACACAATGGTTCGTTTCCTTTTCTAATAGAAAATTAAAATATCAATATCTGTGAAAACTGATAAACGTAAAAATAAATTCAAGGAGAAGAGGGTGGGAGAAAAAAGGATGAAAGAACTTACGATTAATAATTCTACGTAAAAAAAAAAAAAGAAGGAAAAAAGGAGAAAAAAATTAACATTACGAAAAAATAAATAAATAAAAAAAATATGTGAAGAGGACAGAGGAAAAAAAATACAAATACTAGAACATATTTAAATTTATTTTTAAAGTATTATTCTTTAAAAATTAATGTATTCATTTCGAAATCCATGTTTGTATTCACCAATATAGGTTCGTTTCTTTTCGAACATTAATTTACTGCCACGTAGCATTGTAGCTATCTTGATACCACTGGGCGTCCGCTCCGCCGCCGTTCATGCCGCCCGCAGCTCCGGACGATTGGTTACCCCAATTGTTTTGGTATCGCCTTTTAGTATCTCCTTGATTCTGATTTCCGCCGTCAAATTTTCGTTTACCTACAAAGAACAAATCACGCTTTAAAAGAATCGACTGATACAGCCGAACAGATGAAATTCAGAATAGAATAGTAATTACGAAAAAAAAAAGATCCATGGCACATGTGATGAAATGTTTGTGTACACGTGTTGTAGAGTGAGGCGCACACATACGCACAGTACGGCATAGAACGAACGTTATATTCTCATTGCTACATGAATTTTAAATCAACTCACTCATCGAACCAATGGTATCAATCTACATTTTTTTTTTAATAACCTCTTCTCTAGTTGCTATAGAGGACTGAAACATTTATCACGAAAGCTTTATGGGGGACGCCTGAGTGAAAACACAATTCAAAGTTATGTACGAAAAACTCGGGGAAGGCTAATAATAATGTCCCCATAAAATCAAACAAATTTTGCTTGATGAAAGAAAAATTAAAACAGGAGAGTTTCGACGCTTGTTTTTCATTAAAAAATAGAATTTCTAAAGGTTGACGAATTAAGAAAATGAATTTCACGTAAAAACTATGCAGTATGCCATATTTCTGATGCGAACATCGTAATTGACGCTTCAACCGTATTTAAGAAGGTTTTAATTTCATAGGACAAGTCGGAACAATATCAAGAGTATAAAGGTATAATTAAGACGTACTTGGTAAATTTCCTTTCGCATTTCTTAAACGGCCGGGTGCCGGGCCCGAGAAGCCACGGGGACCGGCAGCCGGTGGGCCAGTTCGACCCTGCATAGGACCACGGCCCAGCGGACCACGGGCTGCGACTCCACGACCAGGTCCAACCTGTGAACAGAAAAAAATTAACATCAGAAAAAATTTGATCTAAAAAAAGTAGTTAGAAGGGAAGTTAGAATTTCAGTAAGAGTAATTGATAAATTCGAATGGAATTTTTTTTTTTTTTTTTTTTTTTCCAAGAACTCAGCTTAAACTTCACAAACAGAAAATCAGAATTGGTGAAAATTTTTAAAAATATTATTTTTTTCGAAACTACTTGCATCATTTTTTTTGTCAAAGGAATTTCCATGAAAACTAACAACTTTTACAATGAATTGAACGGAAAATAAAATTAAATATATATAAGGTATATTAATAAACGATAGTGGCATTAATAAATTACGCAAACAGGGTTATCCGTCATACCACGAAAGAGAGAGAGAAAACTAAACTACTGCTTCTTTAAATGGCAGAAATAATCAACAAGCCGGCGACATGTCTGTTTCTTTCTCTTTTTTTGTTCTTTAAATTAGAAGCAAAGAAGCGACTACAAGCGAAAATTTGTGGCATTAACAAGCAGAATGGGCGACAGTTCTAGAGAAACAATAACAAAAAAGTCGTGCTTGCTAACAGGAGTTTTTCAAGGAAAATTTCAAAGAAAAAAAATCAAAAAAACAAAACAACAACAGTATTAACAACACAACATCAATAACAACAAAACAAAGAATGCTTACGGTAAATGATATAAACACTCATTGAAGTGAAAGAAAGGAAAATATACGATTCAAAATTTCCTACATAATATATATAAATATATTTAAAAAAAAAAAAATAAATAAACAAAAAAATAAAAACAGATACCAAAAGTAGCAAACAAAAAAGTAAGATAATTGCTACAATTCGTGAAAATAAATATATTTTCAAAATGAAAACAACAGAAAAACAAATTTTCAAAAAACTGAAAATTAATGATCATTTTCTAACTAAGTTTTTCATTCGTACAGAATATCATTAGTTAAATTAATGAGAAATGTAAACGACTAGTTGATTTGATGGTCGGATAACCCTGCAAAAACAAAAACAGAAAACAAAAACCACAAAACTAACGACTTTTCACAAGGCCCATAACAAGCGAGATAATGGAATTCGGAAGGGTTTAACGATGGAGATCCATAAAAACGTTTCAAAACTAATGGAAGTGAAGTTGGAAAAAATGTTTTCAATTCTCTAGCTTAGCGAAAAAACGAATGTCTCGTTAATTATTAACTCATATTCAACTAGGTCAGGTTTCTGTTATCACAAATAGGTTAGGATCAATGAAAGAGAAATAAAAAGGAAAAAAATTTCAAGATGTTTCAGGAAAGATCCAATCAGAAGTAGAAATAAACATACGTACAGGGGAGCTATTCTACTACACTTTACGTCGTTTCAACCACTTACGTAGGTTAAGAAAACTCCAACTTGATGGATGTTTTTGTTAGATTTTTACGGGACTTTACTCCACGTAAAAGGAGAAGTGAAGGGTTGCTGAAACGACATAAAATGTCCGTATAATTGCTTTTCAGAACATGGTAAAAACAGGAAATATTTTCATTTATAGTTGTAACATTGGGCTCAGCATTCAGTCGGCATTTTCACTACTTACAGAATAAACTTTCAAAAGAATTTTCAACTCGTTTTTACCACTTTCCCAATAAAATCTTTCCTTTATCATTCTCAAAAAAAAAAAAAAAGTTTATGGGGTATGGTTGTACAAAATATGTAGCTATTAGGAGGTAAAAAAAATCATTTACTCGTCTACTAAAGACAAATTAAAAACAGTAAAACAAACAAAATTTTAAAAAACCTATATAAAATGAGAAAGTAAAGAAAAAAAAATCCTTATGAATAGGAGTTTCATTAAAAAATCACCCACCGGTGGTTGTGCTGGTCGGACACGTCCACCAGCACGAGCAGCTGGCATTGGTGCTGGAGAATAGTCATAATAATAATCTTCGTATCCGTAGTAATCATCGTAATAATCATTGTAACCGCCACGATAATCTCCATACCCATAATATTCATAATCGTAATCTGTTCAAAACAGAAAAGCACAAAAAAATGCGTAACAACAAAAAAAGAAGAAAATATTACTTCTTACAAACCTTTGAGATTTTATTCTTTTTTTTTTCATCGTACTTTTCAACCGATCATTAAAAAAGCGCAATAATTAATGAACAACAAAAATAAATACATATAAATTGAAAAAAAAAAAAAAAAAAAAAAAAAAATTTAATAGTATTAAATTTCAAATTTACAAAATGTCTCTTCCCATTCTCCCACCTTCTATGTCACCAAAATATAACATAAATATGGGCCAGGGTAGTTAATGTAGTGGTCACTGGTTTCTGACGAAAGTATGGTCAAATAGTTAATAGCATGAGTAATTGGATAAAATTACTGTCTTTTCTCATCAAG
This sequence comes from Ericerus pela, assembly GCA_011428145.1. Classification (NCBI taxonomy): domain Eukaryota; kingdom Metazoa; phylum Arthropoda; class Insecta; order Hemiptera; family Coccidae; genus Ericerus; species Ericerus pela. The sequence continues at coordinate 189,994 of WOFM01000226.1, forward strand.
AACAACGGCGTATTCAAACCATTTTTACGTTGAAAGAAAAGATCGAAGGAAGTGTTAAAAAAGAATGAGGGCAAAAACATTATATTCTACAGGAATAAAGGACATAATTTTTTTTCAATTCAAGATCCTTTCTATGTTGAATCATAAAAATTCAACATGTCAATGCATTTTTCAAAATATATTTTGGAGACCAAATATTTATTTCTTAGGGAAGACCCTTCAAACCTTCATTGTTTCACGCTATGGTACATAATTTAAAGTAAGTTTTGATGAAACGAAATACATCACTCATACATTACTTGTTGAAAAATCCTTCAAAAACTCAATAAAAATTGATAGAATACCAGAACATGACACACTACTAGTCTTGTAAGAAGCTATTAAATATCAATTGGTGAATTTAAATAAGTGAAACTTACAAAAAACTGTAGTCGGATAAAATTGACGGGAAATGACAAATGCAATGCGGTGCATTCAAAAAGGCAAACGTAACAATATTTAAAATTTTGTAATTATCTTCCGAATTTACAAGTTAGTTAACAATAAAATTATCCTGAATATTTTCTTTTTAATAATTGGTCCATGTTACAAGCAACCAAACATCATGGGTGATGACAAACGAGAATTATGAGCGAGAAGTTTTTTCAAACATACGAAATTATATCGAAAAAGAGAAAATCAGTGAATAAATTAAGGTCATGCAATTGAGAATTTAGATAAAAGTAGGGATCCAAAAATAAACAGACACGATTCAAGTCGAAAAAAACAAAAACATATATACACACACACACAACATTCATTAATCAAACATCAAATAATCGACACTAATCGCCAACGTCAATTTTGTTTTCATATATTATCATAAAATAATTTGCGAAAAATATTTATATTTGGGACGAATATTCAACAAAACAAAGCAGTTACGTTGGTTTAAGAAGTTACTTTTTTCCTGTGCGAGTGATTAGACGTTGATTACAATAGGTTGAAGTGTATGTGAGTTACTTGACACTATTCTGAAAACTTATCGCAGTAACCAAAATTAAAAAGGCGGACTATAAGCATTTCCCACACCATAACCGACACCACATACTTATTCAATATGACAACCACTAGCATGCGTGGCAGAAATAAATGCGTATCAAGAGGTAATTCTCAAGAAAATAAACCAAATCTGATGAAAAGAAGAGACGTAAATCACCAATACATAATTCATACTGCAATATGGAGTTATGGAGTTGAATTCAAAAAATGCAACAACGTAATTCAATTCATGTCGCACATTTATAAAAAAAAAACCCTGATAAATCTGATATGATGAAATACCATGGAATTGAAAAAATTAAATCATTAGATCGGAAAAGGAATTCACATTTTTTGATTTAAAACAAAATGGATTCTTCTCGAGTACCTAAAAGTGGGGCGAATAAATGAATGAATCAACCAATATGTGACATACAATAAGGAGTTACAAAGTAATACTGTATCATCCATTCAATAAAATTGAAACGGAACTTTCAGTTTCTTACGAATAAATTGTCATTTTCATTATTTGAAAGTCAATTTGTTCATGTGAATATCAATTATCATTTATCATTTAAAAATTAGAACAGATTTCTAAGTCACCTTTTGAATACAATTTAATAGTCAAATAAAAAACTAAAAGATATGAAAACTGCTAAGACATTTTCTCAGCAGGAAGTAGATGACATAAAATGAAGAGACACATCTGATGTTATGGGGGGTGCTACAGGGAAACAGTCCAACTGACATAGCCCAATTTCAAACCAGTTTTTTATAATTCGATGATTTCAGAAACAAATTGACGTCTAAGTGAGAATAAATTTAAAAAAAAAAAAACACTTAACGAATGAATAACTAGATTACTTTTTCAATTGAAGAAAAAGTTTCTCAATGTAAATAATATTTATGTTCATACATGCATTTATAGACGAGATAAAATCTAAATACCGCAACGGTACTTTTCAATCAGACAAAATAGAACGCATGAAGATCAAAGGTGAAGTTTGAGATCTTGTACAAACACTTCAGACTCAACAAACATATTTCCCAATACTTTTGTTAAGATAAATATGAAGAAAGATATGCCAAATTATGGGATTTTTTCAAGATTTTTTTAACAAACATTTCATAAGAAAAAATCTTCTAACTAATAAAAGAATACAAACTGGAAATCAATCATCGAAATTACAATTCAGTGAAAATAATTTTCTTTGTTTTAAGAGGCCGATAAAATTTCAGTCAACAACAAAAGATTTAACTTCGATTATTCAACAATAGATTTGTTTTATTTCTACGCGGTATTGACACCAAAAGGTGCTATACTCTTTCGAGATGAATACATGAATAGAAGAGCGGAAAAAACGACTCAAATGAAGCGGAATAGCTTCCTATGGTGTCATCTTATACCATAAAAGAAGCAAATAACACCGAAACAGAAAAATAAATTATATGAACTTTCATCGACATAAAATAATAGGATTAGAACCGAAATCGAAAGTCACTTTTTTAACACGTAGTACACAGAAGAGTGTATTCCTATTCATTTGAAACAGATTCGACAACCATGTTCCATATTCTATGATGAAATAAGACGCGAAAAGAAATGAAAAAATTAGAACTATAATACAGTGATTATTTCTCTAACTTGAGATTAATATAGAAATAGTGAAATAAAAACCCGAGTTCAAGACTTTTGTTATCTCAATCACGTGAGATTATTGAGTAACCATAGTATTTTCAGACGTAGCACAGTAGAAAAAGTTCCTAAGAGAAAAGGTGCTTTGATATTATATCAAATCAAAATTTAACTAAGCTGATGCTTGGAAAAAGAGACGAATTATACATTGAATTACCTGGAAAACAGTGCAGCGAAAGAAAATAAGTAATAGACGAAAGTGTAAGCAGGAGAGAGAAGATATAAACTTTTGACAGGAAATAACACATCGGCTCAGTTTTGTAAATTTATTTCTTATAAAGAGTGGGGAAAACACACGAAAAATTAATCGGTCGAATATCGCGAACAATATACACGATATTGATATGTACATAATTATAAAGGAATAAATAATAATGAAAATGTCTGATCAGGAAAAAATTCATTAATAAAAAAATAGCGACGGCGAAGGAAGGAAGGAGAAAAAAATGAAAAAAAAGCAATAAAAAGCTAATTAAAAAATGCGCAAAATAAAAAAGAAAAAAGAGGAGGCATATTTACCAATACACCAGTTAGAAATAGTTAAATAATAGAAAAGTGAAGTTTTCAATTTTTTGGCTTGAAACACAAACAAAAATAAAAATAAATAAAAACGAGAAAAAAGTAACCACAGGTTAGTAGAGTACAATTTAAATGACAATGAAGCAGTGATTAAATGGAACGTCGCAAACCATAATCATTTTCACACCATAACTTACCATAATCCCCAGGTCCAACTAATGGGGGAGCACCTCTAGAATTGCCTCCTCGGATACCTCTTCCTTGGGGCACACCTTGAGGAGGTAATCTGCAAAATAAGACAAAATCATTTTTTTAAAACATACATCAACCAACAAAGATTATCGCCAAAAGCAAATTTAATGAGGTCCACATGAAAAGAAAACACGTTCAAATTACGAAAGATATTCTTCAATAATACAAGCTACATCGATAAAAGATGTTGCAATAAGGTTTTTGCTTTATATAGTGACGCGCGATACTCGAAAACTGTTCGATTAATAGATTATTTCAAGTAATCCATTTTTCAATAATCGATTACTAAATTCAATTATTAGAAAAGTAACTATTTATTCAACTAAAATACGAAATTTGAAGAATTAATTAAATTAAGAAACTGATACGCACTGATAAGACTAGAAAAATTGATTTTCATAAAAATTTTGTAATTCTTGCTCTTGGCCAAGCTTGAATGATATTCGATTGATCGATTAGTAAAAAATCGATTTGGATGCATCACTACCTTCAGAGATGAAGAACAAAACATAGAACTGGCTAAAGAAAAGAGAGGAGAAAATGGAAAATAATGGTGACTTTAATATGGTTTTTATCACTTCGTGCAATAACCTTAAAATGAACTATGCGTCCGAAGTCGGAGCAATTTGTTTGTATGCATTGTGTTCATGTAGTACTTAAACCAATGGATAAGCTTCGTATATACGCGCGTGCGAGATATCAAACTCCCCCAAAACCAAAAAGTATTTCGGTCAAAGACGACCAGCTGAATTAATAAATTACGTTAATCCATTTTTTTTTTGCTGGCTGAAAACACGCCACATTTTAATTCAACAAAATGAGTTCTGAACGTAACACTTGTCCAGATTATTATCAACCTTACAATTTCGACAACCCTTCACCATGCAATTCAATTCATGTTCATTGTCAGACATCTTAAGCTAAGATGCAGAAAAAATCAGTTTTAAGCAAATGAATGAATGAATGAATGAATAAATTAATAAATAAAAAACCAAATACTTACTGGCCACGAGATTGTAACATAGCCATCATTCTTTTTTCCCTCGCACGAAGCATTTCTTCTTTCTTCTTTTTGTCTGATGGAGGTTTTGCCAAAGAGATTTCGATTGGTACACCACTAACTTCTTTAGTATTCAGATCTTCCATAGCCTACCAACGAAAAATGATTAGAATTCGTGTTTAAAACATTACATTACTCGTAACGAATATCGTTACTTACTTTGACTGCATGATCTCTTTCTTCAAAATGAACAAATGCGTAATCTTTAAGTTTCTTTATGCGTAAAATATGACCAAATGGTTCGAATAACTCTTTAATTTTTTCTTCGTTAAAATCAGATTTGAGATTTCTAACATATAAAACTTTAACCTACGAAGTAAACCCATGAAATAAATTAATAAATAATAAAAAGAGCTATAATAGTCAGAACAAAATTTTACAAACTTTGGACATAGTTTCTGAATCTGGTTCTTCTTGAGGATCTGCCCAATCAACAATAATATCGCAATTCCATACGCGAATCGGTCTCGAACCTAATTTCTTCTTAGCCACGGATGCAGCTTTATGCGATTCGTATTCCAAAAAACAGAATCCTCTATTTTTGCGTTTATCATCTGGGGAACTGTAGATAATCGCATTTGCAAGCCCAGCTGAAAATAAAAATCATGACTTCAATTGTTCTCATTGAGATAAAATAAATAAAACTGAAAAAATATAGGTCTTATGTAAGTTTGATTCATCTGCAATAATTCATTATCGGTCATCTTTACTCGTTCAACAGAAAAGACTGGGAATTAGAAGAATGATTAGGATTTTAGAAAATCGAGGAGGAAGAATAAATTGTAGCAGTCTTAATCAAAATGCAAGAAATTTACAAACGACTGTTCGAATCTCGTCAGGAATTCTGAAATTAGAAAAGAAAACAAAAAGCAAATGCTTCATTGCATCACACCACTTATTTACGAAACCATTGTCATGAAGAGGATTCATAATTTTCCATATTTTTTTAGTCTCGCACATCTTGTTTAAAAAAAAAAAAAATACTAGGCTTAACACGGGCAAACGTGCACTTTCTTGCTCCACAAGAACAAAGAAAAACGAACGAGACGAGATTCTGAATAAAACTGCTACTTGTGTACTAATCTGGAATAGATAGACAAGAACTGAACTCAGTGTGAGAGTGAAATTCAGATTTAGATAATTGCAATAAAAATCAAATATCATATAACTGCGTTTAACCTGAAAAATAATTACACACAGCAACAAAACAGAAAAAAACAAGAACAATCGCAATGGCAGCCCGTTTCAGAAGAAAGTTTCTTCAACTTTCAAGTACTTACACAATTTTCGGCGCCAAAATAATTAAAGCTATTCGAACATAAATTTTAGAATTGAACAATTTTGTTAATATATTACCAAAAAATTATAAGAAAGCCTTGATTTAGAAAATTTACCTGTCAATTTACCAAATTCCGTAAGAATCTCATCTTTGCCTTTTGACTTGGGTATGTTGCCCACAAAGAGTCGCAGATTTGGGACACTAATGTTAACTTTGAGTTTTCTGCCGGGTTTGATTTCGTAATTGTCAAGCTGCAGGTTTGGAAAAAAAAAGAACATGCCAAAATTGTCCGTTACTTTTCCATGTACAATTTAGATAGTTTTTTTTGGTAGCTACTAAAATTCAGAAACAATTGTTTTTGTATTAATGCAATAATTTATCTGGCATAGTTTATAAATTTTGCCACAAAACCAACCAACATCATCGAAATACTGAGAGTAACATTTCTGAAAAATAAAAACTAAATAAAGCTAATAAAAGAAAGATACAGAAAGACAAATAAACAGAGGGATAGCGGTTTTCAGTCAGGAAAAATGTACTTTTAGCACAGAAGAAAAAATACTGATTTAAGGAAATAAATTAATCCCGAGATACCTGGAGTGAATTGACATCAGGGAATAATTAGCACAAATAAGAAAAAATTAAAAATAAATTTAACCAACCTAATTTTTTTTAAAAGTAATATTTTTGAACATGCAATTAATTTAAAACCATCATAAACGCTCGTGAGTAATGGTTAAAAATCACTACTTTTACGAGAGAATCTGAATCCTATGTATCCTCTCAACACCAAAATATATAGCTATAAGTAATTCAAATCAAATTTTTATAAAATAAACTATTTAAAAATACAACTCATAAAAATGTAAAAACTAGCTTCCTCGGGGTCAACTGACTAAATCCAGAAAGAGAAATATAAAACCAGTCATAAATAAATTACGATTTTAAGTTAAAAAAACCTACAAAATAAAATGGAAAAAATGAAACTAAAGGCTTGTACATATAAACTTGACTAGAATTTATAACAATAATTATATACAAAAATAATAAAAATTGAAATATGAAGGAAAAAAAAACCTAATAACTCAATCTCAACTCAATAACCTATTTGAACTTAATTTGAAAAAAATTATTTCGACATTAAAACGTAATTACATCTTTGTGGGCCTGCTCAGCTTCTTCCTTGGTCGTATAGGTGACGAAAGCGTATCCCCGATTTGTACCTGACATAGGATCCATCATTAAGCGTAAATCGTAAATTTTCCCACTTTTTTCAAACAACAGGATAAGTTCGTCTTCGAAGACTTCTTTGGGAATTTTACCACAAAATACCTAAGGAAAAGTTCCGAGTTATAATATTAATAAGAAAAAAAAAATCGCTTTACACAAAAATAAATCACTAACTTCGCAGCCTGGGCCTGGTTCTGTACCTTCCCAATCAGGAGGAGGTCCACCATACTTTCTCTGGCCTGTAGTCACATCTAAGGAGTATCCAGTTCTTTCTAAAATAGCCTACACAGTCAGAGACCATGTAGTTTTTTCAGTTTGCAACTAGTGAACTCAACAAGAATATAAAGAACCTGTTAGAAGACAAATACCTTAATTTTTTCTTCATCTGGTCCTTTCGGCGGATTTGGCAACGCGTTGTTAGCTGCAGCTGAAGTTTTTAGTTTTTGTCTATAAGTTTTCATCATACCACAAAGGTATGCGGATTTGTTGGATACATGATCTAAATTCGACTCAACAAATTGAGCTAATACGGCAAGCGCCCCATCGGTAGGGAATTCTTTAAGAGCTTCGAATGCCCGACTGTCTAAATCTTCAAATGTCAGTTTTCCTAAACGTGAAAGAATGGAAATACATTTGCTAAAGACCATGTAACGACAAATATGATTGCTAGCCAGAGAAATAATACTTATAACTAAGTACAAACCAGTCTTGAAAATATCATCCAACTTGTTCGCGATTTTAACATTTAAACCATTTTCCAAAAGTTTAGCATGATCGGGCGTACGTTCAGGTGCGTCACCCGCACCCGAGTCAACCTCTTGTTTAACTGGAGTTGGAGCGGCAGCAGGGGCTGCAGCTGGAGTAGGAGTTGTGGTTGCATCAGGAGTATCAGAGACGCCGTTAGTAGCCATGCTAGATAAAAGAAAACCCAAGTTGAAACAAACATCAATGAAATGAGTCGCGTGTGGAAATGGAATGAATCTTAAGAGTAAATTTGCAAAAGATAACAATAAAATTTTACTAAAAATGTCTGAAATAATATTTATATTGATCTAAAAACAACGCCGGTTACTCACGAGGATAGATTGATCTGATGAAATAAATATAAGACGTCAAAATAGAAAATTAGATAAAGCACTTAATAATAAAATAGAAATATACGATAAATAATAAACACAACACAATTAAAGTTAAGAAATAATAAGGAAAATTTCCTTAATCACAATAATCATTTGACAATCAACATCAATTTGCACAACAATTATGGCGATGCGAACGAACGAAAAACGCGAGATCTTTAACGTGGATTACGAAATTTGACCGTTAGAGCAAGGAAACTGCTACTGAAAATTAGCGCATGTAACTAAAGAAAAATTATGCTAAAATTGAAAATTTTCAGTTACATAAGAAATTCATTATTCATCAAATTTGGAAAGAATAGCAGCATTATTGTTCTTATTAAATCATTACAATAGTTTTAAATTCTTCAGTAAAAGATAATGTTGAAATTTTTGCTCAAATCAATGCAAAAGTTTAAAACTTTGTACATCAAAATTACTTATTTGTCTAAATTATTGGGTAACACTTATATTTCACAGACATGAAGTTACAGACTTGAATTAAATGAGCTGAATATTTGAATAATCCCAAACTCACAACTGTCACTAGAGCAACATGAGAGTCATATCACAGACCATCGCCAACTTTCATAAGCTCATAGAATTATTATTTTATTAATCATTGCTATCACTCACTATTTAGGTGCTGAATGCTCTTCCTTTTAACAATTTTTAAACTACAAACAAAACAACACAAAAAGTGAAAATATGAAATGAAATAGAATTTAAAATTTATAAATTTCGAAATTAAAAAATTAACTTTGGAGTTTTTACGGGATTACCGCTGTCTGTTACCGCCTGATTCAAATTTGCTAATTTATGTGACTAACAATTTAAGTTCATTTTAATGTGAAGTTAAAGTTGATTTGAGTTTCTATTATTCGTAATAAGCTGCTACATGATGAGCAGCGAAGTAGCTTTGTATGAAACGCAGCCAGTCGCAGTTTCGACGAAGCCTTCCTCTGTAAGTTCAGTCCATCTTTCCATTAGATGTGTTTGCATTTATGCTGTAATTTAATTTATTTTTCCTACGGTAGGGCATTGCTAGAACGTCCAACTTGTTGGCACCTATTATGATGCTGGAAGGACATCCTGGAGAGATTTATACTGCTAAATTTCATCCAGAAGGTCGTCATCTAGCTTCTGCTGGATATGACCGGCAAATTTGTAAGTTAACCTTTTCGAATATTTACTGTCTTTTTTTACTGGGTTGTATTCATATAGTTTTTCTTATTAGTTGTTTGGAATGTATATGGGGAATGTGAGAATATCGGAACGCTGTTGGGCCATTCTGGTGCTGTAATGGAATTACACTTTTCGGCGGACGGAAATTTTATTTTTACTTGCAGCACAGACACTACTCTTGGAATGTGGGATCTAGAGAAAGGACAACGTATAAAGAAGTTGAAAGGTTGAGCTCTCTTCTTACCATTTTAGCTTTATTTATCGCAAATTGTTTTATTCTCCATTTTTTGTGATAGGTCATGGATCATTTGTTAATTCCTGTCATCCTGCTCGTAGAGGTCCGGTGAAAATTTGTAGTGGATCTGATGATTGTACGATCAAAATTTGGGACCCTCGTGTTCGTAATCAAGTTACTACGCTGAACAACACCTACCAAGTTACTGCTGTATCATTTAATGATACTGCAGAGTATGTGATATCGGGAGGTATTGACAATGACATCAAGGTACCCGCTCCGTTTCTCGTAAAATCATGTTGTTAAAAATTGATTTTTTATTTAATAATTATGTACGTATAACCCACTAGCTTTGGGATCTACGGAAAAACAGTCCTCATCTGAAACTTCGTGGACATGTAGATACTGTCACTGGTATTTCTCTTTCTGCTGATGGTTCATATGTTTTGTCTAATGGAATGGATAATACTTTGCGAGTTTGGGACATCAGACCGTATGCTCCTGCCGACAGATGTGTGAAACTTTTTAGTGGACATCAGCACAATTTTGAAAAAGTGCGTTGCGAATTAAAAGCTTGCAATGCATCTGGTAGTCCATGTTAATTTATTATATATTCTGTTCTAGAATTTACTTAGGTGCGCTTGGTCGTCAGATGGTCAGAAAGTATCGGCTGGGTCTGCTGATCGATTCTTATATATATGGGATACTACCACGCGAAAAATATTGTACAAATTACCTGGACATAACGGCAGTGTTAACGATGTTGACTTCCATCCTAATGAACCTATCGGTATTACGAATTTTTAGGAATCATTTATTTTCTTTCACTAGCCTAAATGCTGTATAATGAACTAATTCTGGTTTTTCAGTTTTATCAGCTGCTAGTGATAAAGTCATTTACCTTGGAGAATTGGCTAAATGAATGGTTTACTTTGGTCTGCCATAAACTACATTATGAACTACATTATGCGGGAAAGTCACTCCTTTGGAAATCGTTGACAAAATAGTGTAGTTGTATTTTTGAACTGTATTTGTCAGGATTTGTTTTTAATTTCATAATTTTGAATAACTTTGTTTTTTTTTTTTTTTTTTTTTTTTTTTGAAGGAAAGTAGATTTACGAACCGTTTTATTATCATACATTTTTAATGCAGTACGGTAACCAACACATAAAATATAATGTAGTTCTTTTACAAACTACCACAGTGCGCTGTAGGTTTCAGTCGTGTATGTGTGTGTTTGTTTTCAACGTCTAGACAATTGCTGTGGTTTGTTTACATATTCAAGTATGTCACTTGGTGGTTTGAACAATCAAATCATAATCCTCACTCAGAACATCCTATACGCTATAACTGTTCTCTTTAAGAAAGACATGACGTCGCAGGCAGGTTATTGGTAAAGGGGAAAGGAGAAAACAATAGTACACAATTATGTGACTGAGACAGGGATTGAGAAATACCTGTTTTTCATTTTGTTTCCGTTAATTGTGTTTCTGAAATTTATCATCATGTTAGTTATTTTTTGAGATGACAATATCTGAAGAGTGTAAAGAAAAACAAGTATTCATAACCAGAAACTGAAATATAAAAGCAAATGTAAATTACAGAAAATGAATCATGTCACAATGATGATAGATAAAGCGCAGCGCTAGTATCTAATGGTAACTGATCAAGATGAAGTATGACATGTATGTATATTAGAGCCCTTATTCACAAACATACTTTATCCTCTCTTCACTTAAACTTCGCTTGAAAATGACTTTTAGTACAATTTTGTAGTTAAGAGTGTGGTAACATTTTATTTTTACATTGGAACTCTCATAAGAGATACAATGTTCCCACATTTTTAAGGACAAAATTGTGCAAAAAAATTTTTTGAAGTGAAATCTAAATGAAGGGAGGTTAAAGTGACATTTGTGAATATGGTCCTAGGTAATGACGTAAGTGAGTGGAAGAGTGGGAATTTTGTACAAATATTTATGTTTCCATTTCCATCATTTTAGTTTTCATTTCCATTACATCACCTCATTTTACCAAAATTTTTACCAACTGAGTCAGAAAAAGGTATTGTATTTGACCCATTTCTTGGCAATCTAATGAAATTTTGCACCACTCTGCAGCATTCAATATTTATCATAAAAATATAAATTATTGTTCAACGAATAGGTATTTTTACACTGAGTAACAATGGCCGAAGAACTTATCCTAACAAAGTTATCTATATATGAGTAAAGATATAATTTATAATGGAAAAAATGTAAGAATTACTGAAGTACCGTTCTTGCATTTGGGACTCAGATTACAGATCATGAAATAAACCCAAATTAATGCAATCAAATGTATTCTTAAGGAGGTAAGATTTATCGGATATTTTTTATTCTAAACACGCCCTAGCCTACTAGCTCAATATTTCCGTGTTTGAACCCCATCTGACACTGAGGCAGGGTTTATTTTTGGTTTTTTTATGTTTACTTTGGAATTTGGGACACTCTTGATGAGTCGAACTCATTCAAACATTTTAGGTACAGTACAACAAGGAAAAAAATACAATTTATTTTGTAATAAAATTAGAACATTTCATCAGTAAGTACTTCACAAAAATTAGGAAAATTGCTTCTCATTAATACAAATGTAATTTAAAAGAAGAGTTATATTCCATCGCGTCGGTAGAATTCAATATGTGGGAACAAAGATTTTGAGATTTACCGACTATAAATAATATTTTCTCTACCTTTTTTTTTGTTTTCAAATCAAATAATTTACATGAGGAGGAAAACGCTGAACAATTGTACTGGAGTCAAATCAACCAAACTGCAGCAATAATTAGAATCAGTAAACACAATTTGTGAACAGAAAAGTTTTTCATTTCCTTAAGATTTAAAAATTATCTCTATAAGTTATCAATTAAGAAAAAAAAATCTACAACTACCGGTACTTTAATTTAAAGAACTATAAATGATATCAGTTTATACAAAAAACAGTGAAGTATAATGACGGAAACAACTTATGCTGGGTAAGGGAAATCTGGATAAATACAAATACATTTTATACGATTTCAGACCACTTCATGGTACCAACAATTTCAGACAAAACTGTACGATTTTCGGATGATCAAAACTTATATATCACAAATAGGTAAAACAATGAAATAATTGAAAAAGAAAAAACTGAGATTGAAGAGGAGCTACGACTCCAAATCGTACACGAACAGTACTTCTCTCTTACGAAGACCGGCCCCTTCCAAGGTTTGGATTGAGGTCATCGAACAATCGAGGATTTTTTTAGGAAAATTAGTGGCTATTTCGAACCTGCCGGATAGGTCTGGATTACAGAACACGTAGTAATATACATCCTACAGAGAAACAAAAAATACGTATGTTATATGTAAATAATTACCAAGTAATAAAATAGACAACAAAAGAAGCGAGGAAAAGACACCAGGAACAAGATTTCTGCTCGACCAGTAATTCAAATGTAAAAAAAATGGATATGAGAAATAAACTTTTAAGCCAAAATTGAGAACCAGACAAACCTATAAAACAAAAAATTAATTTTTTACATCGAATAGTTCGTAATTAATTGGTTTGTGACAATAGACATTCAGTTTTTGCATTTCAGAACTTACTAAACATGGTGCCGAAAATCGTATTTGAAGCAAAGTTATCCTCAAGCGATAAAGGTGTTGTGCGTTCTCAGATTTTCATTATAGTTTAACTTACTTTCATCCACACTCGAGGATTCATACGATTTGGTGGCTTCGATAAATATGCTAGGAAATATTTACCGAAATTTTTATTGAATGAATAAATAATAATTGTCTCGGTGAGTAAAATACATCAAACCAGCCTAATTCAATCAGAGACTAGCGGAAGCGTAGAATCGTAGACAATAAAATACATACTCATTTTAAACACACAATTCGAATAAAAATATTCATTTAGAGCATAAACAGAAACCTTTTTTCGCAGTCGGTTTAAAAACGAAGAAGTGACTTATCCAATTTGATCTCTGATTAAAAACGTTATTTACAATTGCAAAAAATTGTAAAATAACAAGTTACCTGCAAAGTATGAGTAGACAGAAATCGTCTTTCAAGGCGTTGTCCATTAGGCATTTTAAATGAGATACACACGCAATTAGGATGACTGGCTGAAGGTTCGTCAGGTATTCTTGACAGGAACGAAGTTTTCTGATTTTCCAATTCCTATGATTTAGGTAGAATTCGAGAAAATAACAATAAAATAAATAAATGCGTTCATGATTTCGGCGTTCAAAATCGTAAGTGAAAAATTTTTGGTGGGTTTTACTTTCATAAAATAATTTAATTTGCCAATACAGAAAACTCACAATTTTCTGCATCAGTTCTTCTTGTTTCAATCTCTCCTTCTCCAATTCAATTTTCCTTATTTCTTCTCTTTCTAGTTCACGTTGTCGTTGTTTTTCTTGATCAGCCCGCAAAGATTCCTTGTATGCTTCGTCTTGCTGTTCCCGTATAGACTGATTCAATATCCGTTCCATTCTGCGACCAAATGTTGCAAATATTAAGAGCTGCACTTATTCAACCAACTTATATTTATCGATATATTGTGTACGTTTCAGTCAATTTAGTCAATAATGCAAATCAGGTTTTTACGAAAATTCTAAGGCAAAAATGAAAAACCTGACAAAAAGACTTGATGTCCTTCATTGGCACGAATTTTATGAAAATGTTTGGGAAAAATTAGGCAGAAATGTAAATTTTTTCGAGACTTAGGAAATTATAGAATTAAAGTTTTTGATTGGTTTTTGTTTATTTACTTACATAAATAACACAAGCAAAAAATGAATAATTCAATATTGAAAATCGCTGAATTTTCAAAAATAACTAGCCAAAAAATGAAAATATAAACATAGGCATTTGTTTTAGAATGTTATTCTTTTTCATTGAAAATTTTTAATGTATTATTGATTACCAGTTAACTGGCTGGCGGCTGATGCTACAGTTACAGGGCATTAATGAAAAATGAGCAGAACTTTTGAGTGCTTTCTAAAATTACCAGCTTGATTTTGAAAAAAGGGAAAGTAGTTTTCTGAGAGGGCTATTTTATTTTCCGAGTTGGAATTTGAAGAAAAACAAAGTGAAAAGAAGTTTCTCTGGAAAGTGAAGAATTTCCTGATGTAGCTCACTGCCAAAGAAAAGTTCTCTTCTTAAAATAAAATGGTAATGATTACGATTTATTTGCACATCAACAATCGATAACTGATGAATAAAGAGGCAAGTCTTATGACGAGTGAAACTCATGTTTTGATAAATCATACGTTTGTTCTTACTTTTGTGTTGGTGATGCAATGAAACGTGAGTTTGTAAGCGTAAAATGTAGCCAACCGGTCTTTTTTTTGCAATAATAGTTGCATTCTATCTGAGAAAAACTGCGGAAATATTAGCACTTCTTGATGAAACGTTATTCCAGCTATTTTTTTATGAAAAGGGCGAACCTAAACCTAGTTTTCGAAAGTAGCTGATATTTTGTCAGGGTAGATTTTGAAAAAATTTCAATTCCAAAATAGTTCCGAGCTTTTAGGTCCGTTAAAGGTCGAATTTGACACTGCCCAAAATCTTGAGAACAGTCGATATCTAAAGGGCAAATCAGTCAATCAAGTGAATTTGTTACATAATTGACTAAATCATTTTAGACGAATAAGAATTTAATGAATTAATTGCATTTTCCGGATTTAAACGTTTTACCTAAGTAAATTTAGGTATTATAGAAATTTACTGATAATCGATTTTGACTGAGTTAATTTCAGGGAAATACGTTAAATCAATAAATAAGGGTTACCCAAAAAAATTTACAATTCTGACTGAAATTAGATAAGAAGTAAGAATATCAAGTCTTTCGGTGTTTTTTCTTCTGACAAAAAATTCGCGGATTTTCCAGATTTTTGATTTTGACTGACACATAGGAGGCTAATTGAAGTAACATGGCGTAAAAACTTCTACCTATCTGATACCGATGGCACCCCAGTCGGAGAGGTAGATTTTATTTAGAACAGATAGAAATTCAAATTACGTGTATTGGGTTAGCGTTCATTATGGGTTATAAAAATTTTATCCTAAGATAAAAATTTCAAAAAACTGTAATTCAGAAACTTATGGGAGGATTTAGCCCATCTATGAACTTGACCGAGATACAGACCCAAATATGCGCATGCCAAATTTTGTTCCGATCAGTAAAGAATTATGCCCAGCCCCATTATCGAAAAATTTCCATCTCAAAAGACTGTAATTCGGAAGCTAATTAGCAGATTTTGCCCATCTTTGAACCAGACTGAGATATGGACTCGAAAGTATATACATGCAAAGTTTCGTCTTGATCCATAAAAAAATGCGCCCTCTAGTTAGTCGTCAAATGTTGTTGTATACCACATTATATAAATGTTACGGGCTGTGTCGTGAATCCGAGCAATGATGTGTATGCTCACACAAAGTGGGTATTCACGTTACGACCCATTTAATTTTGGGCAATGTTGTTAGTTTCAAAGACGTTCATCTGCAATATTTAGAAGCAAAGCTAAGATGGGGATGGTTCACCTATGACCCAAAATGCTGGTGAAGTCTCCTCTTTCTAGAAAAAATTGCAAAATATGTGCTGCTAAGTCTGAAGAACAACAAAGGAATAATTCGAACTATTTTTATTTGAGGAAAAGACGACGAAACTTTGAGTTTTCATAAATTTTATTCTAGCTTTGCCTCTGACATTATCATCTTTGATCATTTAGTACTGGATACCCAGCCGCCCTATCTCACCAATGTTAACGAAACGTGTCATCATTCTAAGCCGAGCAATAGACATTGGTTTACTGCATATGTGCAGTAGGTTTTTCTGCGTCTGTTTTTGAAGCCGTCACAAATTCACAATAACAACAACGGCAACAACAAAATCAAAACAGATACAAAATTTTAGATCGCCATATTACCTGTCAACTTCAGAAAAAAACCTTAAGTTGATGCTACCCCCTTTTACGGTCCCATAAAAATAGAACTTTTTGCAATAAAATGTTTGATAGCTTCAACTCCAAAACTACGATTATTATGAAAATATGTAAATGACTTAATTTACAGAAAATTTTATGAGAAAATTTTTCACCAAGAATTAAATTTTCTGTAGAACTGACCATTCGACAAGAAAATCAGGAAAACAACAATGGAGTACGGTTGAAAACATATTAGGAGGCTGAGGAGAGTATCAACTTGAAAGGTGATAAGTATTCGATTTTATATAGTTAGTCTCTTAATACAATAAACCTCCGAGGGGCAAAATACTGTGGAAAAGGGGAGTTGGTAATGAAGTCCGTTACATTGTAAAAAATACATCTTACCTGTTAAAAAAAAAATACACCACATCATCTGTAAATTTACGTTTATATATTATACGTATTAATATGGTGTATATAAACTTTCGAGGGAGGGTGATTTTAGGGTCTGGGGACCATGATCGGAGAAACTAAAGTGAAATTTTCCCGGTTTTGTGACATGCCACCCTTTACAATAGGTAAATTATATAAAATCTATCTAAAAGTATTCGCGTTATTTTTCTGGCTTGGAACGGTTTTGCGAAAGCTGAAGATAACGGTTCCACACAAAAACATTTTATAAATTTATTTTCGGTTTAATCACAACATAATAAGAAACATGAATTTTTGAAATTTAAAAATTGGAGGAGCATCTAGCAACACAATTGAAATACGTTACCTGCTGGCGCGAGCTGCGTACAAAATCGGTTCGTTATTCGCGATGACTGATTGTAAACGAGTTATTAAAAGTGAAGAATCCATCAGTCCCTCCAATCTACAAAGAAAAGACGACAGTCAAACACTAAATTCATAACTGGCTAAAGATAATTATACAGAAAAACTACGAGGATAATATTTACATGTTAGGCAAATTATAACTGTAGATATCAGTTATTATAGACATGAAGTTTCTACGTTTCTGTGTACCGATTCCTGAATAGGTATACCAGAGTCCAGTCAAGTAACCCACATTTAATACATAATATTACAAAAAAATAATAATTAAAATATAACTTTTTCTTCGAAAGGAAAACCTCAGTCAGCATTCGGTAAGTCATGGTACAGATGGGAGAAACACAAAATTTTACTTCAATTTCAAACAAGTATACCACAATGGATGATTACTGATAGAAATAGTACATCGGGGATGAAATTCGTTCCAACCTACACTATTAGTGACAAATACCTATGTCCGCACGAATTTCACAATCATATACTGCAGCACCAACACCATCGAACTGAATACACCCCACCGTTTTGGGTCGGGGACGTAACGGTGGCTAGTCTCGAACGCGTAACGTTTCAAAAAAAATTTCTGTATAAATAACAACCTGATGATATGGAATGTACCATAGATAAGAAATTCCATTCCACTGAATTCAAGAGCAGCAGTTATGAACTTTCAAACTCAATATTTTTCAGAATTCGCCGGTAATCGTACCTAACGGTTCATACAAAGAAGTGGTTCTAAAAAGTCAGTAACTATTTCTAAGAACAGAAGATAAATTCTAGATGAATCAAAGAAGCTGGTCGTAGAGCAGGCTTGCTATTATTTTATTTGAAAAGCTATCATTTAATAACTTGCGAATGTTTTTCATAACTTCACAATACAATAATTCATTATGAATTTCCTTGACCATTCATTTTAAACGTACTTACTTAATTTTCAGTCAACATTCTGTCAAATACTTTCGACATTTTGATTTTGTTTTGCATTTTATATCTAATTATTTATTTATTCATTCGATTTTTTTGTGTAAGAAAACCTACAATTTCTAGAGTGGCTTACTTTGCTAGTTTCCCCTCCCAATAATTATGATAGCTTGTTAAATAAGATAACAGCAAGCCTAGGAGGCGTTTACGACAGACCTATAAAGTTTTCAGATGTCTATAAACCTCAATAAATATTTATAGGATTTGTAAGGTTTTGAAACACATTAATGTTTATAAATTTTTATAGACGCCTCAGGCGATGTCTATAAAACGAAATAAACTTGATAAGTCTATAAAAAAAATAAATTGAAATTTTCCAGTTTTTTTTTGGAAAAAAGAGGTTTTGCACATGGCCAGCACAGGATTTGTGAATATTTATAACAAAGTTTTCAATCTCTTTTACCAAAAAATAAAAATCGAATGAATATTAAATTAACTTCATTAACAACAAATTTGAGATTTTTGAGATTGAATATCTTAATAAATTGAATAGATGAATGAATTACTTCAGTAGATCGAAATAAGTACTTAATAATTAAGTTGAACGTTTAAACCTCAAAATTAGTTTAACTTTTGATAATGATATCGAGATAGTTAATCCATTTTTTTCTCTCTCTCTTTCACGTTTCGTCATCCTTTCTTGTGTCACTTATTATTCGCATCATTCACCATATTATTAATTTCTACAATTTTGAATTATTCATCCTACCTATTATTTTATAACCTGACGACTTAGTTTCAATTCTTGTGATTAAATTACTTTTTTTTTTATTTGCTTATTGCTAATTTTTTTATAATTCTAGGTATTTATGATTTGCTCCGCTTGTATATTTGAATTCGCTCCGTCATTCGTAGCCTGGTTTGAATTTGCGTCTATTTTATTTTAAACTGCAACTTGCTCATCTGCTTTTTTCTTCTTAGTCTAATGCCTATTTGTTAAACAATTAGCCTGACGTTTTTCACAGCAATCAATTATGGTTAGAATTTGTTTCAGGTTACTGGTTGTATCATATGACATGATATAAGAAACGATGTGATTTTCGGAGAGGAGAGTAAAGATAACAATTCTTACCATTACTGCAGATCACTTTGTAAGGCTATGTCAGTTATTATTTGGTTCTCGCTCAATAATATGTAGGACTCTTTACTTCGAATTTACTTCTTCAAAAATCATCTAAGTTTCTCTCAATTTTTACTCGTTTTCAACGTCTGTTTGTTACGTTTAATGTAATCTTTATTTTTGTGAACTGCGTGTGTAAAAAATACCTTTGTTCTCAAAGTTTCAAGGTAATTGACTGATCAAGATTGAAACTGTTGACGCCGTTACACTTATCTTTTTTCAAGCAGTTTAGGCATTCAATTTACAAGCCTAATCAAGTGTCATTTTAAATTGTATTTTTCTTTAAATGTCGATCCGATTATATCAATCAATGGAGTAATTTTTCCTCAACTAAATTGAAATTAAGTTTTCAATAGTTTTTAAAATCACGTTTTTCAATTGATGCTGCATTTCCTATCAGATAGAGCAAGTTGGAGTAACTGCCTAAAATTGCGGTTTGTGTCGTTTTTCAACTTTTTTGATTTTGGTGCAATCGACTGCAGTCAGCGGGGCTCCCTGAACAGGATCATCTAGGAATTGGTGCTGAACAACAACCTCTAAAGATCACATCTTTTCAATGTTGCTGCGGCGCATGTGGACCAATTTCCAGTAATTTAAACTCTTTTCTATATAAATTTTGTTCTATTCATTATGTTTGTCTGGGAATCTAGTCACTACATTACCCTAAACCAATAGGCACATGGTGGAGTGGGTGGTTGGTTTTGCTGGTTCCTTTGGTGTTTGATGGTTGTGGTGTTTCCATCTTCCTTCCTAAAAACGTATTTTTTTACATTTGGCAACGCAGATATCTTAACCTTTTTGTTGGTTTTGTTCTTGTGGTTGCGTGACTTTTTCAGACGTCAAATATTAATTTGTTGAAGTTGTCAAACAAAATTACAAAGAACTGTGTTCACTCTAGAAATTTGAAATTTTCCGAAGTTGTTCCTAAACTTTAGCTAAAGATTTGGCTGAAATTGTACGTTTGGTTATTGAGATATCGCTGAAAATGTGGTAATTGTATCTGATTAATATGATGAGTTCAATTAGTTGTAGTACTTCAGCGATATCAGAAAAACTTAGCGTGCAATTTCAGCAAAACTTTGAATGAATTTACAGCTAACATTCGTGAACAATTCCGGAAAATTTCAGCTCAGTAGAGTTTAAGGTTTCTGTATAATTCTATTTGTCTAGTATATGGCCAACAAAATTAAAGGGGGAAAATATATTAATTTTATCTGATAAGAAATTCCGTTTTTGCCAGAAATTTGTTACCAAAAAATATATTACTTCGATTGCTTTATAGACTGTTCGTAAACACCTCAAAATGCCTATAAACTTTTATAAACCATACAGGTATGTCGTAAACGCCTCCCTGTTTTCCACCCAGCTGCTTTGTTTCGTCTGAAATTACCTACTTTTCTTAGCAGAAGAGAAAGATTTTTCCGAATCAATTTTTAGGTATGAACTGTTAAGTGAATTGAAACCAAATTTTTCAGAATGTTAGAACATAATACATTCAACATTTTTACCAAATTTTGTGATTATTGATTAAACATTATGCATTTTAAAACTGTTCAAGGTACAAAATTGCAATATAATAGGATGTACCGAATGTACCATCTGGCAAATGTTGACCAAAAACTCTAGAGTTCATCCTCATCCTCATTTGATTAAGTACACCAAATTTTATGATTATTGGATAAAACTTGCGATTTGTGGAGCTATTCCACTAACACTTTATATCGTTTCAGTCGCTTACGCCGTTCAAGTTTCTTTTTTCATGGTGTAAAGTCCTGTAAGAATCTCATAAAACTATTCATCAAGTTGAAAGTTTTGCTTAAATGACGTAAGAAGCCAAATGCTGTAAAATGTAGTGGAATAGCTCCCCATTACTGTATTTGACAGAAATGAATCTTTTTTTTCCCAGGTTATTCAGGTTATTCTGACACACATAGAGGTAATGAACTGTCAAAAAACGAATTTTAACCCGGGTACCAAAATGCAAACCAATATTTATAGATATACAAATTAGTTGAACCCATCTCTCACCAGAGGATGCCCCATTATATACAAATACATAATAAACGGTTACATCAATAAGGAAATAACGTAACTATATCTGTATGCCATAATGATAACGACAGTTCATATCTACTTGTACTATAACTGGGTGTCACAATGACATCTATCCTCCAGGTGTCATTTAGTACTGTGACTATGTATATAATCTATAATCTATATTAATAAAACTCAATGTAAATACATTTGTTCATTCGTAACTTCAAAACCGCTTGGAAGATAGAGATTAAATTTTCAGTAATATTTAATGTGTTATTCCGGGGTATGTTTGAAGCAATCATCGAAGTTCTTAGCCTCTCTGAAGGCAAAGTTGTCTATTTTCACCAAAATTTGTCATTTGTAGTACATAAACGAACGAAAAGCGATAGAAGAGAATGAAAAAAATGGTGAATCGCAAGCGCAGCGCAGGCTAAGCTGCGGGTAACAGCTAGTTATAAATATAAATTTCAGCTAATAGTGGCGAGTTTCCTGGGATCATGAGAAAAAAACGAATCTAGCCCCGACCCTGGGTCTCAACGAGATTAACTTCAATAAGTAGATTTTCTTCGAAAACCTGCATAAGAAAAATTTCAGAAAACGAATTAGATTTCGAAATGGAAGACAAAAAAAAATACTTTCTCGGATAATTTTTTTTAATGCAATTAAATTTTTTTAACATAAATATGCCAACAATCGAGAAAATAAAATATGTTTTCCAAAATTAACAACGTTAGATTTAATTTTCCAATTGAAGATTAAGGGGCACAACTAATTTCAGTATAGGCATTTAAGGCTTAATTATTTTATTGAAAAGATGGTGCAAATCATAGAAAATACTAATAACAAGTTATTCAAAAATAGAATACGAGATTATGATTTTAAAAAATCTATGACATATATTTTGATCCAGAAAAACTCATGAGTTAGTAAATACAATATAGACACGAAAGGGGTATAAGTATCTCAAAGGCAATCTAATGAAGCATGGAGACAAAGGGGATGGATAAGTATAAAAAGGGTAGCCAAAAGCTTCAAAATGAAGAGTTACAAGAAAACTTAGTTCTCTTTTTTCAGAAATTTGAAATTTTCCTAGAAAATTAAATTTTATTGAAAAGCAAGGCGAGTAAGCAATATCCACCTGTACTAGAGTAGATTAGAATACTGGAATAAAATGGAAAATATTACCGAGCAACTAGAGTCATCACATTTTCACGTAATATAATAACACCCATGAAAGGAAACTTTTTCGCATGAAGAGCGTTAACAACTCGACGTCCTTCACTAGTGTTCATAGAGCAAGACCAAAATATAACAGCGTGCGAGTCCAGAAAATCGATCATTTCTTCACTGGTCAAGGTATTTCTGGAAATTAAAATCCACACAAACTTATTTTATACACAGAAAAATGGTAGAACCAAAATAGTTAATTTGATTTCAAACCTGCAAAATGAAACGCAATCTTGATTATCGGAATGCAAGTACACGATGAGAAAACGTAATTCTAATTTGGCATCATTTAGTGCTTGGGCATACGTTCCTTGGTAAAAAACTGGATGACGCTGTCCAAAGCTATCTTCAAATTTGCTGATGTAATTGATAACATCACCGACAGGATCCGTAACTTCAGCTGGAGAATGAAATATTTCAAAAATAACTTAAGGAATGGCACAGACGGAAAAAAGAAAGGAAACTTGTTTTGCAAGTCATTATTGAATTTTCGACAAAGATCACGAAAATTTAAAAGATTCAAATTTTATTAGATTATAATTTTGATTTTCGGTTTGTCCTTACAAAAACAGAATCAGTACACGCCATAGTGAGAATGTTCTCTAAACTATCAATAATATATAAGAATTTGAAGATTTTATTTGTCTACTGTCGCCATACTGTATTAAAGTCACGTCACAGTCAAAAATAATCATCTTAAAGAAACTAACATATAGCCTATTTGTCTTCCATGAAATCCAGATAAGATTTCTGTCAGCAATTTGATCGAGATTATTTCGATCGTGAACTTGTTCATTCATCCATCATAATATCGGTCGAACAACGGTTTCAAAAAAAAAATAAGTAAGGCTTCACCACCGAGTATTAAATATAACTTACATAACAGAGGACGCACGCTAAACAGAAAGTGGCGCCACTTTCAAGACAAAATATCCAGACTCCTACAGAACCGTTCAGTTCTCAGTCTCATTTTTATCTACGAGATTTGTGCTTTTTTGCGGTTTCTGAATTAATAATTATATTTATTCATTCAATTAATTCGATAATTCGAGAGAAAAATTCTGATGAATGTCAATGGGCCTGAATGGGGAGCAAGTAAATTTTAATTCGATACCGTAGGAGGGAGGACAATAGCTTCAGAAGTGGTGCCGTTTCGCGGAATAGCGATTAGATGGACGGGAGACTTCTATTATAATTAATAATCTGGAGCTTACACGACAAAGCTTCTCTCTGTAAGTTCAAATAAGAATTTGGAACAGATTTCAACGAAGTTGCATTAAAATTTCGAAACATTTCAATGTAAAGTAGTACGAAAGGTCAAACGCAGCAAACTGAATAGTATGGTGTCATTCAACGTACTATTCTAGACAGAGTACAAAAGCCACAAATCTACTGAAAGCGAAGTTACCGGGAGCAAATATACGTTCAAGAAAATGATACAATACTCACGATATCGAGGCCGGTTCCATAAGAAACTTCGAGCAAATTCGAAGAACGATGCAAAAGTGTTGTACACGAATCTGAAGAACAGTGAAGCAATCAGTCCAACAGTACCAGTCCAGCGCCACCGAAATGGAAGCGCTGGGGATTCGGCAATAAAAACTTGCTGAACAGAAGGATCATTGTACACGACTGGTAATTCATCACTCGGAGGTCTACTGACTGAATACACCGACGGTCTACCTTCTTTGATATTTAATTGGTCTTGAACAGCTGTTTCGAGATCCCAATTATGTCGTTGCAGTACATCACGGCATAAAGCAATATCTTCAATTCCAGTTAAATCCTAAAAAAAAAAAATTATGATCAAACTGACACAATCAAAAACAAACCAACAGAAGGAAAAACATGTATAATGCAATGTGCATAACGCACGGTTAACGAAAAGAACATCACGAATCATAAATTCATAACCAATAAGGCCAATACAACCGCTGTTTGAACAAATGAAATGCATGACTTCATGTTTAAATGAATAAGGTGAAACAATTGCAAATAGCTTCTACTCTCAAGTGAATATTGGAAGTCTAAAGAAATACCTGGAATTGCAGAATTTTTTCCGTTTGCTCGTGGTCCAGGGGAAAATCAATGTTATTCATTTTGTTAGGTTTTTTCTAAAGAAAATACGATCAGACTATTTACACACCAATTAGAGAACGAATAAAAAAAAATCAGTATCATTTAAAGAGATATTTGTATGAAATAAAGTTAATTAACAAGCATTATTAGTTTTCGCGGAATTTATTTACAAAAATAAAACACGTTCGGGGCTCAAAACATGACTTTCGCGTTGAAAATACGAACAAATTTATTGACGAGAACAATAAAAACACAATTTGAATTGCACTAGTGCACGAAAATTCGGTGAAACGATAGAGAGTAAGAGTAATGATCCTCAAAGTCAGATTCTAATTCATCAAAATTTACAAAAGTATGTTCTTTATTTCACTTTTTCGCTACACACTGGATTCACTTTTAACTTCAGCCTATTGAGTTATTGCGATTCAATTCAATCAAAATTATCTTTTCACAGTAGTCGCAGTCGTACAAATTCAAAAGTGAAAAGAAGTAAAAAGAAAACAATGCAAATCTAAAGCAAGGCTCAATAGTTTAACACGGCCATGCTTATCCGCCATTTTCTGCACAATCAGAAATTAAAAAAAGCCCTACAGATACGCTAGTATTACAGATATATGGATCCGGCAATACGCCATTTTATATCGTGAAGCTTACATTTAGAGGAATTTATAAGTTGCTATTTATGTTGAGGAATTTTAGTAGTTTAGATTATTTTATTACAATTTTAGGGGAAAAAAGTAACGAACTATACAATCAAAGTTATTGAATGCAATTGAAAGAAAACC
Source organism: Ericerus pela (assembly GCA_011428145.1). Lineage (NCBI taxonomy): Eukaryota > Metazoa > Arthropoda > Insecta > Hemiptera > Coccidae > Ericerus > Ericerus pela. Next base: position 215,599 of record WOFM01000226.1, read on the forward strand.
ATTTTTTGTAAAAAGCTAAAATTTTAGTTTAACATAATCATCTGTTTACTAAAGTTTCTGCGAAAATTTTGCTGAAATTGTACCATTGGTTCTTGAGATATGTTGAAATTCCAAAAGGGTTATGAAATTTAAAGGTGTATACAAAATGGCGTATTGCCATACTTGAATCTGAAGAACTCAATTAAAGTTACACCCACAAGAGGGGACAGGATTTGTGAAAAAAATTGGATTTGTAATTCGTGATTCAAATCCAGGGATTAAGAAATAGAAAGCAAATGTTTTTGAAATGGAAGCCATATTTTTTTGCTAGAAACCAAAATTAAAGGAAATACCAAAATTCTGAAATGTAAAATGAATTGGAAACAATTAACAAATTAGTTTCAAAACCAATAGCGGAAACGTAATGGAAACCAAATGATGAATCGTTCTAATTTTCATTTCTAATCTGATTAATTTTTTACCTGGGGGAAAAAATTTGAAAAAATATGTAAATATTTTTTGAGAAGTATCAAAAAAATATGGATGTTTCAAGAAAAATGTTGCCAAATATTATTGAGGTAAGTTCTGATCACTTGATACGGAAAAGATAAGAACGAACTTCCATCTTAGAAAAAGATTTATTAAAGACGTTAGTACAACGACTGACGAGCGGAGAACATTCTCCGTCGAGCAGTGGTGGAAAGAATATTGTGTCGACGTTCAGTTTCGCTACATGTGAAACGAATAAATGTAATAAACATGTTACATACAGTGTTAGTCAGTATAAGGTTATGTGTTTGTGAGGGAGTGAGAGAATCATATCCCAACACCCCCCGGCGATTCAAAATGGACGAACGAACATATAAGTAAAAAAAAGTATCACACAGTGTATGTATTAAAAAAATAAATAAGCAATAGCAGTCAAAATTATTAAATGTAAATATCATATAAAAAATTGCTAGAAAAAATAGTAAAAATTAAATAAGTTGTTGACTAGTGTCACGATGTACAATTAAAATGTGTATAAATTTATGAATCAATTGTTTCGTCTTATATATTGTGTAATTATTAACATGAGGTATACATTTAACTTTCTGTTATAGTGTCACGTCATATAAATATTGTGTGATTTTAAATTATTATATATATAAAAGGAAAGGTCGGAGAGATCAATATTTCCTCATTGTCAGCTGTGGAAGAAAACATTATTGTCTATGTCCTTATAATTAATTGTGTGAGGTTTAAATAAATATACTATTGTTGGAATCAATTGGATTTGTTAGGGGATGCTGATGCCATTAAGAGAGGCAGAGCAGCGACGGGGAACCTGTTGTAAAAGTCTGATGTGAGTTGTGAAACGAAGTATGGACCACTAAGTTTACAATAGGCGCTAAAAGACCGACGCCCATCTGCAGTCCAAAACCAAATATCAAAAATTTTGAGGATTATGTCAATTAAGACTATTGGCCAAAAAGTTGACTTGCTTGGAGGATTCTCGTAACAATATTCTGGAAGGTTTTCCGGTCAAGTGCTTTAGTTAATATATCGGCAACTTGATCAGGTGACCTAATATCATTGAAGTTTATCAATTTTTGTTGAAATGCTTCCAACAGTGCGTAGCATTTGATTGCGAGGGACCTGGATCGTTTCTGGCCTCCCACAGATGCAATGCGAGATGTAGATATATTGTCCTCATACACCTGCACTGGGTCAGTTACAGAGAAAACGCTTTCCATAAATCTCCAGATCACGTATATGTCATCGAGTGCATCATTCAATGCAATTAACTCGGCTGCAGTTGACAAAGTTGCAACCGTGTGTTGCCGGTGAATGGCCCAATTTAACAAGTCTCCGTTTACAAAAATCATGAAGCCGGTTGTGGAGCACCCTTTCTCCAAGTTATTTATGTCAATGGGTGAATCGTCTATGTCGGGTGCATACGACGCATCGACAAAAGCTTTGATATGTGTTTGGTCGGAGTGGAAGACCAGAGAGAAGTCTCTTGTAGTTTTGAGGTATCTAATAATACGACGCACATAATTTTTTATTTCATTGTTGGAGGATGCCTGAAAACGGGATAGGTAGTTGACGGCGAAAACAAAATCCAGGTGGGTCAGTCTTGCCACATATAGTAGATTCCCAATCATAGCCCTATATACGGTATCGTCAATTCCATTTGTTGGTTTATTTAGTTTAAGCCCAGTCTCCATGGGTGTGGAAGATGGATTACATTCGGTCATTCTGAACTTCTGGAGAATCTTATCAATATATCTATTCTGTGTAAGTATTATTTGTTTTCTTGGAATATCACGATTTATTTCGAATCCAACAAAAAAGGTTGGGTTGTGTTCTATTTTTAATGTAAAGTTTTTATTAAATGTGTTTATTAAGTTTTATGTCCACTCGTTGTGGTTGCTAGACAACAACATGTCATCCACATAGACTATCAGGAGTGCTATTGCACCAATATTATCCTGTTTGACGTATAAACATCTATCTATCTTTGACTGGATGAATCCAGCTTGAATTATTGTTGAATTCAACAAATTGTACCAACTTTTGGAAGACGTTTTAAGTCCATATATTGACTTTATGAGTTTTAGGCACTTATTTTTGCCTAATTGGCATCCCTTAGGATTTGATATGAATATTGGATATTTTATTTGTGAATTAAGAAAGGCTGTTTTTATGTCAAATTGTGTTATGTTTAAACCATATTTATTGGTAATTGACAGTATCCATCTGATTAACCAGTATTGGACTACCGGGGCATATGTTTCGGTTAGAGAATAGTGAGTGAGATCTTTAAAACCCCTTGCAACCAATCTAGCTTTCGGTATATGAACGCCTCGGTTGTCGGGTTTTGTGGTGAAACACCACTTTGTATCTACCAACCTCACATTTCTCTCCTTTGGGACGACTTCCAACACACCCATATCAGATAATGAATTTAGCTCGTCTGTAATGGCTTGTTGCCACTCTTTCTTAAAGGGGTTGTTTTTGACATCCTCCCATTTTTGAGGGATGTGGTCCTCAATATAGTTTTTATATCTTGATTTAAATAAATTTAAGATTACAGGAGTATCTATGATGTTATTATTATCTTGTTTATTTTCATTATTATTATTTATATTATTTATTTGTTTTATGTTTCTCGTTTCATCAAATCTGACATCGCAAGTGACGTGCAATTTGTCCATTAATAGGTCCCTTATGCAATACCCACTGTTGGTATACCCTACAAAAATCCCTTTGTCAGATCTTTGGGTTAATTTTGGATGTTCACTGTTGGCTCTTTTTCTTTTATTTCTAGTGGCTTGTTGCTGATGGACCTCTATGGGGTTGTGCCTATGAGCGAGAGACCCAAAAACTCTCATATTGGATAAGTCCGGCTTTGTGCCGTAAAACATCTCAAACGGGGTCTTGTTATCTTTATTGGCCCTAGTTGGGCTCCTGTTTATAATATAAACAGCTGTCAGAACAGCTAATGACCAAAAACTGAAATCCAAATTGGAGTCAAACAACATAGCCCTTGTCCTTGCCATAATCGTTTGATTCTGCCTTTTGGCCATCGCGTTCAACTCTGGTGAATACGGAACAACTGGCTCAAGGTTTACGCCGTTGTTCTCACAAAATGTCTTCATATTTGATTCAAGGTATTCCCTAGCATTGTCACATATTAAAGTGGCTATTGGGTGATCCGGGAATTTTGATTTTAGTTTCATGTATAATTTTTTAAACTCCTCGAAAACCATTGATTTTTTCTCAATAGTGGAGATAAAAGTGTACTTTGTGGCATGATCCACAAAAATCAAAACATATTTTTCACCATATATGCCTGGTGAGAAGGGGCCCATTGTATCTGATGAAATGAGTTCAAGTTTCCTCTCAGATCGTGTGCGAGTTCCATTGTGCCCTAGTCTTCTAGAGTTAGCTTTCACGCATATCTCACACAGATTGAACTCGTCATCACGAAAAGTAATTCCGTTTGGAATACCTCTTGAGACCTTTGTCAAGAATTTTAAATTTTTTCCTGATAGGTGTCCTAATCTCCTGTGCCATATCATTTTTTTTTCTATTTTTGATATCTCAGTACTCTCGTTAGATTCCTGCATGTCACTTATTGTATTATTATTATTTATCGTATTATTATTTGTGTTTATTCCTATATCCTCATTAATTTCATTTCCACCTTCATTCATTTCATTTTCTTGTGGATTATTATTATTATTTGTGTCGTTAGGGTTTATTATTATATTATCATCTTTATTATTATTGATTGTGTTTTCTTGTTTTTTATTATTAGTGTTCTCTCCATCCTCTTCATTTTCCTCCTGACTTTTCTCCACAATTTCCTCCTCTATTTCATATTCCATCCACTCATCCTGGGAATTTATGTAGGGCATACATGCCAATTTATTAGATTCGTTATTATAAGGACATATTTTATTTAATTCGTCTTCATCTTCTACAATATTAAATGCGGACTCTGGTACAATTTTGTACTTTACCATGTACACGCCTCTTATTTTTTGGGCTGAAAAAATGACTTTGTCCGTGCCTCGGATGTATATGTGCGCTGCAGAGAAATTTTGATCAATGCCAAGCGCTCTATTTTCTGTTATTTTAATCCCTGACATTAGATCTACGTTTAGGGATGGTACATAATGTACGTTTTTTAATCTTATTACTGTTTGGTTTCTTTCTGAATTTTCCACTCTAATAAACATAGTACCTATATGTGTGGCAATGAGTAGTGTGTCCTGAATGGCACATTCCAGTTTGATAGGCTTTTCTAACATTATTGGGTTAGATAATTTTGATAGGTCTGTGATTACGTGAGCAACAGCTCCACCATCTAACATGATTCTTTTAGTGAGAGTAACATGATTTGAGTCTGACTCTTTTTTGGTGTCTCTAGATGTAATTAAGTTTATCAATTTATTATTATTTTTGTTTATTCTCGGATTATGATTCTTATATCTGATCATCATGGACCATTGAACGTCATTTTCCTTCTTATTATTATTATTATTATTATTGTTATGATTATTGTTTCGTCCGTATCTTGTGTTTTGGGCAGGACCATCTGGTTTATCTTGGGGTTTTATACCCTCTTTATTTGACGGACATACTTTAGCTATGTGTCCTTTACCATGACACTTAAAACATACTAAAATGTTCGAACTTGCAAAGTATTTTGACTTTGATTATTGTTATATTTTTTATTTTCATAAGTATTATTATTATTCTGAGACATTTCTGGTTGTTGATTATTATTATATATCATTTTCCCCTGATCTACGTTTAGACTGTGATTTTGATTTCTAATAGTGTTATTATATCTATTGTAATTTCCTCCTTATTGAAATCTTTGATTTTTATTATTGTGGTTGAAATTACGAAATTTATTATTATTATATCTTGACTTTTTCTCGTCATACAACCTATCTGACCTTTCGATCAACATGGCGTGGAGTATTTCAATTGTTTTTTGATCCTGGCTTAATGTATTAAACTCCAGCCTTGTCATGTCATGGTCCATGTTTAATGATATTAGAAGTTGCTCTATTTCCTCCTGTTTATCCAGAGGTTTACCACAGTCCCTTATTTTTTGAGCTGATCTCGAGAAAATGTCTAAATAGCTCCTCATGTTACCGTCACTATTAAATTTTAATCTCTGGAAAGCCTGCTTTGCGTTAATATATGTCACTTGCGTGCAGCTCTTGTACCTTTCATCTAAGACTTTTAATATTTGATTTATGGTTTATAGTTCTTTGACTCTTTCAATTAAATTGTTATTAAGTCCCTGATAGATTAGGGCTTTTCCCTTTTCTTGGTTACAAAAATATTCCATTCGATTAGCTGGACTAGCATTGCCAGGATCAGGGTTTAAAAAATTGTTTAATTCAAGTCCCAAAAATAGCACTTGGTCTCAACATCGTGCATAATTGGATATAATCCTTCTGCATAGAGTGTTGAGACCACTGTGGTCCTCCAGGCATTGTAATTCCTTCCATCGAATACCTTTTTTGTATCAAATCGTGACATTTTATTATTAAATTTAGAATATTTGGGAATTTAAATCCTACCTCAGAAACACGAGAACTTAAATTTAGAGGGTAACATGGTCTCAACCACACGATAATGCACAACACGGTCTTAACCACTCGATAGGGAATGCAAATTAAATAAACTATAATATGACATTCAATAATTAATTAATATTTTAAAATAATTCTCACTAAATGTATGTTGCCGACGATGAGATGATCTCTCCGCCGTTGTTTCTGTTTCTTGAGTGATCGATTTACTTGGACTTTATCGTTAAAAATGTTCAAAATCGAATTGATTGAAGCTTTAGGTCTTGTTTCAGAATGAAAATTATTCTGTTAAACACGTTAAAATATAAATTAATATTCAATACAAAAATTATTCAACGAAAATATGAAAGAGATTACTGCTGAAAAGGAAATAATCTGTTAACCTTCATCTATTGAAAAATGTTTTATTGTATGTGAACAGGAAAAAATTTGTCACCAATGTTAATGATCATGAATATAGGTTTTCTTTTGTTGGATTCGATGAAACTCATCCAACAAAGGTTTCCTGTTTCTGCAATTCTCGACCAACAAGATAAAGTTTGAAAGGATATTGAATCCACCTTTCAAGTTTCAACTTTACTTGAAATTTGGTCGAGAATATACACGAAAATATACCAAATTTTAACTTTATGTTACTGGAATTTTAATTTTTTTAGTCAATTTTGAGCAAAATCACACAAAATTATGATCAATTATTCTAAAATTTTTTACTTATCTTATTTTTATCCGTTGATTTTTGTGATTTTTTGATGTTTTCCATTCTCTTTCTTGCCCAATTGACACCAAGTTTCGCCGTTTCTTCTCAGGAACTCGTCGAACTTCAATCTCTCTGACTCAGCTTTTTCTATCCAGAACTCAGCATGAGCAGTTTCCAATTATTTCACTTTCGATGACTGGTTTTGTTCATCCACAGGATCTTTTCGATCTGCTTTCCCAACTATCTTCTTCAAATTTTTTGACTTACGCCCAAGGATTCACCTTCGTTTACTTTGACTTCGAACTTTTACTTTTCAATTCACTGACTTTACACTTTTTAAAATTTTTCAGGATATTTACTTCTATCACTGAAACGAACTTTGCGTTCACAAATTTTTAACACTTTTCCATCCACTTTGCGCGGAGGTATCACAAGGCACTAAGCATTTTCACTTTGTGTGAAACACGAAATTTTAACTTTTGATTAATTACACGATTAACACATTTTAATTACTGCACTTCTTTTCCCAATCCGTAGCTCTGCCTACCATATTGAGGTGAGTTCTGATCACTTGATGAGGAAAAGATAAAAACGAGTTATCATCTCTGAAAAAGATTTATTACCAACGTTAGTAAAACGACTGACAAGCCGAAAACATTCTCCGTCGAGCAGTGGCGGGAAAAGATTATGTTGATGATCAGTGTTGCCACATGTGAAAAGATTAAATGTAATAAACATGTTACATACAGTGTTAGTCAATATCAGGTTATGTGTTTGTGAGGGAGTGAGGGAATCGTATCCCAACACATAGTGATGTGCCATTATTTGAAAACTGCTCTATTATTTGATTATATCAAGCAATCGATTTTGTAAATTTCATTTTTAAGTTACATAATATTTGTAATTAGAAATTTCAAGTACACTTTTCTGTTAAAAGTTTTTTTTTTTTTTTTTTAGTAAGGAGTAGTTAATTTTAGTTATAGTAAAATTTTATTTTCATTTTTTAAATTTAATTTTGTGCATTGATCTTCAAGTTATGAAGATTATTTCAATGTTTGCTGAACTCTGAATAATTTGTTTGCTGAATTTAATCCACTTTGTTGCGATATGATTCCTCACCCCCACACTCCACTACTTTATTTGTTTACACTTTGACAAACCTGTATAAATAAAATACATGAATATATTCTCATGCCACCAAATCGGCAGTGCTAATTTCCAACTATGGAAATATTCAACTCTAATGATCACAATGATTTTCATTGACTGTCAGTCAATTTTATACTTTCGTGAAATAAAATATATGATGACAGAAAATGTACTTTTTGTTGTACATGATCTTCGAAATACCGCAACACTTTATAAAAACTCTCATTTTTCAATTTTGTTGATCTGGATTGTTCATTACTATAAGGTGATTTTATTTGAATTTGAAATTAGTTTTCATTGTGGGAATTCAGTTAACTTCAGACCTGGATCATCAGTTAATTTAAGGGATACAGATTCTTCAGCTGATGAAATCTTCAGAGATTTGATAGCTGAACATCATTCCTTTCATCATTATTTCATAGCATCATTTTTTGGTAAACTTTCAGCATTTTTTCAAACAAATCCTGTTGTTTGTATGTCTGAAGAGGATGTTATATTATTCCTGTGAGAATGTGCTTCTCACATTTTGTTAATACTCATAATATTTAACTGTGACTAGGGCATCGTCTGTGATTTTATCATACATGGCTGTGACTGTACTCTCAACTGTGACTGTCAATTAGTTGATCTTGAAATGTTGTAGTGTGAACATAAAATAAAATAAGATCTTAAAATGAATCTGTTTTTTTTTTGTTTTTTTTTTTATGTTAACCATATTTTGAGTGTTTCTAATAATGAATCTTATTTAATATTATTTGCCATTGTGTTTGTTATGCAATTGTGGTGAAATCTCTCTTTCGGTGTTCGCCATTTCTCACAAGTTATGGGCCCAGTCATCGTAACTCAAGAGGCTGTCATTGTTGTGTTGGAGCAAAGTTGTGCTGCAGAAAGCTGTCAAGTGACCGGCATGAAATTTTAAATTCTCTTTATTCAATCTTAATGTAAATGGTGTTATAAGGGCTTTATGCCCAGTTTGTTCCTGTTCATTTTTTGTGTGATTTCTTGGATGTCTGCCTGTAATTTTTTCATCACTGAATTTTGCTGTTTGCTGTGTGACTGTTAACAAAAATTGATCGAGAAATGAAATTGATGCTGGAACTGTTTAATGGAGATAATGGATGTACTTGGCAATATAGGATGGATCTGCTACTTCGTAAAGAAGGTTTATTATGATGTTGTTCATAATTTGGTTCCATCTGGTAAGAATTGTGATGAAGAATGGGAAAAGCTAAATTTGAAGGCGATGTTTTACTTTGCTAATAATATTGCTGACAACTTCATCGAGGCGATCTAAACTTTTGACACAGCAAAAACAATGTTTCAAGCAATTGTACAAATGGCTGGAAAAGACAACGATATGACGATGATTGAGCTGTGATGCAAGTTGTATTTGATGCGATTTAAGCCTGGTGACAAGCTGAAGAATTACTGACTGTTACTCGACATTTAGTTGAAATGGGTGGGATAACATCTTTAAAACAGTGTATTTTAACAATGATGAAATCGTTACTGAGTGATTTTCATCTGTTGAAATTGATGATGCAGGATGATGAGAATCTTTCTTGGGAAGTTGATATTGGAAAAGTTATTAATTTCCAATGTGAACTGGACCTTGAAAAGATGTCAAGAAGTGTACCTTCCACTTCAAGTGCATCAAATCTAAAACCTCTGTCAGGAAGTATTTCTGGTAGAGAAAATTTTTTTTTGCAAACACATAATTATTCACGTAGAGGATATAACAACAAGTTTAGGGGTAGATAGAATAACTGTAAATTTAGAAATCATGGTGGTTTTAGGATCAGTAATTTTAATGATCAATGAAATTTTAATCAACCTCACAATAATAGTCGTAATAATTCTAGTCATAATAATTATACAGGTTTGTCTAATAATCAAAATTCAAATTGAAATTATAATAATAGTAATGTTTGATGTCATTTTTGTAATAAACAAGGACATATAGCTAAGAATTGCTACACTAAATATAATAATCAATCTTCAAATAAAGAAAATAATAATAATAATAATAATAACAACAACAAAAGTAGGAATTCACAATCATATAATGTTTTTAATAATAATAATAACGAATGTTCTGAGATCAATTTTACTTTCCTGGTACCTGATCAGGTTCTTGTTTCAAATATTTCTGAACTGCCATAGATTATTTTTGTATTGGATTCTGGATGTAGGTACTTCACATATTGTGAATATTTCATTATTTTCTGAATATATTATGCTGACAAAACCTCAATCGATTATGGTCTCCAAAAAGGGCATTGAATTTGTTGTTTCAGCTGTAGGTATAGTGAAATTGAAAACAGAAACAGGGATAAATATAACACTAAAGAATGTTAGATTTGCTAAAGACCTTCCAACCAATCTTCTCTCAGTCAAATGTATGACGAGAGGTGGATGTAGATCTGTATTTGAGGAAGAGTCGGTTAATGTAATAAGTAACAAAAGTAATAACGTAATTATAACCAGGAAAAGTAACTTAACAAATTTATATACAATAATTTTTTACAATAACGTAACAGGATCATGTAATTTGAAACAGAATAAAAATAGAAATTCTTTGGAATTTTGGCATAAGCGACTTGCACATTGAAATAACAATGATGTCAAGTTGTTGTCAAGTAAAGGTCATATTCCTAATATGTCTGATGGTCAGGAAATATTTTGTGAACCATGTATTATGGGAAAACAACATAAAAAACCTTATAAGTGTCATGAACAAACAAAAAAAGTCCGTTAGAATTAGTTCGTACTGATGTCTGTGGTATAATAAATCCAGTTTCATATAATAACAAGAAATATTTTCCAACATTTGTTGATGACTATTCAAACTTTTGCTTTGTGTACTTCTTGAACAGCAAAATTGAGGTGTTGTCAAAGTTTATTGAATATCATGAATTGGTTTCTAATAAATTTAATACAAATATAAAGAGATTATGTTGCAATCGTGGTACCGAATATTTCAACTCACAATTTAAAGCATACTGTGTGGAGAAAGGAATTTCCATAGAACCAACTGTTGGTGGATGTCCTCAGCAAAATGGTAAGGCTGAGCGAATGAACCATACTCTGGGAGAGAGAGCCAGAACTCTCATATATGAAAGCAGCCTGGAGAAATTTATAGGAGTGAGGCTCTGTTGTGTGCTGCTTATATTTTAAATCGGTGTCCAACAAATAAAAGCTATATTGCTTATGAAAGATGGTACTGTGAGAAATATGATTATAAAAAATTGAGGGTTTTTGGCTGCGATGCTCATGTTGGATTTTTCTCACAGTTCAGACAAATTTGAGAAAAAGAGTAATAAATTGAAATTTGTGGGATACTCACCAGCACGTTACAAGTTACTTGACATAGCCAAATGTAAAATCCATCTCTCCAGAGATGTTGAATTTAATGAAGAGTCTATAGGTAGACCAAAATATGATGACTCTGACCCTATTTTAAAGGAAGTTGATGAAACTAACGTTGATAGTATTGAGGTAGATGGAGAAATAAATAATGTTTTGGATTTTGGTAATGTTATAAATTCTTGCTTTTTTATAACAAATGCTGTTGAATGTGATTGTCCGTTGATGTTTGAGGAGTCGTTAAGGTCCTCTAAATCCGATTGCTGGAAGAAAGCAATTCAAGATGAAGTTGATGCATTGACTTCAAATAAAACTTGGGATGTGGTCAAACATCCAACAAATGATCCGACAATCACATGTAGAAGGTTGTTTACCAGAAAGCTTGATTCCGCTGGTAATGTTGTCTATAAAGCCAGACTTGTGGCTCCCAGATTTCAACAACAAAAAGGTTTTAATTTCATAGAGGTTTATGCTCCCATTGCTAAACTGTCAATGGTTCATGCGTTACTTGCCTTGAGTAATAAACTTAAATACTTTGTTCATCAAACTGATATTTGTAGTGCCTTCTTAAATGGTAAAATTAAAGATAAAGTTTTTCTAGAAATTCTAGAAGGCATTGAATTTAACTCTGATAAAAATATAAATGTTTTGTTACTAAATTGATCCATATATGGCTTGAAACAATCGCCTAAGGTGTGGAATACAATGTTCCATGAATTTTTGGTTTCATTAGATTTTAAACCAGGCGTAGCTGATGACTGTTTATATATTCACAAACAGGGAAATTGCATAGTATATCTATTAACATATGTTGACGATATTATCATTAGCTCTAATAATAATGACTTAGTAATAAATAATAAAAATAAAATTAGCAAAATATTTTGGAACAATTATTAAATATTTAGGATTAAACATAAATTATAATCGTGAGAATGGACTTTTGGAAATAAATCAAAAATCTTTAATAAAGTCTGTTGCCAAACGTTTTGGTGTTTTAAATTGCATGCCCACACATTCTCCAATTAAACCCAAACTGCAATTACATCGTGATTTAAATGGATTGGATCGTACTTTAAATAATCAATATCAGCAGTTATTGGGTTGTCTTACGTATTTAATGTTAAGCTCTTGTCCAGACATCTGCTTTGCATTATCCTATTTCAGTCAATTTCAAAGTACAGCAACACACAAGCATTATAAATATTTAATACGAGTTTTAAAATACCTAATAACTATTTCACATTTAAATTTGACATATAACAGGAATAATAATAATAAATACATAATAGAAATACATTCTGATGCAGATTGGGCAAATTGCATCTTGACTCTCAAATCAATTTCTGGCTGTTGTGTAAAAGTATTTGAATCTGTGGTTTCCTGGTATAGTAGGAAGCAACCAACAGTTACTCTCTCCAGTACTGAGAGTAAGCTTATAGCTTTTTGCAAAGCAACATCCGAAGGACTCTGGATTCAAAATTTAATTAACAACTTTTGGCTTGACCAATCAAAAAGATCTGTGACTTACAAGGACAATCAGAGCTGCCTGGGACTCATAAAGTCAGGTAGATGGAATTCCAAAAGATTGAAACACATAGACATTAAGTACAGATTCATATGTTCATATGTTGACAAAGAATTTATTCATATGTATATTCTAACGTCCCAACAATTGGGTGATTTATTTACTAAAGGTCTGCCAAAACCTGTATTTGTCAATTTTTTTAATGACCTGAATTTGATTTAATTGTTTGTGATTTTTATATTCACTATATATATGTATTTTAGTAGTCATATTTTACCATTTTATATTTTATATTTTATATTTTTATACTGACAGTAATGGCCACCATTTACACATATATTTAGATACATATTTCGATATTTTATAATTGTTAAGTTCTTACCACGATACATTAGTCGTTGTTTTATTGGACTTCTTTTTGTCCAAATAATATATTCGTTTATATTATCATATATGATTTGAGGAGGCATGTGAAAATGTGCTCCACACATTCTGTTAATACTCATAATATTTAACTGTGACGTAGTCGTCATCTGTGATTTTATCATACATAGCTGTGACTGTACTCTCAACTGTGACTGTCAGTTAGTTGATCTTGAAATGTTGTAGTGTGAACATAAAATAAAATTAGATCATAAACTGAATCTGTTTTTTTTTTCTGTGTCAACTATATTTTGAGTGTTTCTAATAATGAATCTTATTTAACATCGTTTGCCATTGTGTTTGTTGTGCAATTGTAGTGAAATCTCTCTTTCAGTGTTCGCCATTTCTCATAATTCCGTTTATTTTATCACGGTAAAATTCTGCACTCTCATAAATTGGTTTGGAAAGATTTTTGACAGTATTCAACAGATTACGAGTAATATATTCTTCAAAAATTTTTCTGTATATATTTCATGTACTGTAGGTGAATTTGAGGGTGTATAATGGGTAAGTTTATGGTACATTGAGCATCATAGTATTTAAATTTGTTGATTTTACTCGGTTTGGGAGTTGTTGAGAGGTGTTGAGATATACCAACTCACTCCACATCATCCTTTTGGTCCATCTCCCATAGTCATATGGTTACAATGATGAAATACTATTTGCATTTGTGTTTAGTTAACACTGGTTTCACCTTAGTTGATATAATGACTGATTGTATACCTAGTATATATAGAAATGGTTTATTTGTTCTGTGGCATATAATTATTTGACCATTCGTGGTATGTTCCATTTTTGCATGTTGTTAATATACGCTGATCTGCCATGCAATGCACTTGTTTTTATTTAAAATTTTGAAGCAAAAGATTTTGAATCCCCTATAAATTTTTTTCATCGCCTTCATTGTTTTATTTAGTTTTATTTCTAATAACAGTTAAGAATAAAGGATTCGGCTAATATTTTTATTTAGCACTGACATCAACCAGCACTAAGCACTGCCTTTGTTGAATAATATTATTCAAGTCTTTTGTCTTTCAGTATATTATTCATACATTAAAATGTTTTAAAGGGAATTATCTGTTGATGTTTCTTTTTAATGAATGGAAGTCCATTTGGAAAAAATAAAGTGTTTCTTTGTTAGAAGAAATATGTCAGTTATTTTTTCACTTTGGGATTTGAATTTTTGTGAAGAGGATTCAAATTCTGAATTGTTTTCATTAAGGCTTCAAGCTAATAAAGTCTTAAAGGTCTGAAAATTACATCTGCTACTATTTAGTGGCATTATCACTAGATCAGTTTAACTTCAGTCAAGAGGAATAAAAAGTAATTGGACACACTCCTCCTCAGCAAAGTGTAACTGTTTGGCAACTGCCACAACACTAGTACAGGCAACACAACTCTCCAGCTGTGTTGGCAAATTGATGACCCCTGGAGGTGCACACCAACTCATGGCCAGTTCACAATAGCAAGAACCTGTTAAAAAGACAAAGTGCTTTAAGAAGGTAGTGCTGTCTCTCTTCTACTCACTGCTGCGTAAACATATTACATAGTGATTTATTACTGTCAGTTCTTTAATTATTGTTCAATCACTAGGTAGTTGGTAAAACTGTATTGACATTCTCCAGTTCCTATTCAGTTGTGTTGTCTATCTGTTCAGTTCATTATATATGATCAAACATGTTGATACCTGTCTCTTCATCAAAGTAATTTATTATTGTGTTACTTGTGTTTTCACATTTATTTATTCAATTCAATTAATTACATTCATCTACTCTCATACTTTAACGGACTTCAAGCCCCCAGAGTCCAACATGGTGGAAGTGCCAAGTATTTCCCAAAAAAGGAATCATTTATTCCTAAATAATGGAGAATTAAATAATTATTACTATAATAATAAATACATAAACATATATAAATAAATATATATATACACACACATATATATACCCATATATATTTTCACAGATAATAATTCCTAACATATTGTTTCAGATTAAGAAACTTACGAAATGGCAACCCATTATTTCTTCCAGTTTATTTGATAATACTTTTACTTATTATGTTTTATTACTTATCTCTGTTCCTATTGTTCTGTCCTATTAATTGTGAATAAGTATTAACTTTGTTTGTATTCTTGTTCCTTGTCATTATGTTGTTCGTGATTCTCTAGATTATACTTTCATTTATCTTTGATATTTGTTGAGTTAACTAACCCACATTGACCTTACTTAAAATATGAACAGAGAATATAACAAAAATTTAGGAAAACATATAAAGATATATATATATATATATATATTGGATTATATATCATTAAGAAGTCTTATGGTGGCTTAAGGCAACTTAATGAGAAATCTACTATCCTTTTTGAACTTTTTTTGGGTATACCCTTTTTGACTAAATATATATAAACTGAGATGCAGAAGTTTTTCATCTACTTTAGTAGGTTTTCCTCTGTATAACTGGTGGACCAAGGGGTTTTTAGTTTATCCTTTTTATATATACAAAAAAAGAATAAAACTTTTCCTCTAATATTTGAAAATATTTTTATGTATAATTCTTTTGGTGAAAGAGGTTTTTATTTATGTAATGTAAATTTTTCCTCTTTATTTCATATTTGTTTTAAATAACACTTTTATTGGTTTTGTTTAATCTTTTGTTCTTTGCACTTTTGATCTGAGGAGTTTTTCATGTGAATTGTTTTCTCCAATTTTTACCGCATTATATATTTTTCAATCACTATGTATTGTTCAATCAATATATATTGTACATCATATAATACGTATTTTATATTTGTTGCATATTTCAATGTTGTAATTGAACATGGAGGGAGAGTCAGTATATTAATTATTGTTCAATCACTAGTTAGTAACAATATGTTGATACCTCTCTCTTCATTAAAGTAATATATTAGTGTGGTACTTGTGTTTTCACATTTATATATTCATCAGTTCAATTAATTACATTCGTATACTCTCGTACTTCAACAAACTTCAAGTCCCAGAGTCCAACAATTACCTAGTAATTTCTATAATGTTACAGATTATTCTTAATTCATTTATAATTATTTTATCAGACTTCTTAAAATCACATAAAAGGAAGTTTGAAAAACCACATGAATTTTTTTTTTTTGCTATATTTAATCTGATTCTGATAAATTGGCAATGAGTGAAAGAGAGATAGCAATACCTGGATAAAACTCTTACTCTCTATTTATAACAAATTCCTATAACAGTCGTGACATAATGCTGTTCCATTGTCCCTATACTTTGATGGAAATTACATATGAGAATTGTGATGTAAACAACATTACCTTATTAGTTGTCTTTAGAGAATGGCTCACTGATAACATGTTGATAACATTAAATTAAACAAATTTGATATATGATTTCATCTTCTTCAATTTTCTCTGCTTCTAATCGCTCAAATTTCTTGTTCTTAAGCTCATTTTATTTATTAAAGCCTCTTCTATGAATTTCATCTATGTCATTTATGTCAAAAAAGTAACTATCTCTTCAGATGAAAGAAGTAAGACCTACAAAAACCAAAAATTTGCGTAATAGAGGGTATCCTCTCATATAATTCATTCGTTACTTGTTTTGTTTAGATTTATTTGAAGAATTAGAAAAACCTTTAAAAAAACATAATTTTTAATAAAGTTTTCTTTTAATGTCAACACTGTTTAAAAAAAAATATACACGAAAATACATACCTTGATGTTGCATTCCTCGTTCCCTGATTCCTCTGAAATACTTTGAATGCAGCTGTGCGATTTCATTTCATGAGAGTTGAGACATTCGATATTTTCTGTAGTTAGTAATATCAATGAATTTATTAGAACTGAAAAAGTGTCGGAGTGAAATTAAATGAATAATTATGTAACTATTGCAACAACTAATTTTCAGTTTTTATTACAAATTTTTTAGAACGTATTTTTAAAAATTCTAATTTTAAGTATGATTTTCATATTGCAAAATGTGCAGTAAAACACGCTTAAATATTAATGTCTGTGAGTAAAATAATTTGCCCTATTCTATTTTCATTTTAGTTTGTCCCATCGTAGTAATTATCTCGAGTTTTGCGAGAAATACTATCCCAATTTCTTTCGAGGGCGATTGTGATGTATTGAAACTGACAAAATTGAATTTTTGAGCAACATTATCAGTCGCTAAGAACGATCGTCTCCACCGAATAAGTTACTGATACTTCGTCCACTGATTTCTATATTCCTTGTTCGAATTAAGATATTTAAGGTTATTTTCTTATCAGTGTACTTAAAGTTCAGATTTAGTAATCAGTATCTGTTAATGTAAGATTTACAAGGCAGATTAATTGATGTAAATGTTGATAATAAGTCAGTAATATTGTGTGCTTATTAATCTGTTGACCAAATAAAGACTGCTATTTGTCCGACTGTTGAGGAGAGGATTCTTTAATAATGGTTGACACAACCAAATTTTGTATTATCATCTTATTTAGCACGAACTATTCGCTTAGCCTATTTAATAAAGTTGATTCTTCTCTCTCTTTTGCAGGTTACCCGTTGTCAAAATGGATTGATACGGCTTACACATACTACATGTACCGAACTAATGCTTTGAAAGCATTCACTCGCACGGCGACAAAATACGCGGTCATGTTTTTTATCCTAGTCTTCTACGCGACGCTGTCCATCACAGAAGGTTGTTCCAGTCGATCGACGCCAAAACCTAGACCTACAGGTCCAACACCCAGGCCAAATATTACATTCCACACGTATGCGTGTCCGCCCGAGTATGCCACCGTGTATTGCCTGAACGGAGCTACATGTTTTACGGTAAAAATTGGCGAGCATTTGTTGTACAATTGCGAATGTGCCGAAGGGTTCATGGGACCCAGATGCGAATTCAAAGATTTAGACAGTTCCTATCTGTTATCTCGAAAGCATATCCTTCTGGAAACAGCGAGTATTGCTTTTGGTGCGACTTTAGCTATATTTTTAGTGGTGATAGTATGCATTTTATTGTACATTCGATATCATCGGAGACAAAAACAAATAAATACAAAAATATATATGTACTAACTACTTAAAAACAAAAAAAAAAACAATGAAGGGTTGAATAGATTAGTATGCTTTTTTTTTTTTTTTTTATATATTACAAAAAAATTTGTTCGATTTTAAACCAAAAAGTATATTTTGTTTAAATTGCGTAATCCTGAGGAAGAAAAAAGGACGTATTCGTTAAAAAAATTGTAACGTAAATTAATTAAAGCTTAAGAATAATTTATTAATTGTTAATTTTTTACTATGGTTAATGAGTATTATGAAAGATAAGGCAAATTATTGAGGAGTGATTATAGCGAAAATGAATTCTACAAATTTTAAGTTTATTTTTCTGTTTTTCTATGTTTTATTGGGTGTGTTGTGGGGGATTTATGCCTCAGCCAAGTGATGCTATGCCAAAATGTTTTCTGTCTGACGCTATTTAAAAAAAAAAAAAGTGATAAAAAACGATGACGAAACTCGTGTCTTATTTTACAAATTTTTTGGTAATAATTTTACGTCCGCATTTAACAGCGTTATTCTCAATTTGTACACGAGAACATAATATTCATGTTCACATGATAGTGAATCGTTCCCACATTTTTTTTTTTTTTTTTTGAAAAATGATGTTTCCGAATCGACGAAATTTTTGTCGGCTTATCAGACGACTGACCGAATAAATGAAACGAAAAGTTGAAAAAAATTTTAATACTTTAGTCTCAAAGCGTACTATTATACCGTATGTTTTCATTTGACCATTCAAAAGTAGTCACGTTTTTTTTTTGTTTGTTGTTTTTTTAATGAAAAAAAAAAAAAAAAAAAAAGAAAAGAAACAACATTTTACGCTTTTATTGACATTAATTTATAATCGTCAGTCGTGATGTACTAAATGTTTTTCCCCTCGCTGAAATGTCTCCAGTTTCAAAGCAGTGTATAATACCATAATTGTTAATTGGGACAAAAAATAAAAATGAAAGAAAAATATCCGTGATAATTTTTGTCGTTTAATTTTCTCGTTAAAAACTTTATTTGACACTCGTTATTGAATTCTGTGGATTAAGATTTTTAATTTCTTCCTTTTCTTTATTTATTTATTTATTATTCTCTTTCTTTTTTCTTTTTGCGAATTCGTTCGTGGTTTTTGTCATCTGATTTATTTAAAGGTAGCTTGTGTCTAATATATATAAATATATATATATAAAAATATATATATATATAAAATATATATTTGTATATGTATATTGTATTTGAATGCGAAATTCCACTTCATCTGTACCCACAAATTTGAATCAGGTCAAGTGATAACTTCCTAAAATAAATTTATACACTTTGTTTTCTGTTCTGTTTCCATTTAAGAACTAATATAATTATATTGAAAAACAAATTCGTATTGATCAACGTTTACCTCATAACTTGTATTGTCTCTTTACGAATACGCGATATCCTTTCGTGTCGATTCAACAAGTTGTATTCGTCGGCGGTTACGCTTAAGCATTTGGGATTTACATTTAAAAAGTGAAATATTTCTGACCCATCCTGGTTTGTGTTCTGATACTTCGTTTCCCAGAAATAAAAGGTTGAGCTGATCCTTTCTCGAAAACTAATACTTTTTAAATGGGTTCACCATTTCATGTGTGAAATGGACGGATATTTTATGTAGGTGGTGAATTTGAGAATTTGCAAATATTATAACTGGCGTTAACAAGAGAAGTTGACGCTCGACAAAAATGCCGATCATATGTGGAACGGGGGAGTGTGATTCAACATTCCTCCTTCGTCGTACTATGACTATAAATGGTCTTACATTTAGAGTGGTTTGAATGCGAAGTTGATGCGCTAAATTTCTGTTGGAAATGAAAATGATGAGTAACCTTTTCGGACCGGCGGATCTAGAATGTTGAACAAATTTTCGGGAAGTGAGGCGAAAATGCCAAAAATTTTTATGAGGAAGAAGGAGTGGTCACAACTCTTAAGAAGGGATGAAATTTTGGAGAGAAAAAGGGATCCACAAACTCGCCTCTTTATATATGCCCCTGTTTTCCGGTAGTAGTTTTGCGGGATATTGATGTTTTGCAATTTTATTTATAAGATGATAATTTATAGTCAGCAAAATTTAACAAAAACTTATATTATTCGATGAGAATTGAATAGGCGATATTACATTGTTATTCTACGGTGATTTTTTTTTATCAAGGAATGATAATCATTGTTAAAGTAATACTATTTCGGCCTAATTATCGATTGCAATGATCGGAATGAACAGTGGGTGTAAGAGTGACGCATATAAAGGTCGCTTCATTTCTACGAAATTATCTACTTCGCAGGGTGAATTTTTTTGTGTTTTTAAAAATGAGACAATTGCTCAAAGTTTTTTAATCGAAGTGCTAAAAACTTTATTCCTTAATCCCCATGTTACTTCTTGACTAAACAAAATTTTACTTTTGGTTACGTACATTTACTATGATATTTTTAATGAGTTTTTGATTATTCAATTGATGAGGACGTGTCGATTCTGCATAATTATGCCCCTTGAGATACATTTGTGACGAGAAGAATATTATAAGTACCTGTTTGGTGGTCTTACAATTCTCGTTTGTCTTATTTCTTTTAGCTCAACTGAAATTCAAAACATTTGAAAATGAAATTTTGGATGCGTAAGTTGTATTCTATTTGGAAAAAAATTACAAAAATATTAGGACTTATTGATAATACGCTATTTTTTCTAGAAAAAGGCGAAACTAGTTCTCGAAAGAAGCTAATCTTTTCGTCAATGCAGACCTGGAAAAAAAAAGTTTAATTCCGAAATAATTACAACCTTTTAAACCTGACTCGGTATGCAATTTTTGAGGAAAAGATTTCCTCTAACGATGATGTGATCTGTATAATTCTTATCAAAAAAGTTATTTTAATTGTTTTTTTTGTTGATATATTTTTTAGAGTTTCTACTGCTTGAATGCATTCTGAACTAAAACTTAAATGGCTGACCTGAAAACTAATTTTCCCAAAACTTATCGAGACTTTACACCTTGATAATTGCCCGAGAATAGAGCTATACAGAAAAATTTAATTATGGCTCGGTTGGTCAATACTTCTATTGCCTATCTTCCGATTTTGAGGGGTTTCCGCAATTTCTCGATTATGAAACAATATAATATTGGCTCCAGTTGTATGAGTGGAATCAAGTATCTTAAATGGGTTTTACTGATAAAATAAACCTTTTAAATGTCTTCCTGAGTTCCCAGCTGTGATGAACCCTGATTTCAAACTTCCGTAGTTCTCCAATTTTGGAGACGGATTTTAAGTATTGAAAAAGTACGCGCTTGAATTGAGTTTATTGGCAGTCCAAATAGGTGATTAGAGGGTGGCAGTCCACAGATTTAGAAAATTGACCGATAGGCTACTTAAGAATAAGTAAGTAAAAGTAGCTGATTGATAGTTGGTTTGTTTTTTGTTGAGGTGGTTGCAGCCCCACACTGAAGAAAGTAAGGACATACTGATTTTCCAAAAAAAAAGAAAAATAATTAAAATAAACTAACTTTTTGTTGTATAGACCGACTATTATTTTAGCTGCATCAGCATCTTAAATTTCAGTGATTTTATTAGAAAATATACGTCTAACGAGTAAGTATAGTAAGCACCAGCCTACATCATGAAAATATGAAATTTCATAATAAAATGAAACGATAACGGTTCCGATGGTGGAGATGAAAATTTACCGAACAAAAATCGATAAGCCTGCTGTTGATTACATGTATGGTTCGAAGTTTCAAAAATCCTGTGAGTATATCCTTCTTATTCGTCTACACCACCAGATTTTCTGTCTGTATTATTTTATCACATGAAATATTTTGAAAGAAGCGATTGCATGTGAAGAGAACGTTTGAGAAAGTACGTTTATTTGAACTATTTGGAAATCAAAATTCTAGATTATCGACGTTTCAATTCAAAATACCTACCTACTTACCATTGTATTTAGGTCTAAAGGTGAAAAAGTTTGTTTAGGTCAAATTGCTAAACTAGCCTAATGAATTGATTTTTTATAAAGCAATTAGTAGGCCTACATTGAAAAAAAAATTGGAGATATGTGTAATGCATGATGCGCAGTGATTTATAATTAAATTTTTGAAAAAAAAATGAAGCCGACTGCATTTAGGAACATAAAACATAATAAAACTAAAATGTTGAAAACAAGTTTTCTAGGTTTTGTATTAGTAATTTTTTATAAAATTGATTTACAACTAATGAAGCTGCTGGCACAAACAGCTTTTGATATTGATATGAAGATCAATACTGGATTTAAATCAATAGGCGAGTGGAGAGTTTTCAACACATTAGGTATATAAGTAATTTAAACATTCTTAACAATTGGTACCCCAATGTTTTAAATAGATGTAATAATGCTGTGTATTAGAATATTGTCAAAGCTATGTTAAATTTACCACAAAGTGCATCAGAGAAATATGTAATAAAATGAAATCTAATTGCTTCATTTAAAAATTTTACATTTTATATATATACACACATATATACGTATGTATGTATGTATGTATGTATGTAACTTGAAAGATATTTGTGCCAGCAACTGCGTTAGTTGTAAATCAATTGTATAAAAAATTACTATTACAAAACCTAGAAAACTTGTTTTCAACATTTTAGTTCTATTATGTTATATGTTCCTAAATGCAGTCGGTTTCATTTTTTTTTTTTTTCAAAAATTTAATTATTTCTTAGTGTTTAATACCTTGTCGTGAGAGATATTCACACTAGAAGGTTTTCAACAGTATTTGCGTGTTCTGCCACTTCATACGGTTAAGTATGGGAGAGCCAAATCCTCGGCGAACACTGGCGATTTTTGAGCCGGTTCTGAGAGTTTATATACAGAATTTGGCACACACACACAGACACACATGAATACTTACATGTACGTAATTATGTCATGCGTTACGTCGTTTCTTGCCTCTGTTGAGGTGATAAGAAATGATGCAACGCGTTTGGTACCGGGCTGTGACATCACCGAGATCGTTATCAGGTAATTGATCTTGGCCCGTGCAATGTATCTTACCTGTATGTACGTAAAGGTACGAACATACAAACGCACCAGTGTAAATTCGTTTAACGTCATAAAGACGATTATTGCCAGCCTTTGGGCAGCGACTGTCGTTGAGAGGTGCAAGCCCCTATTACCTCATACGAGTATTGTCCCCACAGCTACTCCCCCAAGTTTTTGCACCGCAAAAATGATAAGTCACATGCCTGGGGGACTTATCGAGTCTACTGCTGTTGTTGGTCCTTCTCCCATTTGGCCAGAGCCGATCCTACTGCGGCGCCTACACACTCGTAAGACATCTTACGACCGTTGAATCTAGCCTGGTAGGACTCCCAGCTTTGTTGCCCCCTACGTCTGGGCGGTTGGTTTTGTTGTGCCGGACGAGTGTATGGGTGAGGATGATGGGAAGGAAGAGGACTAGAGGGGTTTAATGGTCTTGGCCGTTTAAACATCGGGTAGTTTGAATTCCCCGACGGTTTTTCCACCCATAGACCAGTATTATTGTCTATGATCTTTCCATTTTTGAGGTCTATGACCAGGCCATAGTGCGCAAGAAAATCTGCACCTAGGATCGGAGTTGGAATGTCCGCAATTTTGAGGGACCATGTCATGTCTCTTTGCAAACTGATGCTTACTTTGCTGAATTCTATTCCATAAGCTGGAAGGTTTTGACCATTCACAGTTCGGAGGTAGTATTTCAGAGGAAATGCCTTTTGGTTCTTACTTACTGGCAAAATGATCAAGTCAGCACCTGAGTCTATAAGGTAACGTCTCCTGTTAGTCCTGTTCTTGATGAACAGGCGGCGTGAGTACTTTTTCGAGGGATCTTCAGCCACATAGATGACCCCTCTTTCTAGTTTGACGGCTTACTGTATGTTTTTCCCCACCATTGTCATCTGTGGTTGCACTTGGTGGCCTCTGCGCCAAATCTATTATGGAAGAAGCAGGATTTATCATCCCAGTTTTGAGACTGGGGTTTGGGGGATGATGTTCTTCTAGGGGGAGTTGGACTCTGACCCTTGGTAGAATTGCTCTTTCAGTCTCTGGACCTGGATTTTCTATCATTATTTCTATTGTTGCTCCTGCTTTTCAAGTGGTTGTTACTTCTACCATTTCTTGAGTTATTGTTATTACTCTTCTTCTTTATTTTGCTATTCAGCTGAGCTATCTGGGCTCTAAGCTGAGCTAGTTCTCCGGTCTCTGTCAATACTGCACAAATCGAGGATGCTGATCTCGAATGTTCCAGTGCACTATCGGCACTCTTTTCCAAAAAATCTAGGTCCTCGGAATTGTTAATTACCGTGGTACCCACAGCTGCCAGACACTGTACAACATGTTGGGCCAGTTGTTTACAGAACTGGTTCCCAATGACCGATGGGGATACGATGTTATCGGCCTTTTGTCTCAATTTGGCCATGAAGATGGAGGGTTTATCATCTCCCATCTTCATTCAACCCATGACATCATCTATTATCTGGTTTTGGGTCTTACCAAACACATTGCGAATTTTCTTGCAGAACCAACTGTATTTGTCTGCTTCCGCCGGAGGGCATTCCATGATATCCGGAATGTGGCAGATTATTTCTGCGGGCATGCCGCTGCAAATGTGTGTGTATTTCTGGTTGTTCTGTAGGTTCTCTGTTTTGAAACGACCTTCGAGGAGAATCAACCAGAATTTGGCAAAAATTCCGGAATCTCAATCCTCCGCCATTGGATTGCAGGGTTCTGCAGAGTCTGCATCTGCAACAGCTGTAGTAGCTGTGCAAGCACTTCGGGGGTCAGCTGTGGCTGACCACTTCTACCTGTTCCAGGCTGGTTCGAAGTCGGGTTTGTCGTACTTCCATTTCCATTTGTGTTGGGCATTGTAATTTGCTGTTTCTCTTTTGAGTTACTTCTGGCAAAGGTTCCACCAGACTCTGTTGGTTGTCGGTCTGGTGTCAAAGGGTCGGAGTCTTGGCTCAGAAGACGACCACTTCTGAGGGTGCGAGCTGTTGTCTTGTTCGGGTTGACGACAGCTCCCAAACGCAAGGCTTCTGGCCTCCGGGTTCATTTTTGTTTCTCCGGAGTTTCAAAGACTTCAGAGTCTCTGGTCGAAGCTGGAGGAGTTGGGGGATGAGGGCAACTTTGTTCCTCTAAGTCTACTTCTCTTGGTTCCCTTCCAGCAAATATATTTGGAATGGGGGGGGGTTTAATTTCCCACTTTTAAAGTCAGACCTCTGCTTCGACAGCCAAAGGTGTCTAGGTCTGTGAAAAAATTTGTATCACAAGCGAGTAACTCGCAAGTGCACTGCGCCTAGTTTTAGAATTAGCGCAACGCGTCTAGACACCCACCACGTAGCCAAAAAATCACGTCGGGGTCACAACTGTGGAATACCTTGTCGTGAGAGATATTCACACTAGAAGGTTTTCAACAGTATTTGCGTGTTTTGCCACTTCATACGGTTCAGTATGGGAGAGCCAAATCCTCGGCGAACACTGGCAATTTTTGAGCAGGTTCTGAAAGTTTATTAACAGAATTTGGCACACACACACACAGACACACATGCATACGTACATGTACATAATTATGTCATGCGTTACTTCGTTTCTTGCCTCTGTTGAGGTGATAAGAAACAATGCAGCGCGTTTGGTACCAGTCCGTGATATCACCGAGATCGTTATCAGGTAATTGATTTTGGCCCGTGCAATGTATCTTACCTGTACGTACGTACAGGTACAAACATACAAACGCACCAGTGTAAATTCGTTTAACATCATAAAGACGATTATTGCCAGCCTTTGGGCGGCGACTATTGTTGAGGGGTGCAAGCCCCTATTAACTCATACGAGTATTGTCCCCACACTCAGTTTTTCTGCTGCAAATATTTTTCAGTGTGAATCTTTAATATCTGCTCATGTTTCTCTCGTCGCTTCAATCCTCCACAATTCTTTTTTACCTTCATAGTTTCTGACGATGATGAAATACCTAATACAAAAAATTCAAGTGACAGGTGCTTGGTCATGTTGCAATATTTATGTAACAGCAAATTTCATTTCCAGCCTATTGTTTTTTCTTAATTAATACCTATTTTCTTATTGGTCAATAGGGAATTTTCAATTTTTTTTAAATTTTGGTATTGGTCAATGAGTAAATTTCAATCTTTTAATCAAATATTAAGAAAACTAATTAGATCTTTAAAATTGATTTTAACTATAAAATGTTAATAAAGAGAATGTGAAAAAAGGGGTATAGACATTTTTTTTCAGTTATTTTCATACCTATCTGATATTCTCTAAATTAATGATTCTTGTTGAAAGCAAAAGTTAGACCTTGCCTCAGTTTTGCTTGTATTTTTGTGTATTTATTCAGCACTTTTGCATCAATTTGGTAAGTATAATACCTCTTCACGCAGTCCATCATAATATAGACCTTGGACACAGAGAAATAAAAAGCTGACTGATACCTAAGATGGGATATGAAATATAATTATATATAGTAAGTGATCAATTAACAATCATATGTGAGCAAATCACAAGTTCATTTTTCAGTACACCATCCTGATTGGTCAGTTTGAGGGAATTCTGGAAACAGGGTATTTTTATTTTTCCTTATATATTATTTTGAAGCAGATGTTTCAACGGACATTAAATGAGCCAATCACAGTTCATTTTTCAGTACTCCTTCCTGATTGGTTGGTTTAAGGGAATTCTGGAAACATGGTATTGTCATTTTTTCTTATAATTATTATTTTGAAGCAGATATATCAACGGACTTTAAATGAGCCAATCACAACATATGCCTTCCTGACATTATTTTTCATTATAACTATTATTCAGTAGATATCAGCAGACTTTAAATGAGCCAATCCTGCATAATACATCTACTAGTGCTAAAATATTACTGGGAGAAGTGGTGACATTTGAAATATTTATATAACTATAAGAACTTTTGGGAGACCCAATCAGCATGCGTTATTTCCTTATATGTTGAATCTTGGATTGTGATTGGTTATGTTGCTTTTTGTGTTGAAAAAACTCCAAATTTTGAATGAAAATTGGGGGTCTGGTATAGGGAATTTTTCAATTTTTTTTGACCAGTGTTACTCACCTTAAAAATACCAATTTTTTGAGATCTATTTCATACTTGTACGATGAATATTGAATGCTGTAGAGTAGCACAAAATTTTTTTAGATTACCAGGAACAGAGTCAAACACAATACTTCCTTCTGACGCAATTGGTAAAAATTCGTTAGGTAGGTTACCTATTAGAAGGAATGGAAAGAAAATTTGAGGCTTCGAATTAAAAGTTATCATAAAATTGTATTTAAATGATAGTAATACTGTTTAATACTCGTTAAATATTAATAAATCGATAAATATTTCTTATTTATATAACTGAAGAGGAATATAAGTGATATTCAATTTTTCTAGCATTTTTATGAGGTGTTAAATGAGAAGGATCAAATGATCGAAGTTTTTCGCACCATGATGAACGTTTTATGCGCTAATGTTCTTTGAAATTGAATTTGGTATCTTATAAGAATTTTCTCCAAATTCTATTGTTAATAAATCATATTATATGAAAGAGACTATAGGTAACCTACCTACCTACTTAAAAAAATGAGCGTGTGACGGTACACACGGTTGAAGTGAAACTTCTGTCTGATTTTCGTTCAATGAATCAATCGGCGTTGAACGGGTCAAGCTCTCACAATCAAGGTGATGCGTTTCATGACCGATTTTTAGTTTACTACCGTACGAAAAAAATATTTTTGGATTTTGGTTTGTCTAGTATTTTCCAGATTATGATTAAAAAATTTTTTTTTGCTGCTACAGTATAGGCTATGAGTTGCAAAATATTGCAAATACAGGCTGCAAAAATTCGAATTACCCACTCGGTTAGTACCATGGTAATATATTTTTTAATTAAAAATTTTTTAAATATATGTCTCACCTAAGTCCATCTTTCGATCGAAAAATGTTTGACTGGCACGCTACTAAATATTCTAGGATGAAATGATCCGTGAAAATTTCGTATCAAATTATCAAATTATAAAATTATAAAACTGTTTCGATTACTGTAATAGGTTTAGCCATCTACGGGAGAAAACGTACGTTGAAATTTTAGTTTTATTATGGAAAAAGAGAAACACTGAAACAGAAAGCATTAAAAGAAAAATTAATACTTTCCCTTTGATTAGGACCTAAAAATGTTGTTAAACATGTGTAACCAGTGCCTTGGAAGGGGGAAATGTGCTGAGGCCTTCAAAAACTGACGTGAGCTATTCTTTGTATGCTGTAAAACTTTTTGCACCGAAATCCGCAAAAGACTTGCAGAAAAAACAAAAAATTTTTGAATAAGTACACTACCTAGTTTCATTGTTTTGTTTTGAGATTGTATAGTATAATAACTCGGATAGATAAAATAACTAATTCGTTAGGTGTCACTTCTAGGTCATAAGTTTTGAAAGTGGTGCATAAAAATTTTGGCATTTCTCACTTACAAGTAAGATTTGGTGACCGATAAAAGTTGTTAATATTGTATTGTAAAATAGGTAAAGTAGATAAGTACGTAACTAGTTTCGAAACTGTATTTATGGTTCGTCATGTGACATACCACAGCAGGATTTTATCGAATGGGTTATTTGACGCAACAATCTTTCTAAAAACGAAGACATGTGTTGTTATAGTTGAAAAAAAAAAAGTCAACTTTGTGAAATTTTTTAATCGTATTCTAGGTATCCATACTTTCTTATCTAGCCTAGGAACTGGTTATGATTTATTGGTTATTCGAATACCTATCATTAACTGTTTTCACCCGTACAATTGTAATTTTTCAAACTAGTTTAAATACCTAAATAAAGAAATCATCAGACTCTATAGACCTAAAGAAAAAATTTCAGGCTACAATATAGGTAACTTACACATGGATCTAATGTACAGACCTGAAGTTAATAGAGCAACGAGTATTGATGGTGTCGAAGAGTTCTAAAAAGTTAAGCAATTAAATAAATTTCTTTTTTAAATGACATAATGATATTTTTCAGTGAGTATGGGTAATAAAGAGACTTGAATTGTAGCTTTCAGGTAATAAGGTTTTACGCAGACTCTTAATTCTCATTAATTTAGACTGGTTAACTTTAAATTGTTAGTTTTAACTGGTTTTGTGCCAGTATTTCTGTTTTCTTTTTTTTTCTTCTTTTTTTCACCGGGCTTTTAAGTAGGCATGCACAATTACCTATAACCATATAACCCGGTGTCTGCCTTAAGTATAATTGGATTCATGGGATAAGGATGGATAACCGATGAAGGAGTGAAGGAATGAGTTCTGATGGGGAAGGGGTAGTTGTGAGAAAAATTCTGACTTGGCAGCCGTTCATTAGAAAAAGCAGGTTTTCAAAAAGTAGAAAATTAGTTTCTAAAAAGTTGGTATGGATCATAACCGATGATCGTATTAAATTTTGTAACTATTGGCCCAAAATTACAGTTTAAAACCATTATCTCTTTCAAAATCGAAACAAAAATGGAATTTTTTGGAATTACTTTCCGGCTGATTAGCACCAGAATTAGTAAAATGTTACAATATATTATTGTCAATATTTTTTACAAATTTTGTAGGTTGTTATTGACCGGGTGATTTTCAAAATTTGATCGTAATTTTGCCTTCTGTTTTTGTCAATTTTGAAATTCCCTTTTTTCCTAAATTTAATTGTAGACATATAGTAGAGGGTATTAATATATGGATAATTGTACAAAAAACTTGATGGTGACGATGGTACAACATTTTTAAAATATACTTGTCCACGACGAAGGACAAACTATCCATGACCATGGACATTTCTGATATTATTGAACCAAGGCACTAAATTTATAAACCACCCAATTTCAATCACAGTGAGAATAACGTTCTCTTTAACCAGTAGCATATTTATGGTGTTTAGATGAGGGTTAAAGTCCAAAAACCCCTCCAAATTTGTTTTCTTAGACCCCTATGGTTTGACAAATTTTTAAATTCTTATTGGTAGTGACAGTTTTGATAGAGATGGAAAGGAAATTCTTATAGATAAGGACCAATGCATTATGCTGAGAAAAGACTAGACAAAATATGAGAAAAAAAGTCCAGATTAGATCCTCTCTTTTGAGAAAATTTTAATACCAGCCTTACTAAATTCTGATATCAGTATTGTGATCTTTCAGTTTTGCAGGTTTCACATTATTAGGTATTTACATGTCTGCTTGATATTGTAAAAAAGTAAGTCAGTTCAATATACCTATGCCTACTTTTTTTAAACTAGCCATTTTGGGACAAAAATTTTGAAGGGGCTGCTACATTTTCCTGAACTGAACTGAAAATGATTTTGTTTTCTCAAAAAGTTTTGGGAAGAATTACCTGATTCAAGCAGAATAGGTGTGAAACAATATTTTTTCTTGAAGATATAATCCAGCTGTCACGTGACTATTTTATGTGTAAAATTTGTTATGTGAATCAAATTATTTTCGGAGAACTGAAATTTTAAACTTTTTAGTACATCTAGCAATTTTTCATCATATCGAATACAGCTAATATATTGACTCATCAAGGAGCAGCAATTCTTGAGCTGCAGAATGAAGTAAATAACCTAACAGACCAGATTCTTCAATTTTATTTTCCATTTTTTTGTTGTATTCTATGAAATGAAGATTTTATTTCTGTTTTTTTAGAACTGATACCATTTTTCTAATACCTAAAAAAAGTACTGATACTATCAGTTTTTTTGATACCTTTATATTCAATAAAAATTGTTTCCAAATTTCTATCATGTCTCAGGTTTTGGAAACCTGTCCTTTGCCAGGACTCCTATATTTTCATTACTGACACGACAAAGACAAAAACTGATCATTCACAACTTTGAGAAAAATCACAAATATCTCAAAAATTGTCCCTCTATACATAATTCTTTATCAAGGTTAACAGCAAGATTTCCTTAAGAGGTTTCTTGTTTTTTACTACTTACGTGTAAATTCAAATTTTTATTTTATTTTATGACCTCCCTGAAAGTCATACCTTGGGATTTTTTAAAGATTTCATTCTCAGATATGGACCCCTCTTCCTCATAAGTCAAATTATTTAAAAAAAATTAAAAATGAAAATTAAACAAGTTAATTTAAAATTAAAAGTTTTATACATTTTTTTAAATAGTAAACGACGAGGTTTTTCTGAAAATAAATGCTGTGGAATACTTTGTCGTGAGAGATATTCATACTAGAAGGTCTTCAACAGTATTTTGCGTGTTCTGCCACTTCCTACGATTAAGTATGGGAGAGCCAAATCCTCGGCGAACACTGGCGATTTTTGAGCCGGTTCTGAGAGTTTATATACAGGATTTGGTACACGCACACAGACACACATGCATACATATATGTATGTAATTATGTTATGCGTTATGTCGTTTCTTGTCTCCGTTGAGGTGATAAGAAACGACGCAGTGCGTTTGGTACCGGGTCGTGACATTACCAAGATTGTTATCAGGTAATTGATCTCGGCCTGTACAATGTATCTTACCTGTACGTACGTATAGGTACGAACATACAAACGCCACAATTCCACACTATTATCCTCCTTTCAATAGATATTGCATCAACATAATTTGGACACATGAAAAAGTAGAATTCATTTTTTTTATGGAAATAATTTAATAGGTTACTTCTAATAAGTTTTTCAATTTCAATGGTGAACCTTGTAACTATTTCAAACCTGAATCAGTATGACAATTTAAACTAGCCAAATATGTGGAACAGGAAGCTGAGGCAGTTATTTTAAAATGTACTACAACGATGGACAAAATTCCAAGAGACAAAACTTTAAACTAATGTCGGATTCTTCCCAAACACACTAGAAATGAACTGACGTTGTCAATCTGACAATAAATTCATCCTCGAAAAATATATCCTCATAATTTTCTTCAAAATATGACGTTAAAATTTAAAAAAATTATAATGTCTTTCTAATCAATGGTGGAGACAGCCACGGCGTTGGACATTTTTGCACTTTAGAGTCATTCTTTTTGTGTCAGATAATGAGTCAGATTACTTTTATGAATTGTCCTCTAACTAACCATTCAAAAAAAGTTCATGTAACTTTAATAATTGAGGAGATATCGACTGCAGACAAAAGTTACAATTAAATTTTGAAAATCATATCGGGATAAAATCGAGCACTTTATTGTTAATAATATCAAAAATAATTGTACCGTAAGTACCATTTGGTCTAAACCAAAATTGGTAGGATGTCAGAATAGGTAATAATAAATAATTGTACTGAATTTCGTACATATGGATCCAGAACTGAGCATTTTATAGCTAAAATATTAAAAAAACTGAGGTACAAGAAGTACATTGATACCAAAATCGATATAGGAAATGTTTGTTTCAAATTTTGTGATTATCGGATAAAAATTGTACTTGTACCGTAGTAACAAGAAATTGGGTTATATGTACAGTATACTGTGTGTTCGGATTTCGTTTGCATAGCCGGTAAAAATGGATAGAACTCGACAAACCAAGAAAAAACTCCATGTATCAAAAGTTGCATATTCGAAATTGGAGGTGTTGTGTTTCAAATATTGAAAAATCACAATTTTCAACCCATGACAGCATAAATGTTTATCAAAGGAATACAATTTCTAACTAAAAGAACCGGTAGTACTATTGCTGAGACCAAAAAAATATATATATATATACCTACATCATCATTTTTTGCCCATTCTCAAAACTTATTGAGCTGGAAAACATTGAAAATTCAAAATATTAAAAATTCATCCTTTTTCTTTTAATAATTTGGAATTTTCAATGTTTTCCAGCTCCTTTAATTTTGAGAATAGGCAAAACTTGGTCATATATAATTTTTTTCTGTCTCAGCTTATACCAGCATTTCCCCCCAGTTAAAAATTATATTCTGCTGATAAACATTTCTGCTATCATGGGCTGAAAATTGTTATTTTTCAATATTCGAAACCAATAGCACCTTCAATTTGCAATAGTGTGCAACTTTGCTTGGATTTTATTCTCGTTATATCGAGTTCTGTCCATATTTACCGGCTTTGTAAACAAAATCCGAACACACTGTATATGAATTTGAGATTTGGTGCGAAAATTTTCTTTGAGTTATGAAACGAAAAATATACCTATCTTCATTCCCAGATCGTTTCATGTCACCAAGATTAATAAGTTGTGTTTCATAGAAAACCTACTTAAATTTTAGGGGTTGCTGCTGAACCATCAGTTTTACAGGAGATTGTTGTAAAAATATTTTTGCAATACCCATCAATAAAGTAGAGGATTATGTGCACCTTAACGATTCATAAAGAGGATGATTTTAGAACAATGCATAATGTTTCTTTATGCATAGTTTTTTACTTATGTACCGGTTTGTGCACATGCGTTACTTCATACATAATAAGGTATTAAAAAAAAAAAAAATAGATTTATGACTACGATTCAAACAAGGTCTATGCTACAAATTCTATTTAATGTGCGGATTACGAGAGAGAGCCACAGACACGATTTATTGGATAAGAGATAAAAATAGTACTTTAATTTTTTTTTGGTTCAACCTTTTTTTTTCTTTAGGGGGCTGTTGCAAAAAATAGTGTGTGACATACTTGTACATATTAGGTGATTAATACTCGGTGATTTTCATCAATCGCCATGCTGCAAAAATCACCTACTTAATACACTTGTATCACCAATAACTATTATTGGTAGATATACATATTTATGTATCTAAATATAGCCTTACGGTATTGGCATGGAGGTGAGTGACAATTAAAAAGCAATATTATTATTTCCCTTGATAATTATACCATTAATTGTTTCAGTAAACGTTGTTTCGCCATTTAGGGAATGTAGGCTATGTAATTCTATCAAATAGAAGGGAACAACATCAAAAACGTGTACCTTTGAAATAAATTAAAAATTATAACAATTCTTGGAAACATAGTCAAGTTGGTGAAAACACAAACGCAAAATAAAACAACACTGCTAAAAACAAATTAGCCAATTAATCGAGATAGAGATATTTTATTATGTGAGTACCTAACTTATGTGCTGCGAAATTTTCATTCATTTTGGCGTTACCGAAGAGAGAAAAAAAAACATTCGACAGAAATTACGTGGTTATATTGTTATATAAAATGCTAAATCATTCTCGATTCCCCTTACCCCCCGCCACCCAAAAAAAAGAAGAAAATTTCAAAATCTTTAGAAAAAAGGGCACAATTACTCAAATTCATTTTTGTTTCCCTTGTGTGCTACTTTTTCGATCCATTTTTTTTTAAATAATTTTTTTTTTAGAAATGGTTCTTTTTTTAAATTCTGTTTTCCTTTTTTTTTTTCTTCACTCAATTCTTTTTCTTATGTACGCGGTTTTTTTTTCTTCCTCAGTTTTTGCGTGTGTATATGTTCTGTGTCTCGGAGAGAAAAAAAATTATAATTACGTCTTATACACTCCGGAGTACGAACGATATTTATTTCGAAATTTTGATGTTTTGCCAGTGCCGAATAATGGCTTCAAGAGTGTGTATGACGTCAGCACGACGAGAAATTGTTTATTTCGATGAAAAGATGCGTTAGAAACGCGACGAGATACGATTCTAACGGTCATTATAATGTCGAATCATTGTCACAAAAAAATTAATTTACTCCAAGTATATTACGTGCATTTTTTCAGTTTTTATTTTCCATGAAAAATAACGAGGAAAACGAAAAAATTCAGAAAAAAAAGAAAAGAAAAGAAAAAAGTGAAAAAATTTTTCGGCTGTTTTACGAATTAATATTATTTTAATTCTATCTTTCGATTCGTATCGTGGTAAATCGATAGTCGATTTGTTGCCTATACTACATAGGCTATTTGTGATCAACATTTTTATGGTGAATGGTTAGTTGTTGTTCGTAAATTTCGTCGGTATTTTTGAATTAAAAAAAAAAAATTTTTTTTATGAATAAATAATTGTTCGGTGAATGAGAAAA
Organism: Ericerus pela; assembly: GCA_011428145.1. NCBI lineage: Eukaryota > Metazoa > Arthropoda > Insecta > Hemiptera > Coccidae > Ericerus > Ericerus pela. The sequence goes on from WOFM01000226.1 coordinate 250,901, forward strand.
AAAAAAAACAAGAGGATTACTTACATTAGAATCCCTATTTTCATTGGGTAAGCGATTTCATAATAGCTTACATTTCCCCCCCCCCTTACCTACGTGACAACTGGATCCACCGTTTCATCACAGAACTCACACATGTTCTGTACTACAGACTACTTCTGTTCAAAAGTTCTGAAAATGCTCAAAACCAAGGCACGAGTATCGTTTCTTCTTCTTTCGATAATATGACTCCTCGAATTTTAAATAATTTTTGTTTGATTGGATTTTGATGGATATTTATTGTATGATGAAGCATGTCCAAACATAAGGGGCGTATTTTCGTTTCAAATCCCTCTTCAGCACTAAAAAATAAGATGTATGAATTTCCGTTTTTTTTTTGTTTTTTTTTACACACATACACGTCCCTCGTACATGATAGTGTTATGATATAAGTACCTCATAAGGGGTAAAAGGGAAATTGCCTTTTTAATTTTAATGATTATTTCTTCTATAGGAGCTTTATGTCAACGCAGTTACCTAACTACCTACCTATTATTGCCTTCTCTCTTGGTCTGGTCCTTAATGTTTTGTTTCAAGTTTTGCTTCAGACTCGCTCACGGAATATATTGCTACCAATTATGTGAATTTTACTATTGAATTTGGATAAATAATAATAAATTAAGGAAATCATTGACAACGATAAACTAATCGTCTAACTTTCTTTGAACTTTTCGTCTTGGCTTCCGACTTCTATTGACTGAAACGAGTCGAGTTTGCTTCTTACTCTCAGGGATTACTCTCTTCCGCTTCGGAATTACTCTATCGTGGAAGAGTAGATGAGCTATTATATCCCCTCAAATTCAAGAAATGTTTACTTAAACGTTATTAGGGACCACTTTGGATGATCTTTGTTATGTTCGACAAAATTAGTGAGAAAATCCTCTTCACTTTGGTACTATGTAGGGGTGTAAAGCAGATTTTTCTAAACTTTTTCAAACGTAGGCCGCATTGGAGAATGGGAGCTGTAATATGAGCCCCAGATCCTCTCTCAAAAAGAAATGAGAAATTAGTGATATTTTTGAAGAAAATATATATTTATTATGAATACCTATACAGAAATTATGAATGATTGTATAAATAGTTCAGGAAGGACATGTCAAAAACTGTCCCAAAAAGGAAAAAAATTCTATCGAAAACTTCTTTACTGAAAATTTTTTGTTAATCCCCTCCTAACACGCACAACCAAACCAAACTTTCAGATTCGGGGTGAAACTCCGTTCAATTTATTATGGATAATGTGTCCTTTATTCAGTTTTTTGGAAATATCTCAAAAAATATGGGTGATACAAGGTCGCAAGTTCTGTAAAAAATTATTCCTCTGTCAATTCCAAATCCATTTGTGTATAATTAAATCCAGTTCAGTATAGTGGAAACGCCATAAGGGGATGAATAACCAACCAAATATTAAACAATTTATTTTTTTTGAAGAAATTGCGTAATAACTAGAAAAATATGGGAGATATGAGATTAGAATGTTAGTAAAAAGTTATTCCTCTTTGAATTTTGAATCTATTAATATGTCATATGACCCCCATCGATTTTGCAAAAGTACTAAAAGGGGCTGTAAGTCAAATCAATAATACGAAAATGCAGTCAAAGTGCAGTCGAAAATTAGGATTTCAGCTGGGAATGAATCTCCTCAATCTGAAATTTGACAGATGTTCTTACTTTGTCTTTTTCTTCCCATCCATCACAAGCGTCATCCTCTTGGAGGCAAAAACATTGGTGCAAAATGGTTTTTGCATGTATTTCATTTAATTTTTATTTTTCTGTAAAAGTTATTTCCACAATAGTTTTAGAACGTAAAAAGTTTAATAAAAAAGATCTTAACAATTTTTTTGGTAGAAGCAATTATTGTTTCGGAGAAATTTAAGGTAAAATATGAGGCAAATTTTTAAGGAAGGTAGAAAATTGAAAATTTTCTGCTGTTTTGACATAATCTCAGAGAAATACTAAAAGAGGAGACTTGATAAGTCATATCCATTTGTGAAAATATATTTAGGGGCCCCGAAAGAGTGCATATTCAAATACAATAAGGATTTTAAACCAAGAAAGCAGGAGAGTTTGCTCTTGAATTTGGGTAGCTAATGAATTTTCGGATGACATTTACACAATATTTGGCTAAGTTTTCAGCCAACTTCTGGTTTTAACTATTATATAAATTATATGCAAGTCTGAATTAGTCAATCAATAGGACTGTGGAATTTGATTATTTTCAACTGTATAGATTCCTTAGAGGTGTAAGTTGATCCACGAGTCGATGAAGACCTGGAAAATTAAATAGTAAACCAATTTAACAACGACTAATTCCGTTTGAAAAATTTTAAGAAATATTCTAATGAGTAGGGTACCATTAACCAGCGTGACTTTGAAAACTTTTTATTAACAGCTTACGTATTGTTACAACTGAAAAAATCCATAAAAAACTAAACAATAGTATCTAATTGTTTTTACGCCTAACTTCAATGTATCTCGCAGTTAAATAGTTACCCAATCTTTAGGGAATATCGTTAAAATTCTTCAAAACGTCTAAGTTTTGGAATGATTCTGAATAATTTTTACCAATTGTGAACAGAGGAGGTTATATGTTTGGTATGTCCTATATCCAGAACTAACAGATTTTTGTTCCCTCAGAACAAGGTCCTACTTCATGGATTGGAATGGAAGTAGGTTTAAAATGTTCATACCACTCCTGAGAGTGTTCTAGGCAATTCATGTTTGAGAATTAATTAATTAGAACGGTGTAATTAAAGAAAATATAAATTTTGAGATTGTAAAAATTTTTGTTATGAATTTGGCGTATATCTACCAATGAAATCTACTTATTCAGTGTGGTGAGATTTAATGTACCCTGATTGGTTCTTTCATTTAAAAGATATAAACCAATAACAAAATTGAAACATTAATAAGCGAGGTGTTGCGCAGTACGGTACTTTTCTATATTATATATACCTATTTGGACTATTTGCTAATGAAAAGTCAGTCCAGTCTCAAATCACATGAAGTCATATATGGTATGATGGTATTTTTCACAGTCAAGTTTTTAGTGGCGTAATTTCATATGCTTTTGATGGATGAGGAATTTAAATTTTAATATATTCCCTTATTGTTGAGTGACATATCATTGGACATGTATTCTGAGGCACTAAGTTCAAATTATGGGTCGATTTTTGGAATGAACTACCCATTGGACTCCATGTGGGCCCCAAAAATGGAGTAAGGATAATATTTTTTTATATTCTTGATCGATATGTTGTCAGACATATATTTTGAGATGCCGAGTTTAAATTTTTTGTCCATCTGCAGACTGAACCATCCTTTTGGTACCCTGTGGATCCAAAAAAGGGATTAGGATAAAATTTCTACGTAGGTATTATTGAGTGATGCATCATTGGATATGTATTTTGAGGTACAAAGTTTAGTTGTAGTCCATTTTCTAATTGTACGACTTGTTGGGGCTCCTATGCCTAGAAAAAAGGGTTTATGATAACATTACTATATATTATTGTGCCTTACATCATCTGATATGTTCCTTGAAGAGCTGAGTTCAAATTTGAAGCCCATTTTTGGATTGAATCATTTATTAGGCCTCTCGACTCTCATGACTCAGGATTATATTTTCATAAGAAACTGAGGTAGATATTAGGTTAATTGCTGGATGGAGATGCTGAGTTCAACTTTAAGGTACATTTGAGTATTTAACCACTGGTTCAGCTTTCTAAGACATCCAAATGTGGTTAGGATACTTAATTGGTTTTCAAAAATTTAGTGATGCGTACTGAAATTTGTTTCTTAAGGTGTTATGTTTGAATTTATGGTCCATTTTTAACAGACTCTGGAAAAAAAAAGGAGGAGGTTATCAATTCGATCCGTATGTATATATATATTTTTTTTTGTTTGTTTTGACGTAATTTCTCAAACTGGCACCGATTTTGACGAACTTTTCTTTGAATGATAGAGGATGATCCTATAGTGGTCCCATTAAATTTTTTTTAGAATTGGTAAGGAAGTTTTGGAGTTATCTCTAAATAAACAAACTGCAAGTTTTAAGTAATATTGCCGTTAATACTAGAAACAAAAAGTCGCTGAAAATAATTTTTTTCAAAAAATAGAATTGACTTAAAAAAACAACGATAAAAAATGCACTGAAAAGTGAAAAATAATTCTTTTAAAATTTTTCCAGCAAGATCTAGGTTTAGGGAGTGGAATTATTGAAGTTGGTGCTCTTTTCCTTTACCGCATATAGGCTTCATACCTGCTTCAGTTTCTTTAAATTTTATGACAAATTTCTTAATTATCGATTGCAATAATTCCAGGCCAATAGACATAGATCTTGTTGGAGAAATTTAAAAAAATTATTTTTAACTTTTCAATGAATTTTTTATTGCATTTTTTTTTTTAAGTTAGTTCTATTTTTTGAAAAGAATTATTCATTGAACCATTCTTTGGTCTCCCTATAATAACTAAAATGAGTTTAGAAGAATTTTTTTCATTTGTTATTCAACTATTACGTGTAATATATCAGTGAATATGTTTTCGGAGCCACAGTAGTTTCTAATATGTGAACCATTGTCAAATTTATTAGGTTCTTCATTTAATTACTTGATTTTCTAGTTGTGGTCCTATACCATACTTCAAATTGAAGCTAAATTTGAACTGAGCCTGCCATTGTTCTGAAAATTAGTACTTAACTACCATGTATTTTTATTTATTTTTTTGGAAAGAGAATGTATCTTGTATCTTGAGGTATTGTGAGAGGTTAGGTTAAGTGAATTTTTTTTTTTTTGAGAAATAATTTGTGTTTTTTGGGAAAGAATCAGTTTAAGAAAATTATTTTTCAGCAGCCTCGTAGCCAGAAATTATTTCAAGAGAGGCAAACAGATTTCTTAGCAGGCAAGCCTAAATGCAATTATTTACCTAAAAAATTTTTTGCTCGCTTCATTCGCAAAACACACAATTTTCTTTTACCTATATATTGTATACATTTTTTTTTAAGTTCATGGAGGGGACAAATGCAATAACTAGGGCGGTAATCCGTTCTTCACGAAAAAAGATTCAGAAAATTGGATTTGGGTAAAAAATTTATGGGAAGTTGTTGATTTGAGAAAATCGCCTTTGAGGAAAATGGATTCTGGAAAATGACCCGGAACTAATAAAATATTTAGGGTATTTGATATGGTGTAAAAGAGTTGCACTTTGAGTTCTAGGCTTGCAAGTTCTCTTCGTTGAGCACTCCCAATCTTCCTCACCTCGCACTTACAAACACTTTACTAATAGTTTAATTTTACTTTCATACGTATTAAATACAAGCTCCAAAACACCGCTTCGAGACACTTTGGCTTGTGCCAGTCCATGACTTCTGCCAGCACAATAAATAAAGAAACGAAGTAAAAAAAAAACATATCTGGTCTTTCTATTTCTTTGTCCATTTGTCTACATTTGATTTCTTTCGTCGCTTGGTAGTTGGAGCATGTGCATCAAATTTAGGGGAATTTTTGATCGCCTGCTGTAGGTTCATTATAGTGATATTTGTCTATGGCTACAGTATATAATAAACTCTCGATACATTACTCTACGTCTGATGTCACCTCATATGCGAACTCATAGATACTCTATACTTGTTTACATTTCTGACTGATGTTCGTTACACTTCTTCCACTCAAAAAGATGTCATCTTTTTTTTTTTTCACTCTGAAACATTCTGCATGTGAAACCAATTGAACATATTTCAATTTTGACAGAAACTTCTCATATTTCATACAATGATTTCTCAGCCTCCATTTAAGCTTGAAAGCTAGGACTAAGGTTGCTGAAAAGAGGATAAAATTTATAAAATTTTCATGTTATTTTTTCATCTTCAGCTATTTATACATCAATAAACAAAAAAAAAAAAAACCAATAATTGAAAATTTTTCATTTTTTTGATTGTTGAAAAGTTTACTCATGATACCTCATTTCCTATTAATTAAGCTAAAAAGTCTAGGTTGATATCGTTGGAAAGTGGATAAAATTTTCATAACTCTACTAACCATGTAAGTTTTCTATCATCATTTGCAGTATAAAAATAAACGAAAGAAAAAGAAGAAAATTAAAAGAAAATTTGCAATTTTAGGAATTTAAAAACCTCTTTCCTCTCCTCTTTCACAAACGACTCCTCAGCCGCTATTCAAACTGGAGAGCTGGGGTTGATATCATTGAAAATATGAAAAAATTTTAATAAATCCACTATCCACGTAAATTTTTTTTTCATATTTAGCAGTTTAAAAATAAACAAAATAAAAAACAAAAATTAATGGAAAATTTTCCATTTTAATATTTTTTAGATATTTTTATATTTAAATATCAATCCTTCACGAGTAAAGATACAGCGGCGCTCGCGTATTTTTTTTGAATTTCAAGGTTCTCTTTGAATTCTTCCTTTGAAGGCTTTAGAGAACCAGTTCTACACTCTTTTAAACCAAACAGCCTGTTATTAATATTGTTAAAAGTTTTGCACTTTTTTCCATATCGGTATCGAAAAAAGCTAATATAAAGAAAAAAATAAAACAGCAACCACAGCAAAATATATTAACTAAATTTTGTCTAATCCCATTTGAGTGTTTTAAATAAGAAGTTCATCTTATTTATTGTATTAGTTGAATAACAAAAATTCGAGTTGGGTATACTAACCTAAATAGTAGCCATTTTAGTACACGATAGCACAGCTTGTTTTTCTTTTTTTTTTCCACCACTGAATTTCATGTCTCAAGGAAAAAGGTGATGGGTATAACTAAGTTTTATCGAAAATAATGAGAAAGTTGAATAAAGTAACCGTTCTGTATGACTGGATATAGTTTCGCGGGCTCACACCAGGTGTTTCATATAAGGTGTAGTCTAGAACTTTTTGTACCAGCTGTTCGAGAGCTCGTTAAGATAAACAAAAAATCAGGAGTTTCCGTGTGTAACTAGCT
>WOFM01000227.1:608942-776442 GCA_011428145.1 Ericerus pela
TAAATTCTTCGAAATCGAATTCTGATAAATTATCAGTTATATGGGGAACAGTATTAGCTTCCATGAGAACTTTTGTTCCATCATGTTTAATTAAATGAAATTTAACTTTCTGTGTTCTAATTTGTTTGGACATCTGTCCAGCTAAACCACGAAATTTTATGATATCCGCATAATCTGAGAGATTATCTTTCAGATATTTGTAGGCATAGGAATAGAACATGTAGCTATGCTTACTGCCACAATTAAAAAAACCATTGATTTTTACGGGGTAAGGTTCGTTTGGAGCGAGGACATACGATGTAAATGTCAAAAAATGAGCATCTTTATCTCTAGTATTAAAAAATGTAAAACACTCACTTAATACTGGAGTCCCGGCAACTGGCTGAACTTTGTTCGAATCCCTAGATTTGTTGCGTTGAATCTCAATGGTTGGCTCTATGACAGTAGCTGGGATCGTCTGTAAAGGTGTATTTGAATTAAAGTCAGGAATTTTTACATTGTGATTAGTATTTCTACTAGTAAAGTTACCTTTTGGCAAGTACTTCTTGCACTCCCAAAGGTACTCAATCCATGCGTCCACACGGCCTGGAGCGATGGGCTACTCCACCTTCGGGCAAAAGTTTGAGTGATGTTCGGTGCTGGCACACTGGAACCACCTGCAGTAGACTGGGGGGGACAATGCGGCATACGGGAGTACCTGGATGCGAGTATCCACAGAGATTACACAACTTAAATCTAAAGTAGTGTGCCCACCACAACTCCAGTGTACTCTTCACCCAACAGAGGTGTGAATGGTGCTGTCCTTTGCAAAAGATGCAGGGAGTGGGCGGTACCTCCGCTAGTCGAACCATGGCCACTGAGATTTTTTGTCCGGAAGGCGTCTGGATGAACTGACTTCCATCAGGATCTACGGCAGAAGGATTAGGATGTGAGTCATCTTCTTCTGATTTGTATTGACGCCTTTTGGATTGTATACGAGGATTGGATTTATTCTTTCCTCGAGGGGCTGGGTTTGTTTCTTGCAAAAGGATTGCGAAATTTCTCCTGCCTTTAGGTTGTGAAAAATTTCGGTTTGATTGGGATTGATTCCTATTTGGTTGGTTGTTAGTTTTATCACCCTTGGTTGATACAGAAGTACAGATTGGTTCCGATAATTCTCTTATTTTGATAAAAGATCTAACAGCTTTGAAAATATGTTTGACATGACGCTCGTCACTTTTTAAAGTATTTTGATATGAGCGAGGGGGGAATTTTTTCACAATTATATTAAATAACTGCTCCTCATCTATGATGTTGGCTACCAAACGATATCTGTCAACCATGACAGTCAAAGTATCTTACGCGTCAAGGATTGATGTAATGTCGTTAGTTGTTGTAGAATATGCGGTTAATTTTAGCCACGTTTCAGCTCGAATCTTGGATTCGTCTCCATATCGACTGTGTAAAAATTTCAGTCGCTGTACATATCCTATGTTGTCTGGAGAAAAATGGCTGATTTTTTTGACTAAAAATTTTGGTAGACCTCCATGGAGAAGATTTATTTTTTGGGGTATAGCTATATCGTTCCGTTTATTAACATAGTTATTGAAACCATTGATAAAGCCGGGATATCCTAGAATATCACCATCCCATTTTTCCAAATAAAATTTGGGGGTTTTAAATTTGCAAATCCAATATCAATTTGTTTGTTCGAATCGTGTTCCCAACATTTTGGAATGTAATTAGGATTACTAGGCTTTTCAATGATAACATCGATATCCATCTGTACTTCAGACAATTTATTTAAATCTGCTGAGTTAAACGATGTAAATAAATTTTGAGTGGGTTCCCTATGCATTATTTCTAATGAGGGGTTGGATGTTGAAAGGGGTTGAGGGGGATTAAAGGTGGTTCTGGACAAGTCCTTTTGGGGCTGGGTTCTCCTTCAATTCTTTCCTCGCCTAACGAAGGGGCAGGGAGTGACGGACGTTTTGAGAATAATGAAGTATTATTACCTGTAACGATGCCGTAGAGTCTTTTCAAATAAGACGATGACTGTTTGCTTCTGCCGGCTTGCAAACCAGACTGTTTGGGTTGAGAGGCACCTTCAGTGACAAACTTCTTGATGAATTCCTCCGAATCCATCTGAAGCTCATTCGCGATCTTGTACCGCAGCTCCTGAACACGTTGTTCAGAAGAGGTCAATTATCTCTGATCAATGGCTACTTGCTCCAACACATCCTGGACTTGCGGTACAAGTTCACTGATGAGTGCCTCTTTAACCAGGCACTCCTCCTCCTTACAACGTTCTTCATCACGTTGACTGGCATCCTGGTCACCCCCTTGGTGTACTGGCTGTATGGATTGTAAAGGGTTGGGGTTGCCAAACTTAGTTTGGATTTGGCCCTGCAGCACCAACAGCTTTCTTCTATAGCGACGAGCGTCGAGAAGAATGTCCTTATCGATGCCGCGAGGTGGGAACTTGAGATCGTTGACTGTGGCCTTAATTGCTGAATCTTCATTCAGGATATGGTCGTAATTAAGGCCTGAAGCGACAGGGGTGTTGAGTAGGTCCTCAAGGTAGCACATGTATTCTTCACAATCCTCGATTGTGATTATGAATTGATTTCGTTCTTCCGTGCTGTACGTCGTCGAACTCGAGGTTGATGGCACACGCTGCGTGTGTGTGGGTGGTGGAATATGATTCCCATTATCATCAACCCACCGAACAGGTGTTTGTCGAGGGTTTCTGGCATCCGCTTGATGCTGACGTTCGTCTTCGTCAACCTCGTCTCCCCATGTTGGCATGGGTGGATCCGGAATTGATTGCGGTTGAGATTGCGGTTGTGATTGAGGTTGAGGATTATTGTTTTCCTCTTCCCTTAATAAAGCGTCCAGATCCAACATTTTATCGATGTCATCAGCACCTCTCGAGGTGGTTGGGGGCACGTGTCTTGACTCATTACACGCGTTGATATCTGGGCTTTGTGGCGGTATCAAAATTGAAAACTACACCACTACACTCCCGGGGGGAAAATAAAAATATCGCAGAAATTCGAAAATTCAGAGAAAAATGGCGCAAATTCGACTGTGACAAAAGTCGCGAATATGGCGGTACAAAAGACGACAAATTTGCGACGATGGCAAAAGAAATCGTTTGATTTGCGGTAATTAATAAAATTACAAACAAATGTGGCGAGCAAAAGTAAAAGAAAAACATCATACATTTACGTATTGTGTTTTCACTATTTTGTTTATAATTTTATCACACATGTAAATTTGATACAAAGGAATTTGAGAGAATTATTTTATCATATTTTATTTTTGTATGTGAGTATTATGTTCAGATGAGGCGAGCTTTATTTTTCCTATTTATTATATTCTATTGCTGTGAGATAAAAGAAATTCGAGTTTGTAAGATAATTTTTGTCATTGCATGCATAAGAACTATTTTTTACGCATTTGTGAAAAATTTTTATATGTGAAAGTCTGTGTCTTCTGTAATATTCAAAACAATATTTTCAAGTTTTGATTGTGTTTTTATTAATTATAATGAATATAAAAAATTCCATTTTTTTTTGTGGCTGTTATTAATATTTCGTCATCTTCTACGAAGTATACATTTGCTTGATCTTTCTGATCTATATTCATTATCCATGTGTCTGTAATTTTGAGTGCAGAAATTATATCTTTTGTAAGATTTGGGACATAATGTACATCGATTAATTCAGTTAATAATTGTTTAAATGAATTTTCAATTTTTATTTTCATTTTTCTTGTGTGTGTGGCATATAAAAATGCGTTCAAATTTTATTACATCAGTTGAGTAAGATCAGATGTCAAATGGACCATCTAATACTGCTCTGTCTTTTAATTCTTCATAATTATTATTTTTTTAGGTTTACTAATTAGTTGATTTATTAGCCCGTTATCCGATTTTGGTTTAATGGTGTGCACCATACTAGACATTTTGACTGGTGGCTCATTAGAATCTTTTAAATCATTATTTGCTTGAATTTGATGTTTTATTTTTAGGTGGATATATATTTTGTTTTTATTTTTATTTTTAGAATTATCATTCCAATTACAATTTTGTATTATATGTCTGCTCTGATTAAATTTGAAAGATTCAACATTGTTTCTGTTATAATTATTTCCACAATAATTATTACCTCTATAATTGTTTTGGTAATTTCTTCTATTTGAATCATAATATGAATTTCTGTTTCTATTTTTTCCATCACTGTTATTGTGATTATTAAAGTTTGAATTATTATTTCTATTATTTGTGGTATTTTGTGTTGGACTATTATTATTTTTGCTATAATTATTATTTTGATTATTATTATTAGGATGAAAATTATTAATTCTACTCCTATAATTATTTTGAAATCTTGCTCTAAAATTCAAATTACGATTGAAATTGTTATTATTAGGATTATTATTATGGTGTGGAACTTCTTTTTTGGATGTTGTATCCCTAAATTTTTGTTCTGCATCTTCATGTAATATTCTCTTAAAATTATCTGAATTTTTTTCACAATCTGACATATGTTCAAATTGTATTTTTGTTATGGTTTATTCGTAACATGATGGTGATTGTAGATATTCTAATACTTCTGTTTCAGTAATTTCTTTTCCAGAATCTCGTACATCTGTAACCAATTCATTTCATTTTTTTTTTAAATCTCTCATATTTCCTCTAGTCTGAATTTTAAATGCTGTCCATTTCTCTTTAGCTATGTTTGCTATAACATATGTTTTTGTGCTATAAATATTGTCTATCTTTTGCAGCAACATCACTGCTGTATTACAACCCCTAATTTGCTTTGTGATTTTGTTCAAAACTCTCTCTAAAACAAAAGTCTTTGCATTATTTTGTATTTTACAATATGCTAACATTTTCCCCTCCAGTCTGAAATTCAGATCATCAATATTCATTACAAGATTGAAAATATTTGTGATGTCTGAAAATATCATAATATCCCGCTCTTCTAATAGCTGAGATTATCATTCTGTGCCAATCTAAATAATATTTTCTATTAAAAATTTTCTCTAATGATGCTTGTATTGGTTTAATTTTTTTATTTGTTGCCATTTTTGGTTCAGTTATATCCTTTTTAAATTCTAAAAACTTATTTTCTTGGTCTACTGTTAACTGCTGATAACTCAGGTTGATTCTCCGACATTTGAATTTTGACGTACAGTTGGCCCAAAAATTTTGGTCTTTGATGCTTCATGATCGTCTTGATGACTTTTGAAGAAAATGGGAAATCACTTTGAATGTTACGCTAAATTTTCCACGATTATTTGGCAGTCATTACTGAATTTTGTTTTTCAGAATTAAGCGTTAGTAAATTGGGAAATAAATCGATTGTTTTTTTCGTTGAAATTTAAAAAAATTAAAATTTTTCACATGTAAAATTTGTGGCAAATTTACTTGCCACAAAACTCGATTCACAAAATATGGTGTGATTAAAAAATAATTCACAAACTCGGATAACTGATGAAAATATTCTGTTTTAACATGTACTGGTGTGATTTAAAATAAAAAATGAAATTATTGCAATCAAGAAGTGACATGGTCCAAGGTGTACAAAAAAAGTACAAGTATCCTTTACTAGAAACAGAAATATAATAAAATGAAATTCAAATTACAGAAATGAATAAAGATCGTAGTGACAAAGCACAGCGCTACTATCCAATGGTAACTAATAATTTACGAATGTAAAGTGGAACATGATACATACATATATATATATGTATAGTGTTTGATGACGTGAGTGAGTGAAAGAGTGAGTGTGAGAATTTTGTACCAATAAAATGGTTGGGGCAGTAAAATTTTATTGCCTTGCAGAAAGGCATGATGCATTGTTAGAGAACGCAGCTGTCTTCCAAGTTATAGATAATTGGTGTGTGGATACAACATTAATATTCTATTCTTTTTGTCATTTGTTTTTGCCTCACATCTGTCTATTTAGTCATCAAACGAAAAAAGACCAGACTGAAATAAACTATGTAATAAAAAAAATTTCAAATACTTTGATTAGGCGATATTTTGAAGATTTATATTGGTGATTTTATTATTGTAATTTTATATCTATATATCGCAATATATATATCATTGAGTGAACCCATTACTAATCAATATAACAAACTGGTCCGTGTTACCAGACTGGTATAAGTTGAATTATGGCGCTTCAGGGCTTTTGCAACGACAGGCATCAAATTGAGGTTACTTTGTGAAGTAAACAAATATCATGCTTCAAACAGAAAAGTGTGAATATGGTTTATGTTGTCACGAACTTCTTTCGGTGATTAGAGTAGATGTATGATTATTAATGATTTTATGAAGTAATGGTTAATATTTTTTGGTCAACCAGGGTTAGGTCTTTAGTAGCAAGTATGCCCAAGAGGTTGATAAAAAATGAGTCGCAATCTTGTGTTATTCGTTTTGTCATGAATTTTACATTGTTCATTATTACAAGACATATAATAACGCAAAATGGCGATTCATCTCTTATCACCCTCATGCGCATACCTGCTAGTAAAGAGCCTTAACCAGGAAAACGATTCCAGATTCCCCAAACAATTCTGTCCTTTCAGCCATTTATACAGTTTAAGCAAAATTTTAACTTGGCGGTTTTTTGAGGTTCACTAGCATGCACAGACTTGCAAAGTCATGGGTTCCTGAGAGAGTGGTGAAAAATTTTAGGTCACCCTGAAATTTTTTTCTTATACGAATTTTTCCTCTTCGGCTCTTCCCCAATTTTTAAACCTCTTAATTTTTGCCCTGCTGTAATTATTGTTTTTTTTCTGATTTTTTTTTTGGTCCTCTTGATGTCATACAGCATATTACGCGTAGGTAATTTAGATAATCACTACCCAATATGAAATGAAATAAATTATAATTACAATTATCACTTATTATGAAAAAAATAAAGTCGTCATGGGCGCCAGACACCCACAGGAACCCATGTGCGCACGCCTATGGTGAAATTCTTATGCAACTTTAAGTCAAAGTAAAAGGAGACGATATAAATCAATAGTGGAATCTCTCCGCTGTTGTCTTGCGAAGAACTTAGTAAATCAAATTTAATCGAAGACAGTTTTTTTGAAAGCAATTTTTGTATTTTTCTTCTTGTTCAGTATTGAATAATATATATTTTATGTTTTAGGTAAACTAGCGTCTGGACGAGGTGCCAATATCAATATTACCGCTTTGCTTCCCGCCTCAAAATGGTCAAAACCGAAAGAAAAATCAATGGAGCCCGAAAGAACGCTACCCATTTCTGCAGACAGTGTTTCAAATTCTGTTTCAAATCTGCAAGCACCTAATCTGTTGAGCACTGTCAAAGTGAGTCTCCTGGATTGTGTCTAAAATTGAATCTCTACTGTGTTCGTTGTATTATTTGAACGATGTATTTCAGGACCGCGCTAAGATTCCCACCAAACGACGTCCGTCATCGCGCCGAGCCCGAATGGCCCGCATCAGTGAACATAATTTGTTTCCAGAAATTACTGTTGCAAGAAATACTGATCCCATTTCCATTGATTTTGACAACAATTTACTTTCGGAATCCCCTTCCGATGACATTATTTCTCACCAAACTACCGGCATGTCACTTCAAGTGACTGAACACTCGTTAACAAGTATTTCTGGTATTGAAAAATCGACAGAAACCAAAATTAAGGATGTGAGTTCCATTTTCGATGATATATTCGCTGACGAATTCAGTTCTACATTAGAAGCAAAATCAACCTCTAACGCTGGTAGCGGTGCAAATTTTTCAGAAATCGATAACAAATCTGGCCAACCATTGGCAGAGCCTTCGATCCAAATAAAATTATCGAGTGAGTTGGTTAAAGAGAATTCGTTATCCGATCTTGAGGATGACTTGTTGGACTTATCCTTGTCTGTATCTGATGAAATTAAATCGACAAGTTTGATCGCCGATGCTAAAAATGAAGATTTGTTGAAAATATGTGTTGGAAATGAACAGTTGAGAAAGAGTTTTCAACAGTCCAAACAAACTTTTCCATCTTGGCGCGAAAATTCGTTCACCAATCCGGTTCCTGCAGAAAATCGGCTTGAAACAACAATCGAAGAGATAGCATCTTCTGTAAAGCCTGAAAATTCGTCTGCAACTGATCTGTTTTTCAATTCTGTCGAAAAGATAGATGTTGTTACACAAGTGCCGGTATCAGTTATAAACTCTCACTCGAAAAAAAACTTATTTTCGGACTCATCTGATGAAGACAGTCTTTCTGTCGACCCGTTCGTAATTAATGAACCTGCGAGAGAATTTGAAAATTTAACTAAGACGGGATCCGTTCGTATTCCAGCAGTAGTTAATGATAAACCATGCAGAAAAGTTACAATCATTCAAAAACATGAATCAGCCAAGTCATCAAATGTCGGTTCTAAGTTTGATTTGTTTGGTGGAGATGACGACGACGATGACGACGATAAATTATTTACCAAAGTCAAAAAACCTATCCTCAAAATTTTGCCACCGAAGAAAGGTTCGCTGTTTGATGACGTTGAGGAGGACAGTGATTTATTTAGTATGAAAACACCGACCCGTGGCCAAAAAAAATTAGGTTAGTATATGTGTTACCTGAAGTTTAACTCTCATCAATGGAAATGACCAGTCAGAAATGATGAAAAAGTCGATTCATTTATTCTTAATTAGGACTTCGTATCAGAAAAAAACAAAAAAAAACAAATGTTTCTATCTGTAGTCCAGTAAAGTGAGAAATTTTATTCTGGAAAATTCCCATATTTTTATTTTTTTCTCACAAATCGGAAGGGATAGGTGTCCTACTTAAAGTCTCAACCCCTATCCCGCTTGCTTAAGTGGGAATAAAGAGAAATGTGCCCCCAAATCAGTGTTTTGCAGTTTTGTGGGGTAGTATCAATTTACAACTTTAGTGGGAAATAGTTCAATTATGTCGGTGTACTTCACGCCTAGGCTCCAGGGTAATAAAATCGACACGTTGAAAGGTCATATAGATTTATATAGTTTATAAAAAATATGATTCAAATATTTCTTACAGTGTGCTGCAATTGTGTAACAAATTAAAAATGGGAAACCAAAAAACAGCGAAGCGAATACTTCATGGTTTCTGCCCCCCACAATGTTAATAAACTGTGTGTATTGTGTGTGATGGATTACCTTCTCTTTTGGAATGAAATAAGGGCCGTTTTATAGCATAGTTTTCTATTTTTTTGTTTACGTTAGTGTAAAAGTACAAATTCTTATAGATGTTTGTTTTAAAAATATTTGCGGTTGATATAAACGTTTTAGTTTTTTTCAGTAAAAAACGTTAAATCTAATAAGTGATGCTCCCATAGTTTTGTAATTAAATCTGAGGGTGAAATGCCTCAGTCATCGAGATTGAATCCCTCACCCCCATAATTTTTAATTCTTCGTTAAGAATTTTTTTGGGAATTTTGTTAATAGAATAGTCTTTATCCTACAGTTGTAAATTAATAAAGGTGGGTTCTATTTTATTTTATTTTCCTGTATTATTGTGTGGGGTGAGGTGGCTTGGGACAAAGACTTCATCATTTATTTTCTTCGGAGTCATAGGGTGTATCCAGGACAAGATGAACAGAAAATGAAAACATCAATTAGTACCTATATTTAAAATTTGAAATCACATTTTTCATTTCCACATTGTACTTTTCTTTTTCCCACAAAATAATTTCTTTATTTTTTTCGATTGTTTTATGGAAAGTTATGACAACTTTACAACTGTTGAGAAAATACGGTGTTCTTTTTGCTCTCATGTTCCATCAGTATTTGTAAAAATTTAATGATATCTGAGAAGCTGTTCTTTTTGTTGTTGCTTTAGGAAAGTTATCTCAGTTTTCTACACCTACATAAAGTTAGTGTGAAAATTTAAAAAGTTGTGATTGTTGTAGCCCTCGTTCATTATACTATTTTATTTAACTCGCCACAGTTCTTTGTTCAGTGGTTGTGAATTTAGACTTTACATGATAATTGGATAGAGTACCCACTCAGTACAAAAGTAGTAAAGCAGACAACCACATTTGTTGAGTGCTGTGTTTGTCATACTCTAATTGTGTGAATGCAAGTGCGCTAGGTTTTACCTTCGAGTGTAAATATTTTGTGAAATATCTTGTTGTAAAAAGATATTCTTACCAGAAGGTAATCTACAGATTTTGCGTGTTCTGCCACTTCATATTAAATATATGGGTAATCCAAAACCTGGGCAAACACTGGCGACTTTAGAGCCAGTTCGGATGGTTTATATACGGGCTTAATTACACGCACATTGACACACATATGTAGTAAATACATATATTTGTGTGAGTGGCCCGGTTGTGTCATTTCTTATGGGGATAAGAAATGATGGGCTGGTTTGTGTACTGAATCATGACATCATTGTATTGTCAAGATTAGTCACGGTTTGGTATTTGTACATTACTTACATATATGTGCAAGTAATTACAATTGAATGTATATCATGTAACTATTTGTTTAATATCATAAAGACGAATATTGGCCTGCCTTGCAGCAGCAACTGTCATCGGGAGGTCTGAGCCTCTATATCTCATACAAGTGAGTCCCCACAGATACACTGTCCCATTTTTTCCCCGCAAAAGTGATAAAATATGCGCAGGACTGGGGAACTTACGAGTTCTAGCACTGTTTTTAATTGGCCTCCCATTTGGCCAGTGCGCTGCCTACTGCAGTCCCGACACATTTGTACGATTGTTTGCGGGTGTCTGCTCAGGCGTGGTAGTTGGTGCAACTGGCCTCTCCCCTACGTCAAGGTGGTTGGTTTTTGGTGTAGGCGTAAGAGTGAAAATGGGAGTGCGGGGTTTGAGGCTTCCTAAATTCCTGTTTTCTTAACATAGGAGTGTTTGAAATCCCCTGTGTTGAGTTTGTGGAGGTTTGGAAATGCTCTGCCTGTTTTACAGTGAACAGGAACTTCATAGGTTCTTGAGTCAGTGGCAGGGGTGGCTCCAGCTTCAGGGTTTCCAGAGTTGGAGCCTTCCTTTTTGGAAACTAGGAGGGGAAATCATTGATTGAAGGGAGACAACATAGGTGGTGCCATGTCCATCAACAATTCCTTTTTGATTTGTTCCATTTCCTTTGATTGTTGGAAAATTTATTGAGCTTTTTATTTCTCTACGGCTTTTCAAATTTCTTTGGTATTGGACGTTTCAAGAGGATTGGTGATAGAGAACGACATTTTGAAATAGCGAAAATATTTGGAAAAAGAAAACCGAAAATTGTAAGTATTAAGAACACCTCTAATTCATACAACAGTATAATAGCAAGTGATTTTTGTTGCGAGATCTCTGACTGATCACAGTATCAAAATGTCGCCTGATCTGAGTTTCTCCATTCATGGGGGGGATGGTGCTTAAAATTCTCGGCCGTATGAAAATTTTCCTATAAGATTCTGATCAGTTTAAACAAAGTTATGCTTGAAACAACTTAGAAGATTTTTTTGATTTTTTATTACAAAAGAATCTCCATCTGTGACATCACAATGTTGAGATTATCTTTGTTGTGACAACAGAAACACGTTACAATGTTTGTGTTCCATATTGCACGTGTGTTTGTTTATTCGTGTCTTTTTCTCTTTGTTCGTATTCCAACATTTGTTTATCTTCAGAGTTTCTTTTGTCTCGCAAAATTCCAATTTTCGTCGCTTATGTTTTTAGCGGGTTTTAATCTTACCTAGGATATTACTTTTTCGAGAGTAAATTTTAATTCCACTGTATTAATCGCTCAGACCTGCAATAAGGATGCAAATTTTTGCTTTTTCTTCTGCCTAAGGGTCTGCCTCTTTTTGTAGGGTGTAATAGAGCCTCTGGATTATATATTTTTGTTGTAACATTGTCCGAGAATTTTACAATTTTTTTTTTTGTTTATTCTGTGTTTGTGAGTTAATTGTTTCACTATTTTTGACTGATCTTTTTGTATTTGTTTATGAATTAGTCTGTATGTCTTCTATGTTGTTCACTTCCCAATTTTACTATTTTTTTGTCGTCATTCACCAAATAGGCAGGCTTCAATCTATTGATTGAAATTGTTCTTGGTTTGCCTGCCATTAGTATCAGAAAGTTTTTATTATCATATGATACTACTTTGTAAGGACCAGCGTATGGTTTTTCCAGCACAGACCTTATTTTTTTGTCTCTTACAAATACATGTGATTTATTGGCCAAATGTTTTGAGACGTAAATCTTGGGCTGGCCACAACAAGCTGCCTGTTTGAGGAAATTATTGGCATCATTTCTTGTATTTTATACCATGATTTTGGGGTTAACTTCTTTCAATTCTGTGAAGAAGTCCCCTGGTAGGCGTATCTCTCCACCAAATGCTAATTGCGCTGCAGAGTGACCTGTGTCCATTCGTAGGGCAGATCAAAGGCCTAAGAGAATGGTAGGAAATATCTCTACACTTCTCTTGGTATTGTGAGCCATAATTGAGGTTTTGAGTGCTCTGTGTCATCTCTGGATTTTGCCATTGGCTTGAGGATGGTAAGCTGTGGTGTGATTGTGCTGTAAACCAAGCTTCTTAGACAACTCTTGAAAGAGTGAGCTCTCAAATTTTCAACCTTGGTCTGTAACTGTGGTTTGAGGTACGCTGTACCTTGCAATCCAGGTGTAACCTGGCAGCTACAGTTGGAGCTGTTATCTCAAGGAGAGAAATTGCTTCTGGCCATCGTGTTGCCATGTCAATTTGTTAACAGGTATCTGTGTCTTTTGAGATGGTGGCAATGGGCCTACCAACTCCATGTGTATTGTTTTAAACCACTCTATTTGTTTGAAGGATTTGAGAGGCGAGCGAGTGTGTCTTCCTACTTTGGACTCTTGACCCAGTTCAGGCAACTGAGAGCCCATTTGTTGCAGTCAGATTCATTTGTGGCCAAACAAACCTCGCCAAGATTAAATTAGCACTGTATTTTGGTCCAGCGTGTGACAGATTGTGTACAATGTTGAAAGCCAATTTGTGGTATTTTTTAGTAGAAATGGCCCATTCTTACCTGTACTGATGTCACATGTTAATAAAACATCAGTACAGGGAATTTTTTGCTGTTACAATTTGAGAGAAGTATCATCGTTCAATAACAACTCTTGCAATTCTGCATCCTTAAGCTGTTCTTTAGCTAATTCAGTATAAGGTAATTGGACAGGGGCAGGGATAGCTTCGATTCTACTTAGAGCATCAGCTGGAGTGTTAAGTTCTCCACTTATATACTGAATGTCTGTAGTCAATTGACCAATGTAGTCTAATTGTCGTGTTCTTCTTGGCAATGCTGGTTCTGCTTTTTGCGTGAAAGCATGTATTAGGGGTTTATGGTCTGTATACACAGCAAAACATCTATCTACCCTCTAGTTGATGCCTGAAATGTTTCAGCGCAGCAAGAATTCCGAGCAATTCCCAATCCTACGTACTATAATTCTTTTCTATTTTTGAGAGCTTCCTGAAGAAGAAAGCTAGTGGTAATTTTTTGTTGTCATGATCAAGTTGGTACAGGGTTACACCAATAGCAAAGTCTGAGGCATTGGTACCTATGCATAATGGCAGACTTTTGTCTGGATGAGCCAATAACGTTGCATTTGCCAGTGTTCCTTTGATTTTCTCAAAGGCCTGTTTGGTTTCTTCATTTCAATCGAGTGGAGTTCTATCTTTCTTTTTGTTTGATTTTATCAATGCAAACAGCTTACTTCATTCGGCTGCAGCATTCTTCATGCAACTTGTATAAAAATTCACCGTCTCCAAGAAATGCCTGAGTTCAGCGACATTTGAGGGTTTTGAAAAATTCAGTATTGGTTTGACCTTGGTCTTCAGGGGGGAAATGCCTTTGGTTGAGACTTTGTAGCCGAGAAAGTCAATTTCAGTCTGTTTGTATAAACTTTTACCTACGTTGATGGTAAGGCAGGCAGTGTGTATACATTGTATAACAGCTCTTACATTCTTCTTGTGCTCCTGCTCACCGCCTTCTAAGCAAATGAAAATGTCATCCAGGTATGCATAAGCAAATGGAAATTCCTGAAACAGTCCATTGATGAATCTTTGGAAAGTTTGTGAGTTGCGAAGTCCAAAAAGCATTCGAAGGTATTTGAATTGACCAAAGTGGGTTATAACTGCTGTTGTTGGTATGTCCTGTTCAGCCATAGTAATTTGGTGAAATGCCCAGTTGATGTCAATTTTTGTGAACATCGTTTTACCCCGCTTGTTAGTGTTAAAGTCCATAATATTTGGGACCAGATAACAGTCTGGAACTGTTTTGGCATTTAAGGCTCTGTAGTTCCCAACAATTTTCCACTCTCCACTTGCTTTATTGGTCATGTGGATAAGGGAACTCTATGAGCTTTTTGAGGGGCGACATATGCTTTCCCTGATGATAAGGTCGTAGTATTCCCATGGTGCTTTGAGTTTGTCAGGCAATAGCCTTTGTGCTCTAGCATGGCAAGGCAGTCCTTTAGTTTCTGTGTAATAAACTGTGTCATGATTATAGGTAGTATGCCTGAGAATTGATGGTTGAGTGACTCCAGAATAGTCAGATAGAATCCATAAGAGTTATTTGTCAACTTTAGTACAGCTGGATATATTTGTGTCCAATCTGTAAGCCTGCATTTTGCCATCTACACAAAGTTTAGTTTTTCTATTGATCAATTTGCCATTTTTGAGGTCAATGATCTGGCCAAAATGTGCAAGAAAATCTGCACCCAGGATCGGGTTTGGAACATCAACAACTGTGAAGGACCACATCATGTCTTTTCTAAGTCCGATGTTGACTTTGTTGGTCTCAAGTCTGTAAGCTGGAAGGTTTTGACCATTCACAGTATGGAGGTAGTATTTCAGAGGATGTACTTTTTGATTTTTATTAACTGACAATATACTCAGGTATGCACTCGAGTCTATTTAGTACTGTCTCCTGATTGTCCTGTCCTTTAAGAACAGGCGACATGAGTATTTTTCCAAGGAGTCTTTGGCTGCATAGATGGCCCTTTGTTCTAGTTTGATGCTTCCTTATTATAGGTCTTTTCCCACCATTTGCAGAGATTGTTGCATTTGGTGGCCTCTGCACCACACTGGTTATGGAAGAAACAACATTTGTCATCCCAGGTTTGAGACTAGGTCCTGGGAGATGATGTTTGAGGGGGAGTTGTACTCTGACCCCTTTTTTGATTATTGGATCTCTGGTCTTTGGACCAGGATTGTCTGCCATTGCTGTTGTTACCATTTCTTCTGGATTTAGATCGCTGGTGCCAGTTGCCACTATGTTTGTTCAAGTTTTGGCCTTTATTTCTCTTTTGCACTTCTATCATCAGATGAGCTATCTGGGCTCCAAGTTGAGCGATCTCCCCAGTTTCTACAAACAATGCACTAACTGAAGGCTTTGACCTGGTATATTTCAATGCATTGTCTGCACTTTTTGTAAGAAAATCTAGATCTGAGGAACTGTTTATGGTAGTTGACCCTACAGCTGCCAAGCACTGCACAACACTTTGGGGAAGTTGTTTACAGAACTGATTGCCTATTACAGAAAGGAGCTACTATGTTATATGCCTTCTTCCGTAATTTGGCCATGAAGATTGAGGGTTTATCATCCCCAATCTTCATTTCACCCATCACATCATAGATGATTTAGTTCTTTGTTTTTCCAAATACATCTTTAATCTTTCTGAAAAATCAGGCATGGTTGTCCTCTTCTGTCAAAGGGCATTCTATGATATCTGGAATATGGCAAATAATCTGGAGTGGCATGCCACTGCAGATGTGAAGATATCGCTGGTTCAACTGTATATTTTCCATCTTGAACCTGCCTTCAAGTGGTCAGCCATAATTCTACCTCATTGGGCAGAAATTCCAGGATCTCTATCCTCCATCTGTAGAAATTAGGGTTCTGTCCTGGTTGGTTCTACAGCAACTGCAGAATTTGTGTTAGGACTTCAGGTGTCAACTGTTGTTTGACACTTCCTCCCGCTGATGTTTCTGGGTTTTTAGTGTTTTCTACTCCAGTCGTTAGAGGAGCCATCTCAGTTTCTTTTTGCTGACAAGATTATTCCACAGATTTTTGGATTTTCTCACTAGATGAAAACACAGGTTCCTGTATTTGTAGGTTGGGTGTCTTTGGGTCTGAACCTTGGCTTATGGTTTGACCACTTCTCAATGTTTTAACTGCAAGTTTGTCTTGGTTAACTGCAGTTCCCAGATGTGCTAGTTCTGGGTGTTGAGAGGCCTTTGCAACGTCTGAAACATCTTCAGATTGTCGAGTCAAAGTTGGAGGGGTTAAGGGATTAGTCCAACCTTCTTCCTCCAGGTCTACTGTTTGGTTCCTTCGTATTTATTTATTTTAAGAAGGGGTGTATAAATTCCTACTTTAGCAAACTCTACTTCAACAACCAATGGTGTCTAGTTTGCAAAAAAAATATTTGTATTTGCTGAGTAAGCGAGTATTTTGCCAGCGTACCCCACCAATTCTTAATAAAGCGCAACGCGCATCACGATGTAGCCAAAAAATCACATCGGGGTCACCACTGTGGAATACCTTGTTGTGAAAAGATATTCTCACCAGAAAGTAATCTACAGATTTTGCGTGTTCACCCACTTCATATTAAATATATGGGTAATCCAAAACATGGGCTAACACTGGAAATTTTAGAGCTAGTTTGGATGATTTATATACGGGCTTAATTACACGCACACTGACACACATACGTAGTAAATACATATGTTTTTGTGAGTGGCCTGGTTGTGTCATTTCTTATGGTGGTAAGAAATTATGGGCTGGTTTGTGTACTGAGTATTGTCAAGATTAGTCACAGTTCGGTATTTGTACATTACTTACATATATGTGCAAGTAATTAGAATCGAATGTATATCATGCAACTATTTGTTTAATATCATAAAGACAAATATTGGCCTGCCTTACGGTGACAACTGTCATTGAGGGTCCAAGCTACTATACCTCATACAAGTGAGTCCACACATATATCATGGAGTGGCATTTATCTATTTAGTTTCTTTTCTGTTTTTAAGGTTTATAGGTTTCCTGTGTTTCCACAGTATAATTTCTGATTTAAAAAAGGGTTAGTTTAACAAATTATTACCAGTTTTGCATAAAAAAAAGTCTGTGTTTTCATTTTTAATATATTTTAAGATGTAAACTTGTCATTCTTCAATGAAAGGAAAGTGGATCATTAGGTTGCTTTTTTCATCATTATTTATACAATAAATCGCAACACAATCACCTAATTTGAATATTTATGGATACTACTGTCACCAGTGAAGAAGATATGGATCTTTTGTGTCAAATTAACATAACTTGGACAAAGACTGGACCTGAGACATACAGCTAAAGTGATTTCCAATGCCGGATCAAAAATATGATAAAGATAGAATGTTATAAAATGTTCCAAAGTTTAATATTTGTTACTGCACCTGTGTTGTAGCTTGATAGTATGTGTGTATTGATATAGAGATGTCTGTTTTCACTACAGATTATGCGCAACTTTGGCTGTGCAGAATGTTGAATGAAGTTGATTTTTCATTGATGATGATGATGATGATGGTGATGGTGATGGTGATGATAGTTGAAGATTTTTGTCACATTTTTATACCACACTACATATAGAGAGTTGGACATCTCTTCAGCTATATGTCTCTGCATTGGATCCATTTTTCTCCAACTTTGCTTTGGAACAAAATGGTGGGTTTGGTATGCCGGTATTTTATAGTTTCCAAATTTCTTATAATTTAGCATTTGGTTCACTTTTCTCATTGTAATTGCTCTTTTCAGCAAATTAATGTACTTTTTATTACGCGATATATTATATCATGTGTATAGATATAAGTGGAACAACATATGCTGTGTATGTATAGAATATATATAAATATATATACGTTGTGTGAAAAGAAGTACATTCACTCATGTCAATGATAAGTGTAACTATATTGGCAAGGTTGATGTGATGGAAATGTTAGATGCAAAAAACTAAAAACACTTTGACAAAATTATAGTACAATTTAATCTGACTTTGAAATGACATTTATGAAGTTCACTATATTATTAATTTTAAATTACATTGCAGATTCTCAAGATTGAGTTCCTTAACATTTGCTGGTTTCAGTGGAAGTGATCATCTAGTAAATTAGGATAAACTAAATTAAAATGAATTCGAGAGCTGATGAATACAATTAAGGAATTGGGAGTGATTTGATCCAAGAACAATGGGATGATGACACTGACAGGTGTAGGTTTGTGTCAGGAATGTTGGTGTAACAGAGATAGATACAATGTGTGAGTGAGTTGGAATGTGGGAAGATTCTTGTGTTGTGCATGAGTTCTGTCCACACAAATCTGATGCAATTTGTATACAACATGGATGATAATTTATGGGATGTGATGATCTATGAATATGAATGTTAGTGAGTGCAAATGTATCATTACAGTTAAACTAGAGAAATGCCACTCCATGGTATATTTGTACTCTTAAGAGTTTCACACAGTACACTTGATATAAGTTTAGTGTATTCATAAGAGTTAATTTTTACTGAACTTATTTTTGGATAACAGTTGTCAAATATGACTTGGCAATTCATTCTACTTATCACAACTGATGTTTATCTATGTCACATAAGAGCTGGTCTGTTTGTTTTTAGGGTTTTTGCTTGCAAAAAACATTATTAAAATCTCTATGTTTTTCCTTTTCCTCCTTCATTATTCCTCAGCCTGATTCTATGTTTTTTTTAACTGTGAAAATAAAATTTTCTATTTTATGACGATATTTGCGAACATATATTTATTTATTTATTTATTTATTTTTCTTCTTTTCCTTTTTCATTTTCTTCAACCTGTGTTTTATATCTTCTTTTTCAACTGTGAAAAAATGAAAATAAAATTTTCATCCATTTATATGATGTTATCTGTGACCATTTATTTTTTTGATTCTAACTTTGCAATAAATTTATGAAAAATGTGACAATTGACAATTATGTTTCAATTTCAACTATTTTGTCTTCGTTAAGTAGGTATTATTAAATGAAATATATAGCTATATCACTTCCTTTCAACAGTTTTCTTTATGAAAATACTTCTGAAATTTCTCAATTATTCATATTTTTTTATTTCCAGTTTTTATTCATAGTTGATGTTAATGGTGTCACCCTGGGGTCACTTTTCATAACAAACAAAATAAACCTAAAAAATAAGAAAGAAAAAAAATTGTATAAAAATAAAGCAAAAACCCTGTTGCCACCTCGTTTAGCGATGTAGGTAGCTTGTTCTTTATGGAAAGAATTGTGGTGCACTTTTATCCCATTTTCAAAAGAGAGTGTTCTATTTGAATTATTGTGGCACGAAAAGACTGTTTGAATTTCTTGGGTGGAATGAAAAATCCTTTCTCAAAAGTGCGGAATTTCTTAAGCCAACTTAATGAATGACCTTGGATGAAAATTTATTCTCTCAGGATTTAATCGTATTTTTACTAGGTTTCGCCTTACGCGTCTTGTCATTTATTTTCTATCAAAAAACTCTTCGAAACTGTTCAAATTTAAATTATCTCAATTTGTAGTTTCTTCATTGCACATAACTGACTAAACTAAAACCATTTGTTTGAGTTGAGAACCGACTTTTTAGTTTTAACGAAGCTGGTTAAGAACTTCAAGTTTAAAATGAAGCGCTTTTGAGTAAGTATTATTCCCGTGCGAAGCCAGGTGCTAAGGCTATTAAATTACAAGAACAAAGTTCAAAATAGGTAGGCAATTCTTGCTACCCTTCTAAATACATTTTCCGTAAGTTGTGACTGCGTGAGTTGGAATTTTCTTGTCAATATTTTCATTTATATTTCTTGGATAAAATAATTGATAAATCAAAGATAAATGAATCGAAAAAGAAAATATTCGTTGAAATTATTTACTTGTACTTTTAACCTCCTGTAGTTAGTCAATGTACCTACGATTTCTCAGGATATCGAGGTCAAATTATTAAATCAATTTTTATAATCTAATTTTTTGCTATTTGCATTATATTTTCGATTGATTCTATCGATCCTCCTACGCAGTATTTAATATTGAATGCTTATAAAATAATTTAAATAATGTTTTTTAACTTTTATTGCTTGCATCTTTGTTTGCTGTTTGTATAAAACTATCACATTTATTTCGATATACCTTTCGAAAATACAATTCTCGAAACCTTGTCTGTGGGACATAGATTGTAAATGTTACACTCAGTTGCTTGTTTCTGACATAAGTTTAGAAATGACTGTGGGAACGAGAAAATGAAAAACAAAAACGAAAATCTGTACGCTGCATCAAATATACTCTATTATAAAAGAGAAACGCAAACTACCACTTACATACATAAAAAAAAAAGTGGACATCATGGGGAAAAAATGGTAAGGATTCACACTGGATGCGAAACTTAGTACTTATTTCTTTTCTTTAAAATTTTTTATTTTGCTTAACAATACATAATTAAACTTGGGTAACGTTTATTTCAAGCCGCCTGTTTGCGCCTTCAAGAATCCTTGCATTTCTTTTTTGAAACGTAGTATAATTAGTAATTATGTAGGCTTCGGCTACATAGAGACCTTGATCCGTCATTCAAACTGCTAGTCATTCAACAGTCAGAATCAAATTACTTTGATTCTGACGGATGACTGGCCAGCCATCAATGTAACTATCTAGTATGATTTTACCTTGTTTGATTTTTTTCAAAACAATGTTTGACGAATGAAGGTCTCTATGTAGCCGGAGCCTTCATTAGAAAAACTAATGACCGAAATCAACGTAGGTATGACTGTATGAGCATCTTGTGAGTGCTGATTAGTTAATGTAGTCCCTGCCGTAAAATTTAGGTTTATGATCCTAGATGGAACTCTAGTTTTGACGTGAACAATTTAATTTTAGATTAGTTTAAGAGAGAATGTATTATTGCGAGGTAGCGGTAACAATATGATTACAGTTGATTTCTAATTCGAATTCTTGGGAAAAATATTTTAAAACATCGTTGCTGGCCGTGTTAACTGAGTTTTCTCAATTTTGAAACCTGCGACTTGATTCTCGCCACTATATCTCTTCCATTCAAATCATTTCCAATTCGAGGCAGTATCTAGTGTATTATTAAAACGTAGATACTTGCTTTATTTTTAAGGCTCCAGACAATTTCTCTTCTTTCAATTTCGTAATAGCTATACTGTTCCCAAATTGAAAAATTAATGTTTCGCAATTATTCTTCATTCGTAAGAATTTATTCGGTAATGTCAGTAAAGTATCGCTGGTGGTAGGCAGATACCATACCTTATACCTGGCTACCTTGGCCACTTTTGACGCATTTACACGCCAAAAGCGATCTTAAATATGTGCATACAGCTCCCGGTTTATGTGTCGTATTCGTACGCTCTAACTGATGCTCATTCTGAATTGAACCTGATAATTTAAATTTTTTTCTCATTCTAAATTCGAGTTAAACGAAAAGAAGGATCATGCAAATTTATTCGGGACGTTTTCGAAGACGAAGATGTAGTCAAAAGGAGTAAAAAATCTTCCGCTCCTGAAAGATACGTTTATAAGATTTTTCAACTTAATCCGTTCGAAAGTGTACCAAATGATAGAAAAAAATACATCCTCCGAGAAAGGGTCATCTGTCTGCCGTATGATTTTTTTCACTTGCATGCCCGTATTTCTTGGTGAGTGAGTAGATATCGTATTATATCTCCTGTTACTATATTTGGTCATTTTAAACTGTTTGCAGTCGCTACCAAGAAGAACAGTTCATCCAACATGGAAAAACAACGGGCAGTGAAACTGCATGGTAAACCTGTTGTCGATGATCCTCTCGCCACAAAATAATCTCCTTGGTCGGCCCAACAAAGTATCAGCTCGGTATTAAGACGACAAATCGAACCTTACTTGAAGTCTGAAAATTATGAAATTAAAATTGGAATCGGACTAGTACATATTAATATTTTCACATTTTCGAAGATCTGGTGCATAGATTGTGAGAGGTACTAGGAAAGCTGCGCTTTGTATTCATTCCTGAATGGTACCTATCCGCGTACCTACCTGTACCTACCCTTACCTATTAAGATTTTTTTTTTTTTTTAATTTGCCTATAATTAAATCCTGTTATTGAAATTATTACTTTTGATTAGGATTACTTATTGTCTTATTGAATGTGTTTCATCGTTACCAATTTAGTTTTTTTCTTATTCATAGTCCCAAATTTTATTTGAATATTTTAATTATTGCTGTTTCGTTTTATTCGTTTAAAATCATATTCAAATATTTTTATCGAGCTTTCTCAGTGCTGTTTTATTTTCCTTGTTGAATTTTATTAATCTTGTTTATTTTATTAAAGAAAGACTTGTAACACGAAGTACTTGTACAATATCTTGTGCCCATCAAAATTGATGGATATCCATAATTTGAATTCACATTGTAAGTATTCGGGAGCGGGGTTTTGAAAATTTATGCGGGTGTAGTTATTCGGCATTGGCATTATGCAACATTATTTTTTCTGTGAATAGTGCACCTGGCAGCTCCCCGTTTGCTGTTTCAGTGGAGAGAGGTTATTGGAAGGAGTCAGCTTGAATGATCCCAAGTCCCCAAAAATAGTTGACGACAATTGGCTAAAATTGAAAATTCAAGTTTTTTCTCTCTCAGAGGATCAAATATAATGAGGGCGCATGCGATATGAAAAACGCACCATTTTTGAGACAAAGTATCCCCACTCCTAAAATCCTAAGGATCAGTACAATTTTCGTCTCACTTTAATCTACAAAATTCTGTTCTATGCGATTTTTGAATTGTATGTTATATTTATTCGTTCATTTAATTCAATTATTTGAAAAAAAAAAAAATTTTTATCATTGTTAAGGGGACCAAATACAGGCCAACAAATTTGAATTTGATACCGAAAGTATGGGGACAGCTTTTCAAAAGTGGTGTCATTTTTCGTAGCAGCGTTTAGATGGGCATATTATGTCCTTTATTATATTAAATACCCTCACCCGTATTCTAAAATGTTTCTTAATGTTAAGTAAGACTTAAGTACTCACTGTAGTGAGACAAATATAAAAGAACGTGGTGTTTCCCATTCGTCGCCATTAGCCGAATGACGTTGTTCGTTATTTCTTGTAACAAACTTGTCTGTGTTGTCTGTGTTTGTGTAAGTTGTCAATGTTTTGATAGGTCTGTTCTACTGACGTCATAGAGTTGATCAATGACATCAGTGAGATAATGATATTGTGTCTCATTATCATTATCGAATCGTGTACGATACCGTCGTTCATGATAATCGGGGGGGGGGGGAGGAAGTCTCAGTCTTTCCCAGTCACCCTTCCGTGTAGAAGTCGTTGAGGAATTGTTTATTATTTATTTTGGTTTGTTTTTTCTTCTTCTTTTTTTTTTTTTTGTATTAGTAGGTTTGCTGTGTGATGGTTAATATGTTTGTTGTTTGTGAATTGTTCATCGATGTTGTAATAAATAAATAACAAGATATACAAATTATAAAATCATTTATTATATGTACGAAAATAACAATACTTAATAATTATGGAAACAATAATACATGTATACTGTTTAGGAACATTTGCTATCACATATTTTGAGCGAAGGTTTAATTTGACTTTAAGGAACGTTTATTTGTTAAATTTATTTAATATATTGGTAAATGTTGAGATCTGCCTTCTTTTCCTGTTGTTCGAAGGTCTATTATCACAGTTGGTTTCCGGTTTGAAGTTCTATGATCACAGTTAGTTTCTTGTATGGCGATTTATGTTCGGTGTTATGCTTCTGCTGTTATTCTATTCTGGTTTGTCTCTTTCTTTCAGGTATATTAGTGATTCTGTGAAAAGAATAAAATGTATTATTTTTATATAATTATTGTTTGTTAATAAACACGTCAACTGCATCGTTTTTCCTTCTGTGAGGATAAAAGATGGTTGGCTAGTGTTTATGTTTGTTGGTTTGTTACGTGTCACCTGCTTCTCCAATCTTTATATTGGTTCCACAGTGGGTCCTCTGGTTGCAAACTTGATTTGTTTCATTTGTAAGTTTACCCAGAGTAGATTCTCCTAAAGACGGTCTGGGCTACGAATTATTTATGATAATTCGTAGATGTTATGTTTTTTGGGCCACTACTTTTGTGTGTGTATGTCTAAAGGCGTCTGGGGAATTTAATTCTAATGGTGCTAAATGTTTAAGGGGTCTGGTGGTGAGTGTTCTGTTTGGAAACATAATGGAGGCTGATCTTATAATCTGGTCTGGAGATTTATGTAATTCTTTAATTACTGCGAGTTGTGGTTTGTTGGGTGTGGATGCGACATCTATGACGTGTACTAAGTCTCCGATTTTTGGTATATCATCATTTGTGTGGTATTTATTTGGTATCGGTTGTGGTTGTTTGTCTCTAAGATATGTGATGTAGTTTTGTTTCCATTGTATCCATAGGATTTTTAGGTATGTTTGGTCCATTTTCCATATGTGTTGTAAATGTTTTTCTGTTGATGTATGGTTGACGTCTGGTTTGTCCAATTGTAGTATTGTGTGTTGAAAGTTTGCGTGAAGAAAGTTGGCTGGTGTAAGGTATGAGTATGTTGATATTTCTGATTCTGGGCATAAGGGTCTCTCGTTGATCATTATTTGTAGTTGTTTGATAGTAATGTGAAATGTGTGTATGTATATGGGGTGATGTCCTACTGTTATATAGTAAGATTGTTTGATAATGCCTATTAGGCATTCGTAAGTGCCTCCATACCATGGGGCTTTAGCTGGTATAAATTTCCATTGTATGTTATTTTTGTATAGGTAATTTTGTACTTTGTTATTTGTTATGTTGTTCCAGAATTTTGTTATATTTGTGTTGATGACTCTGAATTGTGCTGCATTGTCTGATAGTATTAGTTTTGGTGTTCCTCTGTCTGCGAAAAATGAATGGAATGAGCACCATATTCCTCTGTTTGTAATGACGCGATGGGTATTAGATATACTGCTCGTATTGTGAGGCATGTGAATATGAGGATCCATCTTTTTGATGGTGTTGTTGATGGTGAGATCTGTTGCGGTTGTTTGCTTGTTGTTATCTTATTGTATGTATAGAATGGGCCAAATATATCTACACTCGTGTGTGTAAATGGGTGATTATTCTCATTGAGTCTGAAGTCTGGTATGGTCAAAAACAGTGGTTGTTTGTAGGGTTTATTTGCATGTATTTTACATTTATAACAATTTTTTTGAATTGTAGATATGACTAGTTTGTTAATGGTCGTAGTGAAAAAGTTCTTTCTAAATTTTGCGACTGTATATCTGGTTCCACTATGGTAACCTTTTTCGTGTATGTATAGTATAATTAATTTAGTTAAGTATGAGTCTGGGGGTAAGAGGTATGGGGAATAGGTTTGCGTGTGTAATGTATGTGGTGGTAGGTAATTATGTAATCTGAGCATATCATTGTTATCTAGTTTTATATGGAATTTCTTTAATATTACATATGGGGGTGGTTTTGCTTGTTGTAATTGTTGAAAGATGAGTTTACAATATTTCTTTTGTTCTACTTTAATAAAAATGGTTAATATTTGAAAAAATTGGTAGTCTGTGTGAAGGTATGGTATTATATAAGGTTTCTTTTGAGTTATTTTTTGTCTAAATTGTTTCAGTGCCTTTATCGTAATTTGGAAGGTTTTAATTAGTTTTTGTAGTGAGGAGAATTTAGTAATATCTAAATTGAATGGTGTTAAATTGTTTCCATATATATATGTTGTGGATATGTGTGTATTTGTGGGATCTGTGATTGTAATTATCTCTTCGTGATCATCATTTCTTCGTTGTTTGATTGTGTGTATTGTGATTGAGGTGTGTTGTTGATTATTTCTTCATGATCTATTTCGAGGTTTGTGTTGTCACTGTTTATTTGTGGTATCTGTTCGTAATATGGAATATTGTATTTTTTGGATTGTGTTTGTCTGCGTTTACGTGTATATGTATGGTCATTGTATGTGTTGTTTAATATTGTTTCATTAATGTATGGTTGGGCGTAATCGTGTAAGGATTCCGCTATGGTGCAAAAGGTTTGTTCGTGTTGTTCTTCTGTTTGTATTTCTGAGTTTTCATCTTTTAGTGTATGCAGATCTGTTTGTGGCCATTTTGTTTTTTCTTGAGCTAGCCATTCTGGTTCAGTGAACCATTTTGATTGTGTTAAGGAAGTTAGGTTTGCTCCTCTTGAGCCTATGTCTGCTGGGTTTTCTTTGGTTGGTACATATTGATATGTGATGTTTGGGATTGTTATTATTTCTTTGACTCTGTTTTGTGTAAAGGGGGGTAGGATTTTTCTTTATGTAAGCCATATGAGTACGCATTTGCTGTCGGACCATAGAAAGGATTGTTTTTCTTGTGGTATGTGTAGTGTTTCTCTAAGAAATTTTGTTAATCTTGCTCCTAGTAGTGCAGCTATTAATTCTAATTTCGGTATTGTATGTTTTTTCGCTCGGGTTAATCTGCATTTGCCTATTAAGAATCTTAATGTGTATATGTTGTCTGTTTTGTATCTTAGATATGCTACTGCTGAGTATGCTATTGCAGAGGCGTCTACGAATACGTGAATTTCTGCTTGTTTTGGTGTAAATGGTTTTTGAAAAAATTTTCTTTGGAAACATATGTTGTTACATTTGCTTATGTCTGTTATATTGTTTTCTGCTATTGGTATTAAGGAGGTTGGTAATGGTGTGTCCCATTCTTGTTTGTGGTCCATAGAGTTCGGACAAAGGCTTTTGCTGGAACTAATAATGGTGCAAACCAATTTAATGGGTCGAATATTGCTGAGAAATTACTGACAAACGTTCTTTTGGTATGTTGGTCTGGTGTTTTTATCTTGGGTTGTAAATTCTTGGAAGTATGCGTCGTATTTTTTGAAAAATTCAGGTGAAGTGCGCATATGTGGTATTTGACTTTTAAGTCTGCTAAATGCTAAGGAGTAGTTGTCTGGTAGTGGGGGTGGATATACTTTCCATGGCCATCGCACTTGATATCTTCCATTTATGAGTTTTATGTTTTTGTAAAATAACTCTATTGCTTTTTGTTCTTCTTGTTCTATTGTTAGGTCTGGTGTTGTTATCCCTATTGTTTCTAATTTCCATAGGTTTTCTATGTCTGGTTCTGATGAGAAATATGTATGTTCGTTTTGGGTTGGTTGTTGATTATCTGTTAATTGTCCAGTTATGTGAAATCCGAAGTTTGTTTCAATTAATTGTACTGATGGTGATATGTGTATGATTGATTTAATGAATTGCCACATGTATTCGTTCCCGAGTAGTATATGTATTTTCTGTTGGGGACAGCCACCAACTGTAGGTTCAAAAATTATTCCCTTCTCAGCACAATATGACTGGAAGGTTGTATTTGTGTATTCTGTGTCACGATCACAGCGGAGTCTTTTTACATTATATCCAAATTTATTTGAAACCATTTCGTGATATTCCCTAAATTTCGTGAACGCTTCCGTTTTACTCG
Organism: Ericerus pela; assembly: GCA_011428145.1. NCBI lineage: Eukaryota > Metazoa > Arthropoda > Insecta > Hemiptera > Coccidae > Ericerus > Ericerus pela. Next base: position 636,434 of record WOFM01000227.1, read on the forward strand.
TCAGTAGGTACACACAACAAAAATTGGAATAATCATCTATAAATGTCATAAAATATTTCGCTCCTTTATATGAAGGAGGACTTATCGGACCACAGAGATCAGTATGCACCAATTCCAGAGGCTTTTTAGTTTTTCTTTCATGCCTCAGGAACGGTTTGCATCTCTGTTTCCCCATAACACAGGGTTCGCACAACAATCTGCGGTTGGAGTCAACGTTCGGTATTAAACCTCTGTTTGACAACAACTTAACATCATTAACATTCAAATGAGCAAGACGCCTAAGCCACACAGTCAGCGGGCTTGATTCATCCTCCAACATCAGATTGCACGACTGACTTGACATTTTCAAAAAATCAATCGTGTACAAATCTGAGTCCACGCTAACCCCAGTGGTTATAATTTTTCCACTGCAGCATTGGATGACCTCAACTGATTCCTCTCTAAACAGAGTATCAAAATCCGACTTGCTCATTCGTTTTACCGAAAGCAGATTTTGTGGCAGCTCCCGAGCATACCTTACTTTCTTCAATTCAATTACAATTCCATTTAACAATTTCAATTTCACCGTACCCACAGACGTGACGGAAAGCGAGACTCCCTTTTTCGCAAAACAAATATTATGAGATTGAATTAATTCAATATACTCACAGAACAGGTTAATATCATTTATAATATGAATTGTGCATCCACTATCGACAACAAATGTGGTTCGAGGGATTAAATTATCTTCTTTATTATTCTCAAAATCATTAATTTTACTATTATTATTATTAACTGTGAAACTAAAGCCCAATTCAGAGCATTCCTCATTAACATTATTATTATTGTTACACATTTGTGCAGAATTCCTATTAGAATTACCATTATGATCCTCAGATCTACTAAAATTATTATTATTGTGATAGTGATTGTGACTGTGATTGTGATTTTCGTAGTTATTATTATTCCTATTCTTAACAAAACAATTACGAGCTATATGCCCAATTCTGTTGCAGAAATGACATTTGATCTTAGACTGACCACTATCATTACTACAATTACGACCATTATTACTAAAATTATTATTATTATGTGAACCTAAATTGTGATTATTATTATTAAAATTTTGACTTTCAACATCAGAAGACAAATTGTGAAAATTATTACTATTATTATTACTGTGAGATCTTCCTCGACTAAAACCACGATTATTGTTTCGATTTTGCGACTGGCCACGATTGAAACAATTATTAAAATTACCAGAATTACGACCGACATTGTTATGGTTACCAAAGAACAGATTCTCTTCACCAGCAACAGGTACTGATGAAGGTTTTAGTGACACAGGATTCAGAGAATTACCTCTAACAGTCGACTTGCTATCCGAAGATAGTTCATGCTGGAAATTGTTCAGCCTCATGAACACTCCATCCCAGGTGACGACTTCTGCATCCTCCAGAACAACTTTGATTGGACGAAATTTGGCGGGCAGCAATCTCAGCAACACCAGGATAAACTGCTTCACGGTTGTCAAGTCTCCCAGTTTGGTCAAACAACGACATTAAGCACAAAAATCAAGAAGATACTTCTGCAAATCAGCACCAAAAACATACCGTTTAGCATACAACTCTCCTTGTAAGTCCATCAGCGTCTGGTCATTTCCGCTGTCAATTAAATTAGTCAACACTTGAAACATTTCTTTCGCCGTCGTGTACATTTGTATAATCTCCAGGTATTCATCAGTCACATTATTAGCGATCAGGAACATCGCCTTCGCATTTTCCTTCGACCAAGTATCTCCCCTATTACAAACAGTCGGTAAAGAATCATTTATTATATTACTTAACGATTCCTTTGCTAACAACAGCTCCATCCGGAACTTCCAGGTTCTGCCATTTCGCCCATTAAACGGCTCAATATAATTCAGCTTCCTAACATCCATCTTGATGACAGGTAACGACGATCAGTTGCACCGCAAACAGCAATTTCAGCAACTATCAGATACGTTGACGAACGAATCAACTCGAACAAGATCACAGGAACAGCGAGAAGCAAACATATTAGAAGACAAAAAATAAATTAGATAGCATGATTACTACTTGGAAGAAGCAATCAGGATTCAACAGCACAACATTGACAAATTATAACAATGGCGACCACGTTGACATCCAGGTAACTGGGCCCATATTCTGTGAAGAAATAGGAATTATCAACTGGTACGGCCAGACAAAAATGACGACGAAAGACTTTAATTGAACGATAACATCGAAAGAAGATCAGACACACATATTACGAACACATAAATAATACACCAAATATTCACTTTTCACGAACTTTTATTTTCACACAAGATGGTGAAGATGTTAATTCATCAACGTTTGATGAGCGACAAGAGGCACACAAAATATATTATCACAGTTGGGTTTCAAACATAAAATCACAGATTACAAATAATACTAAAAACAGTGTTATTACAACAAATGATATGTGAGAATAATAAGCTAACGTATAATATAATTTGCTATCATTCTCACAGTGGTGTTTCCCATTCGTTGCCATTAGCCGAATGACGTTGTTCGTTATTTCTTGTAACGAACTTGTCTGTGTTGTCTGTGTTTGTGTAAGTTGTCAACGTTTTGATAGGTCTGTTCTACTGACGTCATAGAGTTGATCAATGACGTCAGTGAGATAACGATATTGTGTTACATCATCGTTATCGAATCGTGTATGACACCGGCGTTCACGATACTCATTGGACCAAGTTTATCCTATAATTGTATATATGAGTCACAGATAAAATATTACGTAAGTAGTGAATCTGTACTTGAGGTCTGTGTCCTCTTTACCTTCTTCTTCATGCAGAGACTCCTGGTGATGAATTTTGTAACTAAAATACGATGAAATCGCCTCGACACTACCGAGTCGACGCTCTGCCTGTCCAAGCCTTCGGATATAATAATCCTGAAATGTTACTGGAAATCGAAGAAAGTAGTTCAGAAACTTTATTCGCCCAAATGCGTTTTAGAATTCGATTTATTAGTCGTTGGTTGCCAATTTAGTAAGATTTTATTAACCGTTTTGCTGTAAAAGTTTTAATTCGTTTGTCACGATAATGAAATAGTTATTTGGACGCATCGATTTTGTCAATTATCAGCTGTTACACACAGTAACATTAATCCGCTCGAAACGAATTGCTCCGCTGAATTTTTCATTCTTTGGATAGATAATAGACGTTTTTCATTTTACATGTGAATTATTGTTTTTCTCCGCCAACGTAAATATTGTAACGAGTAACGTTGAAACCAGCAAATCACTATTCTCCGAGTTGGATTAAAATTATCGTATCTGTTTGTTGGTTTATTACTTGTGTATGTTTCGAGTGTTTGCGATAAAAATTAGTCAAAATTCCGGTCCCAACTAAAAAACGAGAAGGCGCCTGTCCGGGCCGAAACGAAGTAAAAATGAGAAATAGTAAAAGTAATCGTACGAGTAATAAAGTAAGGTAAGCGAATGACGTTTGTATTTCACGCATATATTGAGCCGCTGAGTAAGGTCTCGAATGCGAGGGTTACTACTTACGATGCGTCGTTAGTAACGAGATTTATTCAAGTTCACTCATGGCCTCTTGACCTAAATACCCGTACATTTGATAATCGAAATATTGATTTGGCGAATTGTAGGCGTGTCATTGGCTAAATAACTTATCAAATTTTGCGTTATTTTTTCATAATGGTAATACTAAGAATTACGAATTTTGTGCGAAGATATTTCGTCGATGGGTCATTATTGCCATCTGAATTACTCTGTAATCGTTTCTTATTGAGATTGCATTCTCGTGTCAATGCCACCGATATCATTATTGCTATTATTGTTTTCATTATTGCCGTGATCGCTAACTGATGATCGATATCCTTTGCAGGACTGCTAGACCGTCGCGAGTTCCCGAGAGAAACTGCACCACCGACGGCGTCTATGGCAATAACTATTTTATGCACGCCGCTACATGTCATGTTGGAAATTTAGTCAAAGTAAGTTCGAGCTGTCCAATGATATCCTATTCCCCAAGGTCCCAAGCTTTGCACCCAAGTTTCATTTTCTCCAACTTTGGATTTTCGTCGCAAACGACTGTCGTCCGGTGCAACACCAGTCCTCGCCTAATCTTTAAATTCGCAATTTGAAATCTCATCGTATCAAATTAGTAGCCGAATTCGCGGCTTAGTAGCCCCTGTCCAACGTTACTGAAAACCAAATATTCATTTCGGAATCTTGTCACGCGGCTAACTTGATAGATGACCCATCCATCAGTTATTGCGATCAGCATTTAGGAAAGCTGTCGTATTTGTGAATCGTCCACGTCAGTTAAACTGGAAGAGTTTGATGTGTATCGATGGAGGTTGTTAAACACGACTTTGAAAAAGAAAAACTAATATTTTAAATCGTAATTTTATAGTAACAATCTGACGTGATTTATCAGCCCCAAACGCGATGAAGGTATCTCAAGTAATTGTAACGAATGTGATGCGTTCATTATTTTTGTGGCAATAAATTCTCGACTCTTGCGTAAAGTATCAGAAAATGATCGAGCGGAAATTAGTTGCTGTTTTCTGTTTGAAATTGGTTCCGGAACAATTAAAAACGGTGTAGGTATTCGTTATTTTTCATTTGTAAAATTATTACGAAAGACGCCGCCATTCGATTTTGGAGGAGAAGAAACGTTTTTTTTTTAACTCATCACGATCGGGAAGCGCGAGAGGATTGTCGGTTTTCTGGTAATACCTTTCATATCCAAAACGAAGTCTCGAGTTTTGGGCGTATAACTTTGTGACGATTGAAGTAGGTGAAGTTTCACCTGCAGTATCAGCCAGAATGGAGAGTCCGAAAGGTCTAGGGTGTAGTAATGAGTATTTCGCAAATGTATTTTCCAAGTTTTCGTTGAGACTTTGATGTACTATTCGTTAATTAGTATCGCATCGCTTCTCGAGTGGGTTTTGGTTTTGTTGTTCAAATACTTCTAAAATCTGTATAAATTTCCCTGCCTTATTTTTACGTTAATTTAATTCATCGCGAATATTTGATTTTAATGGCGTAACAAGTTTTAAGTGTGCTTTCGTATTCCTTTTATTCGTTCTTCTGCGGACGATATTCCTTTTAAATGGAATGTTCTTGTTTTTTATCGTTGTATTAATTCGATTTCTGATCGTCTTAGTGATCGGATGTTGTCGTTTCAAACTAGCATCTCCGACACGGCTGCGCCCGGTTTACGTTCACCTCCTTGGGAATGAATTTCAAAAAATGTCGCTAGTCTGAACGTATAACATTGGTGAGCACGTCTTACAGGATGATAGGCATGTACCTCTGAAATTTCAAATCAGTTGGTGCCTTGGTTTTGGCTGGACAATGATGTGTAAGTGAAGCCTCGTTCACACTTCGTTAGTGTTCATGCTACTACCACGGAGTATTAAATATAATAGAGAACGCACTTGAAACGAAAAACGGCACCACTTTCACCATCAAAATATCCTAACCTCCTGAGGTACCGAAAATTTTCAATCTCATATTTATCTATGAAATTCGTATTGATTGTGCTTTCTAAATTAATAATTATATGTACTCGCTTATTTAATTAAATTGTTTGAAACATTTTTTATGATTATTGCCCATTGGCTCGAATAAGAGGCAAGAAAATCCGAATTTGATACCAAAAGAGTGGGGGACAGTAACTTCGTAAATAGTGCCGTTTCTTCTAATAGTGTTTAGATAAGCGTGTGCCCTTTATTGTATTTAATATTGCGTGACTACTACATAGCCAGCTACTTGGGGTACTATTTTGTCCGCAGTTGAAGTCACTGTGCCGTTTTAACCATTTGAGTTAACTACTTGGCTGATTTCCATGTGAGAATCTAATAAAATTCATATAGGAATATCCACCAAGGTGAAGTTTAATTGAAATGATTAGAATGGTGCGATGACTTTCAACTGTTATCAGAATAGTACCCCAAGTAGCTGACTAGCAGCTAGAAGACTAGCCAAGTGTGAACAAGGCCTGAGTGTACGGGACACTTGATTTAATCTGGATCCACACATTCGTCTATTTGCTGAATACATTTGACGAATAGGCTTAATCACCGGGTATGATTGTGTATTTGGCGAGCATTGCCAAATACATGATCGATGTTCCCGATTGTTGTTGGTAAATTTTTACTGGTTAACGGAAACAAATATTTATTCTCGCCATGCTTGCCAACCAATATTTAATTTAACTTCAGTAACGTTTATTTGAGGCAGCCTCTTTGCGCCTTCGAAAAAAATTTCCTTCTTATTTGAAACGGACTGTTGTTCATGTTGGGGATATAGTGCAAAGTATTGGCGTTCTTTTGAATTTAGTGCAAACGTGGTTGGATAAAAGTGTAGAAGGTACATACACTTTCACGTTGAATGAAAAAAGTGTGGAAAAGGTGCAAAGAAAGATCTCGTCCGTACGATGAATTGGGAGTTCGTTTCTGATTCGTTTATTTGGTTGGGTGATACGGTGATTTTGGAAGTTCCACGGCGGCTTCCTGCTTTGAGGCTGGATCTTCCAGTTTGGTTGCCCGTGATCGAATCTTGATTGAAACAAAAATTTGTTTTTTATAATTGTGTTTTTTCAGTATGATTTTACTTTTTCGTTATATCTTTGAGAGTGGATGAGTGGATGAGCCAAATTCAATATTGGATTTAAAAATTGCTAATAAAGGCGGAAGTCTCATTACTCTTGTTTCGTATACTTTTTCGTACGTCCTCTTTGTTTAATCACGGACGTTTGTACGTTTATGTTGGTTGTGTGAATGATGGTTGTGTAACAGCATTGGGTACTCTTTAGTATAATATAATGTACAAACCATCCGAATCATCCCTGCTTGCGTAAATGGTTTAGTAATTTGGTTTATTCATCAATTTCGTTTTCACCCTCATCGTTTTTTGTCATAAAACGCAGGCACGATTTTGTTAGATTTTGTTGCTGCCTTGTTCGCTGAAGGTATTGCTGTGAAGAAAATTCGTACGTTTCTTGTTTCTCATCGTTCGCATTCTTTCGAATTTTCAGTGTCCGCGAAAATAAAATGAGCTGAAGTGGAATCAGCTTCAGTTCGTATGAGATCGAGAAATTCGTTCGTTGTTATCTTTTGGCCAGAACGTACGAATCAATACCGACTGGTCAGATGGACTCGACTCCCAAAATTTTTAGAATTAGTCGCTCAGATTCGCGCAATGTCGGACGAAAATGCAGTCAGTGATCTGTCATTAAAATTTGCTAGTTGATTTTGTCGTTGAACTTCAGCGTCAAGACGAAGGGGTGAATTTTTGAAAATGAGAAATACCTCTGTCTTCGGGTGAAGAAAGGAACGAGATTGGGAAAATTACTTTTCGACTCCGAATGGCGCGGTAGAGGGTAATATTCATTCCTTTGACTTGTTCCACGTCTCGTCATTTTTAGTAACTGTGTGCTGGTTCACCCTGATTTGCTGGTTTTAATCCGTTATTTTTTCATTTGTCCCGTTGTGCGATGCAGCGGTAGCTGTCTACTTTTTGGATAATTTTTTACGTCGTTATACTCCGTTCACGCTGAAGAATCGCGTGACATCATAAATCGTATCCGCACTTACCTGCTTGAAACACCATGTGTGTGAAGTGTGAACTCTAGAAAATGATGCTTATCATTGTATAACAATGTGCATTGATACGTTTTTTTATTTCCACAACTTCTTAGGTTAGCGTGAACACAGTAGAGTAACGAATAATGTTTTGTTTTAAACGGCGAAATCTGATCGAAACGTGAGTCAGTGATCGTTCCATTTTTGAAACAGTATTTTCTCGAGAGTTGGCCGTATTGCCCCTTATCTAAAGCCGGATTTATTTATTTACTTATTTATTTACTTATTTGCTGGAGCTTTCAGCTACACTACGGACTATATTGCTTCGGTATTGGAGTTGTGGTTGTTGAAGTATGGTTTCTTTGTGTTGGGAATGTTGGCTGTGGCTAGTCTCGAACCAGGAACCTTTCGGTTGCAATGCTAAGTACCCAACCATTACGTCAGGTAGGCTTCACATGTGTGTGCGTTGCTTGTGTCGGGCAGTGGCCTCGTGAGGGTCGAGAATATTGGCGGCGGCTGGTTGCGAACCAGGTAACTCACCTTACGTATGCAAATCTGAGCAACTAGCCGTTGCGTCAACCAGATCCCATCATCCAACTCCTAATTTTTTATTTAATTTATATGCTCGTGTGTTTCAACTAGTTTCAGGGTGAGAGCATCCGCCCGAAATATCAGTTCGACTAATACGATAGACGTTGTTTTTAATTGTTTTCTAATAAAGATAATCTATTCATCTGTTGAATGTAATCCGCACACACAGGAGTGATAATACTGCGATCGGTTTTAAAGCGTCTGTCAGTCGGATGTGATGTGTAGATGTCTCGAGGTGTTAAGATGACAGTAGTTATATATTTTAATACTTATTGTATAGGAGCGACGCATTTTGACCCGCGCAAACAGTAATATTTTCAACGATATCGTGACCAAAGACTTAGGAATTATTGGATTTATATCGAGCTTCTTTTAAATTCGTTCATGGGTGTAAGAGCGAGAGAGGGAGCGAGTGAGAGAAGGAGAAAAGAACGTCATCTGACCTGATCGTTTTCGATTTGGTGTTTGCTTCTCATTCTTTTCCACCACGTACTTACAAATACTGCCTTTGGATTTGGATTAGATATTTTGGGATTCTACTAAATGTCTTTAGCTATCAACCTTTGTACCTCTTTTCTCGAAGTTTGCTTTTCAACTTGTTAAAAGATATTTTAAATTCTATGTCGGATGAAATTTTTGAATGTATCCGTGAGAAAATTATGGCAATTATTGTTCAGGATATGGATTATTTTGTTTAGGTATTTGTCGTTACACGTAGGTATTCTGTTACCACTTATGTTAAAAAACAGAAACTTGAGGTGAAAAATTGGCCTATTTTAAGGAGGCAGTGTATGTAGTATGCAGTTCAATTAGTCGCGTATTCCATTAGACTAATTTCGGTTTCATGGTGTGGAATACCTTGTCGTGAGAGATATTCTCACCAGAAGGAAATTCTACAGAATTTAAGCATGTTCAGCCACTTCGTACATAAGTACGGGTAAGCCAGAACCAGACCAAACACTAACGATTTTAGAGCCGATTCGGGTGGTTTATATATGGCTTATTTGCACGCACACAAACACACGTACGTTGGTGAGGACAGCCAGGTCGCATCATCCCCTATCGAGATAAGAGATGGCTGGCCAGTTCGTGTACGAATCGTGACATCATCTTATTGTGTCACGATTCGGTACTTGTATATTACCTGCAAGTACATACAGGTAATTACGATCGAACGAGTTTTGTGTTGTTTAACGTCATGTAGACAAATAATTTGCCTGCTCTTTGGGGCAGCGACTGTTGTCGAGGGGTCCGAGCCCCTTTTCCTCATACCAGTGAGTCCCCACACATGGTTTAATTTTTCCTAATTTCAAATGTAAATTATTCCTCAATGTAAACATAACAAAATTGGAAATTATGTTCGACAAATGTTGATACGCCATTTTCATGGAAATAAAAAGTCCAGTTTAAAATTCCGAGTGCAGAGGTTGAGTTCAGTTAATTTTTCTCCTTTTTTTAATTAGGTTTTCTATTGAAAATCTACTTACTAATCTTGGTGTTATGGAACAACCTGGTGGTGGGGGTGGGTACATTTTTCATTTTATAACTCAAGGAAAATTTTGGAACTAATAAGTCAAATTCATATAATATATGTAAGGTTAGTTTTTGTTACCATGGTATAGGTCGAAATTTGTATCCGATAGTCACGAAATTTGGAACGAACGTTAGTACTAAGCCAAAGACCGGACCTATTGATTTTGTTGCTGATCGTCCGTACGATATTTCCGGTATGGCTATTTTCGTTTTTGTTTTGGCTATAAAATTTTCAATTTCTAATCAATAGCTATGGAATTTGTAACAAATATTCACAATGATCTGTTATAACTTGCTATAAATTTTGGTGCGGATCGCCCTTACAGTTCTTCAGGTATGGTAATTTTAGTTTTTATTTTGGCTGTAAAATACCTAATTTCGGACCAATAGGAGTTTAATTCGAAACAAATATTTATTATGATCTATTAATACCTTTTTAGTGACTACCTAATTTTATAATTTTCTAAAACCTATTTTTTCTAACAGAGCTGCTGTTGCGTTAGAATTTTTTTTTTATTTTTCTGCAAAGACCAAAATTTTTAATGTGGCATTGTGCTGTTAGAAAAAATATTCATAAAAACAATGTCAGTAGAATGTTTTTTTCTTGTTACATCCAGCTTTGGTTGGATATACAGGCGCTTTCGAATAGGGGATGGGAGAAATTTCGAATAATATTTGGCAAAATGTGTGTTTTCTAAAAGGTGTTAGCGTCACGTCATGTCAAAATTAGCCACAATTATGGCAGTCCCACAATTTCATTTGTGATTGTGATATCGACGATACCAGATTATCGCTGTTTACGCCGTATGGTGTCCGAACATTTTTGTTGGTAGCATTTCAGAAATGTGCAGTCCGGATACTATGGTCACTCAAAGCCTATAAGAATCGGAGAAGGTTTCGAATCCGGATACTTTTTACTGTTCCTCGTCGTTGCTATTTTTGCTTGTCACTTTCGGAGTAAACCGCCTACGTGTACATTTGGACGCGTCGTTTACTTAATGAAAAAAAGACATTTAATGCCTTCATAGAATAACGGGAGGAGAGGTGAGGTGAATTCAACATTCAATTCCTGATTTAAAAACAAAATTTTTTTTTGTAATACTGAAAACCTTATTATCTGCCAGCGTACGAAGTGTCCAGGGCGTAATTTTGCTACCTTTTTGTTGCTACTTTCCTACCAGACAAAGTGCCTAGGAAGCACCCCGTAGGTATATGATATGATTGATTAATCTGACAATTTCAGTTTTAGAAACATCTGGCATACCGGTTGGACTTGATATTCAAATTTCTTTTTAATGCTGAAACGAGAAATAGACGTCCAAGTTACCTGTTCGATCTTTGAATTCATTACAGGAATAATTCATCGCTATCAGCATGATTCGATTTTTACCAGATTTGTGTGCAAACGTAGTATTATTATCCATTTCATGAGAAAAGAAAACAATTAGTACCATTTTCCTAATTTGATCAAATTTTTTTTTTTTAGTATAGGCATATATGTACGTATGTACATATATGCATGTATGAATTTTTCAAAATTTCGTGTTCTCGGTTTTCAGAAAATTAGAAAACGAATATAGCTGAAATTTTTACGAGAGATAGTTTTCATGTAGGAGCAGGTCTGAAAGCAGTTTGTTGGTATTTAATCGTTTAGTAGTTTCTGAGAAAACTGGAAAACAAAAAAAAATTCTGGAAAAATCGTTTTTCCAGGATCCATAGTAAAGGACAAAAGGGATCGGGTTGAAGCTTTCACGATAGGTTATCCTTATGTCAATGCAAATCTGATAAAAGTTTAGTGCATTAGTTCTGTAGTTTCCGAGAAAACTGGAGAAAAATAATTGCTGTGTTGACGGTTTTAAGAAAACTACGAAAAAGAAAGGGCTGAAATTTTCACGAAAGGTAATTTTTATATGGGACTAGGTCTGATAGGATATCGGTGCCTACTGGTTCAGTATTTTCCCAGAAAAAAATCAGTTTTTAGCAGTAAAATATTAATGGATCGATATTTTTGTTAAAGATATCGATTGCTATCGATAGTTTTTCGTGATTCTACCTGAAACTAGCAATGAATTATTTATAAATCGATATGTTTGTCAGATATCGATAGCTATCGATAATTCTTTTGAAATTTTTTTCAACTATTTGGAAAAAAGGAATTAGTTTTTCGAATTTGTGATGAAATTGAATTGATTGGGATTTCCAGCCAAGTATTGCTTCTCTGGAGTTTTTTTCAATTTCTTTTATGGTTATTTTCTATCATATCGTATCGATTGTTCAACAGAATGTGTTTTTTCTCTTTCAGATTGAAACTGTTCAAGGTTCCTTATACGAAGGCGTATTCAAAACCTTTTCCGATAAGTTCGAAGTAGTATTGGAACTCGCGCATAAAGTTGAACATTCAGATCCACAAAAAGTGAATCCAAGTGAAGTCGTAGATACTCTAATTTTCAACGCCCAAGACATCGTATATATGTGCGCTCCAAACACCGAACCAAATTACGCGTTAAAAGGTTAGAGATACATTTCTGCGTTCTAGACAGACGTGTTAAAACATATTTATGCACCTCAAATCACGAATATCCGTCTTTCGTAGGTGCTTTTCAAATTGATTCGAATATTAGTAAATTTAATGGAGAAATAGTCGGTGAAAAAGAACTTCAGCCGTGGGAAGGACCTCCTATATGTAATGGTGAAGAGTGTGACTTGGAAGCGAGCGCTAACACTCAGGTATCCGACTTGATTTCTCTTTTCAAATGATAGACAGTTTTGTTGAATTGGTTCCGTTTATCTTTCGTTGCTTCGAAGATGAGTGAATATAATTCATGTATTTTTTTTTTTCTGGCAGAATGGTTGGAATGTACACGACATGTTTCTGGCTAATGAACAGTTCGGTGTGCAAACAACATACGATGATTCGTTATCAGACTATACTTGTCAGATACACCGAAAGGATACCAAAGATTTCAGGTACGTATTTTTAATCTTACATTAGCTGTGTTCGTATTTTCGAAGCGTGGTTGCGACGTAAACGACGGTACCTGTCCGGCTAAGTAGAATTGTGTGTGTTAAACGAAAGAGCAGGGGGATGTATTACACACTCTCACTTCGCTTAAACCCATAACTAGTTACGTGTGTAGGTGTTGCCCTCGATCTTTATCATATTATTCAAATTCTGGTTTGAGGTTTTTCTCCGCATTTTATTTAACTACCCCTTGAAACATTTTTAATTCTCGAATAGTCTTTCCCCAATATTGAGGAGTTTTTTAATTTATTTTTTAGTTTGGGAAATTGAGAATTTCTGTTATCTTTTTTATACGCTTTTATTCTACTCACACAATTTGTTGAAGTACACCGGATGACCAACTTCAGCGCTGCTTTCAAGTATTGCGACACACGCACACATAAACTTGTATCCATTTTTATATCAGTTGTTTTTTCAATTTTTGTTTGGTTCTGTCTCGGAGAAAAAAGTGAGAAATTTTATTTTCTCTTTCGTCATTATTTTCTTCTTCAAATTATAAAAGCGTATTTTTTAAAAACTCGTTTTTAACCTAACTTATATAAGTATACAGTTATTTCCTCATCTGTTTCAATCTGGACCGTGGAGAGAAAAACACTAACCCGTGGATAACTTTACCAAGCTCTAAGCTATCACTTGGAAAAAAAAACATTTACCATTTCAACATTTGCATTTGAAATATTGAAAAAATAAATTGGCGTTAAAAACGAGTTTTTAAAATTAGCTTTTACTTATTTATTTTGGCTTTAGCTTCATGCGAAATAAATATTTCGTTGCAGAAGGTTGGCTGCAGTATTGGTATACTTGAAAATCGCAGTATTGAGTAAAATAAAAGCTTATAAAAAACAAATTACTTATTTCTCTAAGTAAATGTCGGCCCCCAATTAGATGCTGGAAAAGCCGGCCCGGGGCAAATTGCCCTGTCCTCCCCTTTCGTCCGGCTTGGTTTCAGTTAAGAAGTCTCATGAATATAATGAAAAAGTCATTGAAATATGCTCAAATTTTTTTTTTCTTTGATTTTTTTTTAGTATCTTCAGCAATGGTATAATATAACTCGTAAACTTATAAAAAACAAAATGTTGATCTTGTAACGTCAAGTAATTCCTCCTTCGATATCAAACGAATGCGCTCATAAAGCATCAAACTTGTGATGAAATTTATCGTTCACGAGAAATATTTATTGTTTGTCTTTTACTGCAACTTTTTTTTGTCGATTTCCGCTTTAAGGCCATATTTGGTTTAGATTCTTGTTATTTCAGTTTTATCGTGCAGAAGAAAAGTGATAAACGCTTATCGAATCTTCAAAATTCAGTAAAAGTTTTTGTGTTAATTACAAATTACCTTTTGAAATTCCGTGATAGGGATATAAAAAAACCGAAAACTAATTTTGTTGAATAACATGAATCTACATTTTTTGTTATGAAAATTATATTGCATCCTAAATAATCAAATTAATGACCTAACATTGATATTTGTGTCGTTTTTGGTATGTTTTCATATTTTCGGTTGATCATTATGTCTAGGATTTTTTGATCTAATTATTGAATACTGTGATTCAGAGAAACTATATTCTGAGGGTTAGAACAAAATCAACTCAAATCGGAATACTCTAGCTTTTTTATGTTTTTCTTCGCAGTGATATTTTCTGTTTATACATCTATTTCAGTTGATGTAGATTAATCTATCGTAATGTGGAATGTAACATAATTATACAGTATGCACACACAGCTTGATGATGCATGATCGGCGTATTCAGTTTAAGTCATTCTCTTGTACCGAAACGAAAACTCAAAGAAAAAGGATAAAAAGATTTTCTGAATTTTTTTTGTGCATTTCTCTCGGAATTGTGTTTTGCTCTTATTACTTTTCTTATTAGTAATACTTCTAGAAGAGTTGCAACAGTGATCGTTTGATTCAGTGAAGTTCAAAAATTAATAGAAATTTTTTTCTTCAAAATTTTTTTTGAAAACTATTGAATCAGTAAACGCCAATAAACTTCTCTGAGAATTATTTTTTAGAAAAATTAGTATTTTCTGTGCTTTCAGCTCAAGTAACTCAAAAACTGATGGAATTAGAGGCCTAAAGTACTAAGCCTTTTTTGAAAGAATGCATTTTTTCGTACATTTTTCTTGCATAACATTATGGTCTGTACTTGACTTTCTTCCGATGATACATCGGAAAGGCGCATTATTATAACATTTTTGTACGCTTTTATTCTACTCACTCAATTTGTTTAAGTACAACGGATGATCAACTTCAGCGCTGCTTTCATGTGTTGCGACACACGCACACATACACTTGTATCCGCTTTTATCAGTTGTTTTTTTTTTCTCTTTCGCCAGTATTTCTGTCTTGTTATTGTAAACTTTTATTCTACTCACTACTGCGATTTTGTAATATACCAATACTGCAGCCAACCTTCCGCAACAAAATCCTATTTATTTCGCGTGAAGCTAAAGCCAAAAAATTAAAAAAAGCGTATCTTTTAAAAATTCGTTTTTAACCTAATCTATTACTAAATTTGTTGACAAAGCTGCAGTTGGATGTGCAACTACTTTAATGCGGACGTACTTAACCCAGCTATTCTACCACCACCAGGAGTTTTGACGTCCACTTCGCGAATACAGTATACTCGCATATACCTACGTAGGGTATACATGAAAAGAAAATTGGGTGAAAATGGGAAAATGGTACCTGTCGTTTTCACATGAAACGGATAATTTTCATCATCCTCACCTCGAACCCTTTCACAAGGTTAATTTTAATTCCCCGTTAGCTGGAAAACTGGATAAAAATCGACTTTCCTTCTCATTTTCGTTTCTTTCTGTGTTTCGTGCCATGAAATATTTCATTTTATGTTACGTGTGTTTTTTCTCGCGCTAGATATATGTTAGTGTACCATTGTTTGGGCCTTTCGCTTAAAATCATTCCGTTTTTAAAGGAAATTATACTTTTTCCGGGAATTTTAGTTCTTGAAACGAAAATTAATGATATATAACCATACTTTTTTTAATTTTGTTTGAAATATAGATTTAAGAATTGGTTTTTGTGAATGAAATTATGTTTTGTAACCTTAATCGTTAGAAGGGAAGTTTTATGCTTAAATTCGTTTTGCTAAGTAACTGATTACATATATGAAAACTGAAGTTCGAGTTAAAATGCGCATGTCAGATCATTAATAATTATGATCTTATATTTTGAGGGTTGGAGGAAGTAATTTTCCGAGTGAATAAGAAGCCTTCGATTTCCATTTGCAAATCTGCTCTTTTTGGCTTATTGTCTTTTTATCTCATTAATATTGAAATTGTGAGTATGAACAGGCGAGAAATAGTAGATCAGTTTTCAATCCTTTTTACGTAGGTTTTCTTTTAAAAATCTTTTTATTAATCTTGGTGTCATGGAACGACCTTGGGTGGGGGTAGGTACGTTTTTCGTTTCTTAACTCATGGGAAATTTTTGGCACTAATAACTTAAATATATATACATATATGAAAGCCAATTTCTTGTTACTACGATAGGTACAGGTCGCAATTTTTATCCGATAGGCACGAAATTTGGAAAGAATTTTAATTCTATGCTAAGGACCTGACCTATTGATTTTGTTGCGGATCGGCCGTACGGTACTTCCGGTATAGCGATTTTTGTTTTTATGTCGCCTATAAAATTTATAATTTTCGACCAATAGCTACGAAATTTTAAACAAATATTCACTATGATGTATTATAATTTTTTTATATTTTGGTGTGAATTGGCAGTACGGTACTTCTGGTATGACTATTTTCGTTTTTGTTCTGGCTATAAAATATCAATTTTTGATCAGTAGCTACAAAATTCGTAACAAATATTATAAATTGCTATAAATTTTGGTGCGGTTCGGTTGCACTGTACTTCGGTAACACTATTTTCGTTTTTGGACCAATAGAAACGTAATTCGAAACAAATATTTATTAGATCTGTTGATAAATTTTTAGTAACTACCTAATTTTACATTTTTCGAAAACCTACTTTTTCTAACGGAGCTACTGCTGCGTTAGCGTTTTTTGTTTTCCTTTCCGTTCTATGAGTTGTGTCTTGCGGAACTTTGGTGATTGGTAGCAGATGGGCCGTTTCTGATATCGGAAAAGTGTTCATTAAATGGATTTGTATTTTTTTTTGGTTTGTGATTATAGAGAAGATGAGGCGAAGGCGGCCCGCATTGCGATGGAGATCGAACGTAATCCATCGTCACAGGCTCGTTCTGCTTTAGAAAATGGCGATAATGAGGAAGAAATGTATGCAGCCGTTCAGCGTGGATCTGCCACCGAATCGGATGACAAATACGTTCCGCCACCGATGAAGCGTAAAAGTTCGCAGCATCACCGCGCAAGTGGCGGAGGCAGCGGTGTTGGCGGCGGCGGCGGCGGAAGCAGTAGCTGCAGTGGTGCTGGCAACCGCGCTAATTATTCTACAAATGGTAATTTAACCACAACGGCCACTTCTACTCAGTCGGCGTTTAACATTGCATTAAATACCACGTCTACCACTACTACCACTACCACGACCACGACCACCACCTCCATCACTACTATTACCACTACTACCAGCACTTCCACCTCTGCGATTGTCACCACCGTCACTAACGCCCTGTCGAAGGTTTCTTACAGTAACTCAAATCATAATTCGCTACCGGCATATTCCTCCTCTAATTTAATGCCTATTATCCCTCCTCGCTCGATTGTACGACAAGGATCTTCTAATCCGTTGACATCTCATAATACATATCCTCTACGCGATCGCGAACCGAGAATCAATGGACAAATAATGGAAAACCATGCCAAACATCATAACCGACCGCCGCCTCTAATCCTCAGAGGATCGGCTAGAGGTAAATAAAATTCTGATCGAACAAAAAAAATTGCAAGAACTGTTTTTGGTCGAAATGAAAGATCATGTTACAAAAACTGTCGAAAAAATTGAATCGTCTGTAGTTTGCAGCGTAGTCGGTTAAAAAAAGGAGCTACGTTTCTTGCCTGCTATAGCAATTTTTTCTATTATTTTTGTGATGCTGTGTATCTGTGTGCGAGGGGCATTAAGACATTCTCGTTTAATCGATGAATGTGACAATGGCCTGCGGTCCGTTATCCCCTGTGTGCGGATGTACTGTAAATTTATTATCATTATTATTATTATTATTATTATTATAATTTTTATTATTATTATTATTATTATTATTTATTTTTATTTTTATTTTTTTCATTATAATTTTCTTTTATTTGTCTAATTTGATTTTCGCTTGCCATTTCCATTATTGTTTTGTTTATCAAATTATTTGAGATGCTAGACTGTGTTCGCTTTTTGGCTCCCATTTATTTGTTTTACTTTTATGTTGTTTCTAGCAGATTTTTGTTTTTCTTTCCTTTCACTTTCATCTTCAGGTCAATTTGTCTCTTATAGCCAAAGTTGTTAGCATGTTCTGTAGCTATCTGTTGAATGCTCTTCGTCATTGAAATTACATTTTTCGAAAGAAAAATAATTTTAATAGTGGAATACATACTGTCATTGTTCGTCGCTTTTGGTCAGTGGACTTATTTTTTACTAATTTTACGTGGAAGTCGCCTGTAGTAAATATTTTTTGGCAGTTCGACCAATTCTTATTTCAACAAATTTTTTGCACTTTCTAATTTTTGTTCGAGCTGAATTTGCGTGTTATGTATTTTTTTTCTCGAAAATGTCGAGTTTATTCTTAATGCTGTCTGGAAAGTGCGGTAAAATAATGTTTTGAATATACCAAAAAAATTCAGGTATAGATTTCCGTACCATAAATGCGGCGAAAGTTTAATCTAATCGTTATAAGTGGACTATTCGCTATCGTTCAGTGACTCAAATAATGCCAAACTGAAATCCTAAAAACTTACTTTTTTATTTCATAATGAAACGTAAACAATGATGTTGTTGCTAGACACTGACGATTCTCGAGAGAAAAGTTAGATTAATGCTTCATGAATTACAAAAGAAAGTATGTTCTTGAACTTTTTAACGTAATTTTTTGTCGGTCTAATTGCCTAAAATCCATTTTCTTGTCCTTAGGATAAACATAATCTCAGTCATATTTTTTCAAAATTTTCTTACAGCTGTGCTTTAATCTCTGGAAAATTGGATTGTGGTTCTTGAAACGCTGTAAATGAAATCTGTAAATTTTATTCTATTTTCAAAGTTCACTCTTCTTTGAGCTTGAGAAACCGTGTTTGAAATTTATTCTGGAAATTTTGTCATGCATTTTTATTTTTTGCTTTCCTCATTTTGTCGGAACAGTTTTATTTGTTAATATATCTATTTTTCTTTTGTTCTCGATATTTTCGCCAACATTTTGCATAAATGTTCATGTTCAGTTTCATCATTGTTATCGAAATTCATTTTCTTAAATAGTTGAATTTGGATTTATGAAAACGAATTCTTCCTGGAGAGCAGTTATTCGTTATCCGAAAATTCGAATCATTATTCAGTTAGTGGCAATTTTAACCTCTAATTTGCAGCTTGAATTTTTATCTTTAAACTCTAATTTTTGTCATCACAAACTGTAAATTTTTGTCGATACGTGATAGGGTGAAAGTCATGATGTAAGTTTTTCTATATCCCAAAAAACAAAATGTTACATTGTATTGGTTTAGAAAATTCCCCGATCAAACCTGTATGTTGGTGTTGGCTAGTAAATGTATGACTTCCTTCATTTTTTCTTTCAACACATTTGATTTTTTAGTTCGATCATGTGGAAAAAGTGATCTGCATCACAATGACTTTCATTCTTTCAAATTTTTGCATTAACTTGTGGCGAGAATAACAGCAGTAGAGTGCTGCATGAATTTTAATTTTTATATTCGTTTTTTTCCTTTATATTTCGGCGCTAACGATTTGGAAAACGTATGAATATCAATTTTTTTTAAATTTGAATTTACTCGAATAAGCAAATTCAGTTAGTTGTTAAATTCGATTTTACATTCCTGACACTTGAGAAAACTTCCGGATATCACTCTTTCGCAATCACGTGTTCATTTTGTTTTGTAGATAAATTACCCTCGCCACACCATGTGTGTAAATTTAAATAGAATGTGCGCCTAATTCAGTTTCAGTAATTGCTCACAAAAAGCTTCTTTTTATAATAACTAGCTTATGTTTTGCCTTACCACTTTGCTAATACTGTACTCTGTATCATAAACATCCTACTAACACTTGTCTTTCTGCTTCTTATTTTTAATCACAATCAGGTAACCAAAGATCTTACAATGTACCCGAAAGTCCTGGACGTCAGCAAATGAATAATGCAGCCGCCGTACCGCGTTATCATCATCAGACGTCTCAGCAATATCATCAGCAGCAACAACCAGGTGGCAGTCATTCGCAGCCTATGCGCGATACTTCGAATCGATCTTCGCCCGAGAACAAAAACAATGCTCAGATGGTTGCCACAAATGCGAATCAGCCACAGAACATTCCCACGTATCCGCCGACGAATATACACCAACAACAGCGATCTTATCCGCCGAATGTCGTCTCGATTCCGAATCACGCGCAAAATATAGCAATTCAGTCGTCAAAATCACAACGCACATCGCCCATTGCAGTGTCGGCCTTATCTAATGGCAACTCTGATTATTCAACCAAGCAGCTTCCTACCACTTCTCAACCAATCCCTCATCAATATCATGGTCAAAATCAACAGTCTCAGAATAACGCTGCTACTAGTAGCAACACTCAACGTAAACATCATCATCAACAGCAACATCATCATGTTATCGGAAAAGGTGATTTTTTAACTAATTTGATTCTTATCAGTGTTCGTGTTAGTTCTCGGTGTGTGACACTTGATACGAATTCTAGCACTAACTGATTATGTTGGTTCCCAACTTCTTAATTGTTTTTGGTGGATTTCTAAAATGCTTTCAGAACGTTGGAAATAAGTACTTACTAGTGCGAAATTCCTGTTAGTTAATGCATGAAAGTGAGCATGTGAACATACAACACTATATTCGCCGGTGTCTGTTATGTATAATTTAATCTCTAGAATCCTCATTTACTCATGCTCAGTTGAAGCGAGCGAGACGAAGCTTCCTTATGTATCTACTCACAGAACAGCTTTTGTGATTTGATGAGTCTACAGAGTTGATATCTGTTGTTTAAAACCGGAAAGAATTTTTTCCTGTGTAAAAAATCCGCTCAATACATTTAATAATGTAATAAAATAACTATAAGAGTATTTTAATTGTGCAAGTCCAGAAAATTCTGTGAATTGAGTCAGAAAAAATTCAAATTATTTTCGATAAAATTTTCTATCAACTTGCCATTTGTATTTTCAACTAAGGAAATGTAGAACATTGTCTTCGGCAAAGTGTGATTAAGAAAAGGAAAGAAGAAATTGAAAGATTTGGACAGGTTTGATCGCTGTTCATCTTTGAATTGACTGAATACTATTCTGTTGTGTTAACGAAAAAAGACTTAATGTGCAATGCGAATTATTTTTCAGGAAAACCAAAAAACTTTGACCTAATGGTAGAACTACAGTTCTGATCGGATCTGTTTCAAATAAAGTTTTTTTTTGCGTTTCAGTGTTATAGAATTTTTATGAGAAAGTTAGCCAAAATGTATTTTATTAATTTGATCATTTTCTATTGGAAATTGTACATAAGGAGTTTTTGCTCAAAAATTGAATAGAATATTTGCAGTTGAAGTGTTTTAACCTGAAAGATGATTTGTTCTTGATAATTTTTCCTCAGTTGAAGAGAAATATTATTACAGCAATAACAATGACGCAAATTTGCTTAACAAAACAATGTTATCATGTCAAATAAGGTGATTTTTCCAGTTTTTTCCTAAATGGGGTGTTTTTATTCAATAAAGTGTCGGAAAATAATCAAATGAGGTTATTAAAAAAAACTTTATTTGATATAATTTTGTATTTTTTATTAGAAATGAGGTATTTTTGCTTCATATGTAGGTGTAGAATTGCCTCCTCTTTTATTTGGTACCACATAATCAATATGTGTAAAAATGTCAGATGAGACTTTTTTCGTTTACACGGCAGCTCTATGTTCACTTTTTTAGACTTGGTGAATTTCAAAATATAATTATATACTGACGCACTACGAGTGATCGAGCATGTAGTCCTATTAATTAACGTGCTCTTTCTGTGCCGATCTCATTTATAATTTTTTCGGTTGTTTTAATTTATGGATACCAAAAGTTTCCTCAACATTTTTTCCCCGTTAAATTCTATAATTCTCATAATAAAATGTTGATTTTTGTGGACGATTGTGGCTCTTTCAGTGCTATCTTGGGGAAAATTGATGCTCCTTAATGACGAGTTCAGTACCATCTTTCTATTGTCAGACAGAGTATGTATCTTTTGTAAAAATCAGTATTGTTTATTCAAGTCAGTTTCGTTTATCGTTTCCACTTTCATGCAAAACTCCCCTATTTTATTAACATGTATTATTATAGCATTGAAGTGAGTGAGAGACGCTATACAATCCAGTATGTTGAGATCAGATTTTCTTTTCCCCGACCGAATAAAGTTCAATATATGACGATAAAGGCATAAATTTATTCTAATATTTGTATTATCAGCGATATTCAGTTTTATGTGAGCATAAAATTCTAATCAAAACCAAATTTGCAACGTATAAGATTAGGTTGCGAAGAGTAGCTTCGTTCACACATTGTTAGTTTTGAAAGCCAGCTACTTCAATAGTTTTTACTGGAATAGCCTCCTGTAAATGTCTGAAGTCTTCAACTATCCGATATATTTATTACCACTAAAGTGGCTGTTAGCGAAAGCTTAGTAGCTGCTTGGAAAAGATTAGCCATGTTCGAACTAATGAAGCTAATGGGACTGAAAAAGTTTCTCTACAAATCACTTCATCCTCCAGTGCTCAGCTATGCTATGAATTTTCATAAAGTTTCATCAAGTCATTTTCCTCCCGTTTCTTATTCGCTAGAAATAGTTGAACGTTCGGAAATTGATGGTTTGTTGAATTTTTTTCCCTTGTCCAGATAGTAACAAATTTATTCCAATTTGTTGAGTTATTGTAAATCATAAAATAATGTTATTCAATCATTGCTTTTTTTCATTCTCAAAGTACCTATGTTTATGATAAGAAATATTAATCTACTTCTCTCATCCTAGGTCAGTCTGAAAATTTTTTTTCACGTGGAATATTCGTCAGAATAATGAGGATCAGTTTCAGTTGATTTCACACTTCTCTCCAAGATTTTACGTCGAGTAATCATCAACTATAAGGAAAGATTGGAACGTCACGTCTCATTAATAGTACTTTTCGTCTCTAGCAGTTCGGAATTTTAGTTAGAATTTTTCATGGTGGGCGATTTGCTTTTTCTGGTTTCATTTTTGTTATGTAATCCCACTCTGATGTATGAACGTTCGTAATATAATTAAAAAGCATGATAAAATCATCGTGATGTCACCTACGAGATTTTTTTTCTGACATTCTGTATCTTTAAACAGTGCCGTTTCTAAAGTATGTGTAACTTGTAAACGATTTCAGATATTCGGTTTGTTTGTTTGTTTGGTTTTTTTTTCTTCATATTTTCATCAACTCGTCTTGCAGTATCCGTCCTCCTTTCAGTGAGAGATTGCCAAAATGAAATGAGTAACATTAAATTGATGAGCAAGCAAAAGCAAAAAGAAAACCAACAATTTCGATAGAACAATAATTGATGGATATTTTATTTCAAAAAGTCAATAATAACCTTTTCTATTCCCTCCTGGTCCGTATACGTACGTCATGTTTTTGTAATCTTTTGCTGAATGGACTATACAATTAATTGCAATTCTTTGCAGTGATCGTGAATTTAACGTGTGGTACTGTAAAATGATGTATACGGGGGCATACTTTCAAACTTTCATCTTTAAATACATACTCATGTCTGCAAACTTAAAACCGAATATTACAAATGATATATCTCAGCTACTTTCAGTGTGTGTAGCCAGTTTTTAGTGCAGAGGAAAATCGCTTCCATTATTTAACTAAAACAATTAGTCGTGAAATATTTCGGATCTTAATGAAAGACTTGAATATCTGTTCATTCTAAATTAAGCTTTTTGAGCTTCTAACAATGGTCAAGGTAGAATGTTCCGCGATGACTCATAAGCGAAGAATTTTTATTTTTAATTGTACTCTTACTTAGAATTTGCTTGCGGGTGTTTCGTTAGTTATTATGTTCATATTTGGTCCAAGTATCAAACTGCCAGACTTTAGCCTATTCAGTGTTGTATACGTTCCAGAATAGGAATAACTTTAAAGTTCTTTCACTCGCCCACCAGATAAAACCATTCCTCCTGTAGAGGTAAACAAGTTTTTTGTGGTGATGACTGAAGTAATAAAATTCATAAGACGCTGCAAATTATAAATTGAAACATCCGTCTCGCGCCTTTATGAATTTGAATTGTAGATTTTTTGAAACATGAGGTGAGGAACGAACGATTTAGTTTTTTAAGGACGAACGTTTCCCGCCCAACCCGCCGGTAGATTTCCATGTTTTTACGCTATCGATGACGAGGTATTCGAATATTGCTTAGAACTTTCAATTTGCTGGTGTGAAAAGATAAATTCTAAATATTCATCCGTTATTTTATTTTACTCTATTCGAATCGATTTTTGTGTTAATTTTTCTGAAATTGATTTTTCTTTTTTTTTTAGGTGGACGCGAAGAGCTTAATAGTGAGCTGAAAAAATTCAGCAATGAATTCAATCTCTCATCATCGTACGACTGTAAAAATCGAGAACACGACGCGCCAAAACCAATTCAAGTCGTAACTAGTCGTAATAAATCACCGCCAATAACACAACCGCCTTCAGAGCGTAATGTAGTAACAATTTCGCTGGTCTCTACCCAGTCCCAGCCAAACAAGTACTCGACGGCTACTGCCTCCAGCCAACCTGCGAGCGTAGTACAGTCGGCGCAAACGACGCCTCATCCGTCTTCGCAGCAGCAACAAACGCCACTTTCTGCCGTACCTCAATCTCCTACGGCGGGTGGACAACCAGTTTCAGCTGTTACTCAGGCTGCTCTCAAACAGCACCCGTCAGTGCTGCCGCAGCAACAACCACCGCCTTTCCAACCAATGCATCTGCAACCACGTGGAGGCGAACCACCGTCTGTGCTCATTCAACATCAGCCGCATTTAGCGCAGCAACCTCCGCACTTGGCGTCGCACCAGCCCATTCTGCAGGCTAAGTCGCAGCCATCTAAACCTGTGCCCCATCAATTGGCCATTCACCATAGCGCTAGCGCTCCGCCTATTCTCACGCAGGTGACTGCACAGACGCCAAGTGCAGTGCAGTTGCCGCCACATTCGGCTGTATCCTCTGCGTCCGTACAGCCTAAAACTGTGATAAATACGCAAACAGTCGCGTCTTCAACAGTACCACCGCAGACGACGCAGCCAACCTCCCCGCCTCAAATCATTACCACGCAGCAACAGGTCTGCATACTGCCACCCAACGTGCATCAACGACCTCCACTGCAGCAACAACCATCGCTGCAGAAATCGACGGCCTCTCAGTCGTCACAATCAGCCCCTCAATCGCCACCGACTCCCCACGAAGCGGGTTCATTGGATGCGGAAGTGTCGACTGTCAAGTCTAAGGACGATGAGGACGTCATCGACGATGTCACCTCCACGCTTAAGAAGTCTACTCTCAATCCAGAGGCAAAAGAATTTGTTTACAATCCGGCCCCGAAATCATTCACACCCGTTAGTGTAAGTACGGAGCTCAAGTGTCGAATAATTTTTATACGTTTCGGAAGTTCTTGAAATTGCGGCACATGTTTATTACGTGAACATTGTTGACGTCTCGGTAGAATTTTAAATATCGTTAGTATTCTTTTCGTACGACTGCATATTTTTTCGATTTGATCAGATCCAAATAGAGAGTAACAGTCACTTTATGAAGTGAATGTGATGTACTCGTATTATATCTTTCGAATAATTATGGAAGTTACTCGTATGGCCAGCGTATTTCTTCTTCAGTTTATATTCGTATTCGTAACTCCTTCCGAAGCAACGATCACGATTTATGAACTGCCGTCGTTTTGTGCGCCACTATAATTCCTTCGAATGATGAGTGATATTGTGAAACCTATTGGCGATAATGCCCTCTTGGACCTTCTCCACTTATTATTACTTTGATGAATGTGAGCGAGCGACTTTTTTATTGCTGTTGCCGTCCAGAAATTGCTTCGAAAGCGAGTGATGCTTCGTCTGGTTAGACGATTCGATGTTCCTATATCTTCAAACTTCCCCTCCCCCGAGTAATTCTCGGTGAGCATAATTTGACTGATTCATTGGTGAGCGAAATGTCGGAAAATGACTATTCAATTCACAGTTTTTGTCCAAAACTAACGGATAGTTCGAAGATTTGTGTTTTTAAGAGAGGATTCGGTTAAGTTTATTTGTTTAAATGAAGAGGGTGTCGTTAATTAGTCGAGGGAGGCAGAGAGATGATTGATAATCGAATGTTTTTGCGTCATTTTGATTCTGCTGCCTTTAACCTAATTATTGACTTGTAGAGGGAATAACAACAATGGTCAGTGTGTTGAAGTAGCGAGAAGCGATCTAGCCGAAGCATAATTTGAGGTAAAAGTAAAGTTGGTGAGTTATAAAAATTGGAGTAATAATACGATCGGCGTTTATTATACGATGCTCCGAGTATTTCTCCAACAGTATTATTCCTATCGTTAAGAAACAGTATGTAGCCATGTAAAATTCAAATTGTAGGGAAATATAATTTTTTGACTGTGGGAAGAAGAATTTGAATCCGCGACGTCGAAATTCAGTTTACTGACGACGTGGTGGTAAATTTATTTGTTGCAGCGATCACCGAGTACTCCGACGCAGTCGCGGCCACATACGCCTCAGACTCCCAGCAACTACAACATCCACGCGGCTAACGCTCCGGTTGCTGCCGCTGCTGGTATTCAGATGGTTATGCCAACATATGTGGTGGCTGCATCACCTGGTTACGTGCCGTCTCCTCCGGCCTCTAGCAGAATAAGGAAAGGTAATGTACAATACTCACTGTGCCACGGTGCAGTCAGACTGAATATAGTGAGAAACTGAATATTTGTCGGACGCTTGGCAATTTTGTCGACATGTTCAGCGATATCAGGTCCGTCTTTAAAATTCTTTAGTTTTTGCATCCCGATCATTTTTCGAGATAAAATTTCAGTCGAGATCGACGCCTTCCTCGTTCTCACCGTAGTTTCTTCTACGTTTTATTTGTCCTTAAGTCGGTCCGTAAAAAGTCACAGTTATTTTGCGTAAAATATTGGACCCAAAATATCTTTTTTAACGGTGATTATTTCCGATTTTTCTCTCATTTCTGCTTTTCTCGCTATTCGACTCTTGCTGCGAATGTTCTTCGTGGTCAGAAAATATGTAATCCTGAACATTGGCTGTGTTAATACGTATTTTTGGGGGCTATTCTTTCATACTTATTATTCGGTTACTCTCCGCCTTGATTTCCCTAAATATTGCATGTGATTGAAATGCAACCTATAAATAGTGAATTTCAACTTTTATTCAAAATTTCACTGAACAGTCTACGCGGTGGGTTCATCTTGCGTTTTGGTGGATGTGTGCATTCACACGTTCTTTTATTGCAGTGCCGGTAAATTCGCATCGAACTCCGGAATTTCATCCGTCTAATATTCCAGTCTCAGCTGTCACCGGTCAGCCGTTATTGGCACCATCTGTAACGTTGGCGCCGTCGCCTCTCGGACACGGAACCTCGTTCCCCGTGCCCGCGTATCCGCATCATCCGCAATTGGCTGCGCAGCACTACCCGCATGTTCAGGTATTCGTATTATGCTCGTTCAAGTTGAATTATTTGTTTTGAAATTGTTCGTTCCTATGTACGCGTGCTATCGTGCCATTTTAATTTGAAATATATTGGGTTGACATCGAGAAGTGATGTGGGGTATTCTAAACTTCATCGTTTCAATTACATTTATTAAAATTATTCGTTTACTACTACCTTCATTTCATTGTTGAGAGAATCGGTCTCCTTTTGCTTTGAAATTTGTCGGAGACATCTACGTAGGTCGGCTGAAAATTCTCTGACAATTTGGCTCAAATCGCAAGTTTATTTCTCAAGATTTCCGCAAAATTCTGTTCTTATTCCCCAACTTGATTGAATTCTTATCATTTAAATCGCAGGATCTGAACAGAATTTCAGCACTATCTCGAGAAAGAAATGTACGTCTGGAACCTAATTTTCAGGAAATTTTCAGCCAACCTATGAAGATTTTTCCCGAAAATTTCAGTTTTTTGCCATTTACGGCTTTAGTGCAATTGCTTTCGATTACTTTGGTTTCATATGTTTTCATTCCTAAAATATTTGTGTCGCGCATCAACCGCGGTAAATGCGTATTTTCCAAAATTGTCAAATTTTGTAATGGCTGCCATTCGAAAACCAGTGTACCGATTTCGCTCAAATTTAATACCAAACCAGTCCCTAATCGTCTCCAACTGAATTAAAAATTTCAAGCCAAAATCTTTTAATTTGCGGGAGTTACAGTGATGACAACATGGTGGATTTACAACGTTTTGAGAACCTCTTCCTCCCAAACTAACGGATGAATTTCAAAAATTTTAACACGAGTGTGTAACTCGTGAAAGCTTCTAACACTTCTCCAAGATTCATTGCCATAAGTTAAACTGCGGAGGATCCACAGTCTTCCAAAAAGTGCCAAAATTAGCAAAAAGTGGATATATATATATATATATATATATATATTGTGTACAGAAGAATTTGAGTGACTTATATATTGGTGATATACGACTCAGGATCGGCGTCTTTCCACGGGTCCCGCCCCCAAGTCCCGCCACTACACTGAATGTAATTGTTATATTTTCCTTTCTAAAATAGCTTTTAATTTCGAAATGAATGTATTTCTCTGATGGGCCACCAGAGGGCGACTACTTTCAATTTTGATGTAAATATTGTATAAGATAGAAGCCATTTTGTTATTACCACGTTAAAAGTTTCAGTTTTTATCCAGTAGTTGCGAAATTTGGTTGGAATATTTTTGCAAAGCCAAAAACCTAACCTATTGATATTTGTCCGAATCGGCCGAATGGAAATTTAGCTGTTTTTGTGTATTCATTTTGCCTATAAAATCTCTAATTTTGAACTAATAGCTACGAGATTTGGAAGAAATATTTACTATAGTTATAGTAACATACTACAAATTTTTTGTATATCGGCCGGATGGTACTTCCATAAATTCAGTGTTTGTTTCAGTTTTAAAAGAGATAATGATTTTTGATTGTACTTTCTGGTCAACAGTTACGGAATTTAATAGTCTTCAATTATGATCTATTATTAACTTTAACGACTCATAATTTTCTATTTTTTGAAAACCTACCTTTCTAATGGAGCTGTTTTTGTAGTAATTCTTAATAAAGAGAAAATATAGAAAAAAAATTGAAGTATGGTTTAAAACATCTTGTAGGAGCCGAGGGAGAGTATCAAATTGAGTGGTGATAAGTATTCGATTTTATGTGGTTTATCCCCTAATACAATAAACAGGGTAAAACATCATCATTTTTTCTTGAGAAAAAGGGGTTGGTAATGTGACAGACTAAAAAGTGCGCCTCATAGCAAAAAATACCATACATACCTGTTGTTTAGAAAAAAGTCCGCCACTTCGCCTATTTTAATACCTACACTTAATTATATTTTATGTTATGCATAATTCGGTTAAAGTGGGAAGATTGGGCGTCTAATCACTGTAGAGTGCGCTGCAAATTGAATATCGATTAGAATAAAAAAATGTGTTGAGTTCGAAGAAATGATTTGGTGGATGAAATGGGTTTTCGATATATTTGTGCTAATATTTAAAAATTACAAAATAATTTGTTCAAATTTCTTTCATTTATTTGAAGAAGAGGCTCTCAGAAGTAATTTTAGTATCATGTCAAAAGTTAAACCACAACCAGGTTCAACGGGAAAATAAAGTTTTACAATCCATTGAACAAAGCTCAATCATCCTTAATCACAGTTCAACTTTACCGCCACATTTGCACGAGGGCTAATTTCACAATAGCAGTTTAAACCAAGTTCAGAGTTTAAACTGGGTTCGGAGGTAAAACATCGTTTTATAATCCATTAAATCAAGTTCAAGCATGGTGAATCACAATTTAACTTTACTGTTGGATTTTCATGAGTTAACTAATGGTTCAAGTTTTTCATTGGCTGATTTATCACAATATTTTTTTTATTGATCAGCTGTAAATTTATATCCAATTCTCTAGCAGATGAGTAATTGTAAAACAAAACCAACTTTGAACCTTGATCCGTAGTTCACAGTTGATTTGGTTTTACAATTAATTCTCTACAGTGGTTGAACTAAATCGATATTTTTTCAACTTTTGCGATGTTCGATATTTTACCAAATATTAACTTTTCACGAGTGGAAATTTAATTTGTGTTGTTGACAATCGTGCAAAATAAGGTGAATAAATAACTGAAAACCTGATAATATTTTAACGGCATTTAATAATCGGTTTGTATTTAGCAACCATATGTATTTGCAATTCATCAGAAAAAAATAATTTTGTGATAAACTAGCTAATGAGAAACTTGAACCAGCAGTTAACTCGGGGCTATATTCTGTTCCAAGGGAGAGACGCAAACCACCACCTGCAATGAGAGATTCTCCCTGAAAGATCGATTGTGGCGTTTACGGCGTTAAATGTAACTATGTGGACGAACACATAGATAAGTAGTAGTATACTTCGTATAGATGTGCCACTCGATGTTATCTTTTATACAGGAATATAATAAGACAGGAGCATGCGATACAGTGTTTAGCGCTAGCGCCAGTACTACTTCCGTTATTAATTTCAAATTTTTAATCTATTGATAATATATTTATTGCAAATGATTTGTTATTTCAACGTTCGAATATATAACTATCATTTTAGGCCGAATGCTAGAACGATACTTGAGAATCAAGAGTGACTTGAAAATTACTTATCTTAACAAAGTTATATCTCTGTATGTTTATGTGTGGGTATATTGATAATGGAAAAAACGTGAGAATTACTTGACTAACATTCTTGCATTTGGCCTTTATTTAGTTATATATTCAAAGAATTCCCAAGAAAACTTAAATGAAAATGATACAAATTATCCTTTTTTGGTTATTTATAAATTTTCCACCGGATACCAGCCACTTTAGTTTGACTGCCCAATAGTAAGTTCGTTCGGGCAGGTTGTGGAACTTACAGAATATCGTTTGCACTAGTTTCTGTAAATTGTCGAATTCCAGAATCTGCAGATAAACTTAAAGTT
This sequence comes from Ericerus pela, assembly GCA_011428145.1. Lineage (NCBI taxonomy): Eukaryota > Metazoa > Arthropoda > Insecta > Hemiptera > Coccidae > Ericerus > Ericerus pela. The sequence continues at coordinate 667,537 of WOFM01000227.1, forward strand.
TGTCAGAGGTTACTGTAAATCTCACTGCAGCGTACAGAAAGAGATTGATAAAACATTTTCAGGTGTTTTCTCTTCGATGGCCACCTTTTTTGAGGCGCTGAGTTCGAATTTGGATTATGTTTCCCTATTCAACCCATTTTACAACCTCCAGTTACTCAAAATGGGTCGGGAAAATTTCTACTTTCCACATTTTAGTGTGTAATACATTCTTGAAAATGTTTTTTGAGGCGCTGAATTCAAATTTGGTGTCGATTTTTTCGTTAGACGTATTTTACGTTTCTATTTTACGATCAATTGTTCATTTTTATTATCAACTTCCTCCACTTTTTTGGTAAATTCTCGTTTGCAAGGATTTTTCGTTCCTATACTCTATTCACGCTAAGAAGTGCGTGACGTCATAAATAATATCCACACATATCTGTTTGAAATACGATGTTTATTTACTCGACAAAATGATGCTTTTTGTTGTATGGCAATGTGCATCCATACCTTTTCCTCTTCCCCCTATCAACTGAACCAACCACAACGTCTATTGTGATTCTGAAGTCGCCTCACTTTTTAGTGTGAACAGAGTATAGTGGCATTTAAGTGAAGCCGAAATGGGAATAATTTTATTATTTTTGTCTTTATTTAGTTGTTGCGTGAAAGAAAACCCCTTTCGCAAATGTGAATGTCGTATAAAAATTTAGACAATGAAAAACATTTTCCTATATGAAATCGTGTAAAAATTGTACATAATTTTTTTCTTTTATCTTAAATTATGTAATAATTAAGGCAGATAGAAGAAAGTGGTATACCTGAAATTCAAATTTGTTTTAGTCAAAATGCTACACTTCTACGAGTCGTATATTTTTCTTCGCTCGAACTCGAGTTAACCATAATGAGAAAATAGGTTCAGGTTAAAAACGATTTTTTTATAAGTTAAGGTTTTATTTTTATTTATTTTTTTTTTTTTTTAGTCTTTCGCTTCATGCGAAATAAACATTATTTTGTTGCGGAAGGTTGGCTGCAGTATTGGTATATTTTAACATCGCATTAATGAGTAGAATAAAAGCTTATATTTTTCGTGACATTCTACGATGTTGTAGAATCAAATATTTTTTGCAAATATCCGTGATATCTCATGCAACGTCGTCAAAAAAAGTTGTTTCTTAGTCTCTCCGTCTTCTCGCCCTCGGTGGTCCAAGGATGAATTTGAAATGTGTGGTGGGACCCTTCGTTGCATTCGTCGTTAGTAATTTTGTGGCAAAAATGACCCATGCTCTAATTAGCTTCGCGTTGTTGGTGCAGATGATTCGAATGGTGCAGCAAGGCGGCATGGTACCGTTGGTGCCATCCACCATCAGCTACCACGACAGCACGGGTTCGAATGCCACGGCGGTCTACGTGAACCATCAGAGCGGAGCAGTTACGATGGCGCCGCATTCGCCGCACATCCATCATCCGCAGCAACATCCTCCGCCCAGCACCGCGCCGTCCCCGTCGCAGACGCCTCAAGGGCCCTCTCAGTCGCACACCCCCAACAGTTATCAGCATCCGCCTTTAGCTACGCAGAGCGCGCCACCCTATCAGTCGATTATGTGCCCAGTCATACAGGCGCCGCCCAGTCACGCTCCTCCGCACCATATGGTCGCCGCGGCTCAAGCTCAGCCACATACTATGCAGCAATACCTCCAACACCAACAACAAGGTTAGTCGTGCGTCGTTCACTCTCTTTAGCTCCTCTGCTCCGCTCCTGCGCACCGGTCGGTATCGTATCGCTCGATTTGAAAATCACAGTTCGCTTCGTCGGAAAGGCAAAAGACGGCCAGTGGGCGGGGAAGCAGGGCGCTCATCGGGAAATGAAAATAAAAAGTTCTAACGAGTCTCCGACTACTCCTCCGTTCATTCTCTTTCTTTTCATCGTTTCCGGTCGACTGTATTACTGATTTGACCAGCGACGAAATACAAACAAAAGAGCAACCAAATTCAGGCGTGCGCGACTGCGCACAAAGTTTTCCATTTTTGCGTCGTATCGGATACGGAATTATCGTTTAATCTGTGGCTACTGATTTTAAGAGACCTTTCATCGAGGGCGTTGATAGGTCCGTCGTAAGGTAGGGTGGTGGGCACATTCTCAGTCGTAATTACTTCATTTCGCAGTTGTTATATTAGATCTTTCACGTATGAATGATGTCAAAAATCGTCGACAGAAAGCCTGCCAGCAAAAAGCTAAAACTTATTTATGATATCGTGATGTACGAATGTCTTGCCTTCACGTTCTTAACACTACACCCAGTCCATATAATTGATAATATATAGTCAAAGCCCCAGTTTGTCTGCTTTGATAGTCATGTCGTTCTTACGCGGTAGGCACAGCCTACTGTTCAATTTGGCGAATAAGAACGACTGGATTAGGTGTTCAGTTGAACTACAATTCTCGACTCGTATTTGTCGTCGCTCCTCGTAATATTGTCCATTATGTTTGGTGAGGGTTTTCATGTCGAAGGAAAGATGATAAAACAGCGATCATTTGAAACACTCGAATCGATAATTTTATCCGATCGCTCTTTTTATTAATTTCAACTTTTTAACCTTTTGTTCGCAGTTGCGCAGCAGTCTCACATTCAAGTGTCGCTCATACCACACAGCTGTTCCTGATGATAGAAACGCGAAAAATTGTCTATCGAATAATTCGTCTTTTATGTAATTGTATTTTGATTGTTCAAGGGAAATCGGTTTATTAAGAACACAATGTAACGTATTATGAAAAGGTTGCGAAAACCGTCGCTCGTAAAATTTTGTGTAAACTGTCCGATTTTTAAACTGGCGTAATTCTGTCGCTCGCTTTTTAACTGATTTTTTTTTCTTTGACTTCCATCATCATCTTCGAGTTGATTCTGTTCTCCATTACCTTGTTTATTTTTTGTTTTTCATTTCGAAACAAACCGATCGACTTTTTGTGCAAATAACTACCGGATAATTTGTGGATTCCGCAAACTTATCGTTCTCTCATTATTATTATTTTTTTTTTTGCGAGTTTTGATTTTCTTCGCCCCCTTTCTCTCCGTATCGATTCGTCATTTAACGAATATAATGGTCGAAGAAAGAAATATGAAAACTAATCTTTGCAGTCCTATAGATAATGTAATAGTTTTTTTTTCTTTTTTTTTTTTTTTTTTTTTTTTTTTTTTATCTTTCCTTTCTCTTAACAGAAACTAAATTCTTGTCTTTCCATTCATTTCATTTTTCTTCGCCCCTATTTTTTTCTTTCAAATTTTTTCCACTGTTGTTTGTATTTTTTGCAACGTAAATAATACGTTAAATTTTTTCGTTTATTTTATTCGCTCGAAATTCGTATCTAAATTACGAAGTTGAAAACCGGCGAATGAGTCGTACGCTCGCTGTAAACGGCACGATGAAGTGTTGAAAAAGCGTACGAAAGAATTTGTTTTTACTTTCGTCATGAAATTTTGACCATTCAGTCGAATTTATGTGTTGTATTTTCCATCCACCGGTTTCGCGTCCTACCAACGCGCCCGCGAACCGACATAACGATGTGATATTTATTTGGTCAACCAACAGCTGCCTTCGTTGTCTTAACTCTATTTTTCTGTGGTCTTTTTCTTTTTCACCGAATAGTTTTTTCTTACATTGCGAATATTTTTGTCGGACGTATACTACGAATTTTCCAACCCGTCGCGTATCTTTTACCGTGAGTCGACAGTGTAAAAATATTCGTCGTGATGTAAAAATCGCTGTTGAAAGCACTTGTGGTGCGTGCGTTAGGTGAATCTGCCCTTTCGCGTCAACGTAGAGAGATATGACCACAATCGTAGAATAAAAGTTGAAGAAGCAATACCTAGAATGTGATATTGGCTATCATACTAGCGTAATTGCGGAATACTTGTGAAAAATTTTATTTTCATATTTTTGTTAGTTTAGGTAATAGTATGTTAAGCGTTTTTTTTTTTCTCCTCTCCCTCCTTAAATTCCACTCCTCTTTCGAGTTTAATTCATTGCATTCGTCAATAGCCGCGTGGCTGGTTGTCAGCGCTAAGTATCTTCAAAATTTCTGCCAGATTTGTCGTTTTGAGTACTGTATGATAAGTTATTGGTTCGTGGTGTGGAATGCGAATCAAACTCGTCGTTGCAAGGTTTTTCTCTCTTATTGATAGCGTTCTCGAGTTTCATCTTCGAGGAAAACTGCGAAAACGAATTCTCTTATCATTTAAAGTACTCAAATTCGGCTCAATTCTGAATGTGCTCGATGCAATGTATTCTTATTCAACCGATCGCATTGTTTGAAGAGGATGAAGGAATTTTAAGGCGTCAATCCACAAGTTGATCGTATCTCACCTCTGTTCGAAATCTTTCCACGTTTTGTTTTCCGAATAATTTCCTCGGTTCTCTTTCAGTTTTTTTTTTTTTTTTTTTTTTTTTTTTTTTTATACATATTTTTATCGAGTACCTACGATGGTTACCGCTAGAGTGTTATTCACTGCCGCCGGGTAAATAAAAAATTCTTGCGAATCGATCCTATCTCGAACGAATCGAGTCTTACAATAAATAAAATTGACTGATGAAAAATTTGTATTAGTAACGAAATAATGTAAGAATTAAAATCGGAAATTCAAAAAAATGTGAAAAAAAAAATTCAAAATAAAGGCTTATGATCGACGATTGCGTATTATAATTTCAAGTTATTTGTACAATAATCGCAGAAGTTATTGTGTTGATGTTAGAAAAAAATATACATGATCTCGATCTCATAAAACGACCTATGGATTGGGGTGGATACTACTTTTGTTGCGTTACTCTCAGAACCAAAAGCTTATTTCTTATATTTGCTCATTAAGTACAACGGTGTCACGACGCAAAAAATGAAACTAGAGTTTCAAATCACTATTATTTAGGTACCAAATATTATGCAGCAATCAAATGTGAAGAGTTGTACATTTATTTTATCGATGTATAGACTTAATTGAGACTGAAATAAATTTTACAATTACGTAAGTATTGTTGTTGAATTCGGCTGTTGGGACTTTTTCACGAGAGTAAGAGCCTATTAAAAGCTCTAATTAACTTTCATTTTGGCTGATGTCGCTATTGTCATAAAAACTGATTCTGAAACGTGTCCATAGTTGAAATATGACGTTTTTATTAAAAAAATGAAATATTTTTGGGATAATATTCTCAGAGTAGGCCTTTCGTATTTCAGGTTCAGTTACTGTTTTAAAATTTAGTCAATTTCAGTTTAATATTAGACGTTGGTTTTCCCATTTCTGTAAATTCCGTTGTTTTTGTTAAATTTATTTGGACAATTGGACGATAATTCATCTCAAAAGTCATTTGTAAAATTTTATTTCACTAAGTAAGCGCTATTGCCATTAGCGATTCAATTCCCTTCAATCTGAATTCAGCTCGAGCGAATAATTTTTCGTAACCATTTGGCTGTTTCACAAATGTGTATAACGTATCAAACCTAAATGACGTAAATAATAGTAGAGTATCTCTCAAATTGAGCTGAGTTCAATTGGGCATTGATTTAAGCTGTGATTGTAATATTCGCCCTCAGTGGGATAAATTGTCCCGACTACAAGCTGATGTCAATTTTATTACACAGGCCTTATAGAAGTGCGTATACTTGTCCAAATAGTTTTTTGAATTTTGGTTTTTACTGTGGAAGATAGGTACAAAAGTGACTATCTCAGCATACCTATTTATAAATTACTTCTTCATTCTACTTCATAAAGTCATAAAATGAGGGATTGAGATAGGCTACCTTTTTTCGTTTTGTTTCCGTTAGTTGAGTTTTTGAAATTTACCATAATGTTAGTTATTTTTTGTTTCTGTTTCCATCATTTTAGTTTCCGTTTCTATTACATTTCCTGATTTTAACAAAAATTTTTTTCATTCAGTTTCCATTTTGGGTTCCACTTCCGTTAAAAAATATTTCACTCTTCAAATTTTCCAAATCCTGTTCAAATACAGATATATCAATGGTTTTTTTATATTTTTTCGATATTTCTTAAAAATATTGATATTTTTTTCAAACTTCCTTCGTGATCAAAAATTAATCAGGTGAGAAATGGAAATGGAAACGATTCATCATTCAGTTTCCATTATGTTTCCATTATTGGTCTTGAAAATAATTGGTTTATTTTTTCCAATTTGATTTCCATTTTAGAATTTTGGTGTGTCCGTTTATTTAGGTTTCCAGAGCAAAGAAAATTATGGTTTCCATTTCTCACTTCTTGCGTAAAATGAGTTACCTAAATGAGAATACCATGAAAAAAAAAAAAAAAAAATTGAGCATATTTCAATATTTAAGCTTTTCTAGAAGTAAAAACATGAAGAATAAAAAACAATTTTTTTAATTAGCAGGAATTGAGAAATGGAAATGGAAACCGTATTGTTTTACACTAAAAATCAAAGTAAATAGAAACACTAAAATTTTGAAGTGGAAACTGAATTGGAAACAATTGACCAATTATAGTTTCAAAACCATTAATGGAAATGTAATGGAAACCAAAAAACGATTCGTTCCAATTTTCGTTTTTCACTAAAATAATTATTTACGTAGGAGAAAAACTTAAAATTATTAATGTTTCTGGAAAAATATCGATATTTGAAGAGCATTTGGAAAATTTTAAATACAAGAAAAAATTTTTTTAATGGAAATGAAAACGGAACCTGAAATAGAAACCGAATGAAAAATTTAGATGCAACCAGGAAACACAATGGAAATATAAACAAAAAATTACCAACATTATGGTAAATTTCAGAAACTCAACTAAGTAAACAAAATAAAAAAAGCTAAGCAGCATTTCTTAATTCTTGTTTATTGGGTACCTGGTAAAAAAGTAAAAACATTATGAAGTAGGCTAAAGAATTATGTACATAGTGATGTGAGGCGTACAGAACGAGGATCGAAAGAACTGGAGACTTGTGTTGAATTTGAGGTTTATTGCACGAATGAAAAATACATTATTAACAGAATACGAAATGGCGAAGCAACAGCAATGTACGACCGAAAGTAGTAGGGGAAAGCACTTCGTGGTGAGAGTGTACGTATGACATATATATAGTGATCGTGATGATGATGATGAAAAATGAGTGAAGGTGGGATTTCCGTTACAACACCCCCCTGAAATCTTATCGAATGAGTTCTTCATCATGTTTGATGCTGAAAGTAAAATTATTATTATTTATATAAAAAATGTTAATATTAAAAATGACATATACGTAATAAAATATTTTCAAAAAAAATGTTGATATCGTATTAATTTAAATATTATGGTAACTCTATGTTTCTAAAAAAATTTTTGGTTTGCTGTGCTTCGAGAATAGTAATTCAAAAAAAAATAAATAATTAGATAAATAAATGGTAAAATACATGCAATAGTAGGTTAATATGTGATGCTGAATAATATATGGCATCGAATAAAAAATATAAATAATTATAAAAATATATATAAAAAAAATAAAAATGGTAACATGCAAAAAGTTTTTCGTATACATTGATGACTAATATAAAATATATTCGGAAGTGTGCTCTGAAAATATTCTCGAACATTTACGTCTATATATGAATTGAAGAAAGAAAAAAAAAATAATCACGATTAAATAAATTGACAAAGGTTTATGAGGCACACGATCGGTTATCAGAAACGTTACGTTTTACAGGTATTATCTGTTGTACATGACATGAAAAGATTATAGAATAATATTCATCGCATCGTTTCTTTATCTTTCGAGTACATCATTGTGTTTGAACTGGCGCTTACAACATTTTATATGATAGAGGAACGTTTTCGACTTATCTTAATTTGCGGTCATGTAATGGGTTTAATCTCTATTGTGTTTATTGTCGTAGAATTACCTTTCATTACTTCGTGTGGGAATATTACATGTATTTCTCTCACGGTTGTTGAAAAATGTACAGAATTTTTATTATTCGAAATGTAGGGTTTCTACTTGCTTGATTTTCCTGCTTTTTTCTTTGTTAATATTTTCGAGATTTGAAGTATTTATCTATTGCAAGTATTTTCTGGTAAATGGTATTGTTGAGTACTAATTTTGCATTAAATTGAAGGTTATATTTAAGCACTTATTTTCATGTTACGACTTATATTTTGGACTTGGGACGACTTTTATATTATGATGATGAATTCTGAAATATATTATGACTTTGAAATAAACGAATTATTTTTATATTATATTATGTGTAAATATTCGTTTCGTTTAATATTTTGACAACAATATTTTCGAATTTTGATCGATCTAGTGATTTTGTCAAAATGTCTGCTAACTGATTTTCGGAGCTCACAGTTCTAAAGAATATTATTTTTTCCTCAAATGCCTCCAAAATTGAGTAGCATTTGATCATCAGGGCTCTTGATTTTTCTGACTACCCCCTGAACATATTTTTTGCGTTGAAATGTTATCTTCCATTACATCTACGCTTAATTTCTCACCTAAAATTTCATAATTCATATTTTGTGTGACTTTTATAGTATCCAGTGCATCATAAACTGCGATTATTTCCGCTGCCGTGCTAGATGATGCGTGAATAGTTTGTTTAGCACAGTTCCATTCTACTAAATCTCCATAAGAAAATATCATAAAGCCAGTTATGGATTTTCCTTTTCCTAAATTATTTATATCAATGTTATGTTCATCGACTTGGGGTGCATACGAGGCATCGATATAGGCTTGTATACCATCCCCTTCTGATTTGTATATTATATTATAATTTTTTGTGGTATTAATATATCTGAAAATTCTCCTTACATAATTTTTTAGAGTATTGTTTGAGTTATTTTGAAATCGGGATAGAAAATTTACAGGGAATAAAATGTCCGGTCTTGTAAGTCTCGCTAAGTATAGCAATCCACCTATCATTGACCTATATTCGGTGTCATCTATACCACCTTCAATTTTATCCAATTTTAATCCCGTTTCCATCGGAGTGTTCGTATTTTTCAACTCCGAAATTCCAAATTTTTTCATCATTTTTTCTATGTTTATATTGGGAGAGTATTATTGTGTTTTGTTCTATATTTCTATTTATTTCTAGTCCCACAAAAAATTTTGGGTTATTTATGATGGTGATCGTAAAATCTTTCTGTAGCTCCTCATTTATTTTTGTAATTGATGACTGCAGGTTCGATGCGATCAATATGTCATCTACGTAGGTTAGAAAATATATTTTTTCATTATTATTAATTAGTGTATATAAGCATCTATCGCTCTTAGTTTTAATAAAGCCCATTTCCCTTATTTTTGCGTCCAACAGATCATACCATGACTTACTAGATGTTTTTAATCCATATATAGATTTTTTTAATTCTAAAACCTGATTTGTGTTGATATTCACACCTTCAGGTTTTCGTATAAATATAGGTTTAATAATTGGTGAATTTAGGTACGCAGTTTTTACATCGTACTGTACCATAATTAATTTTTCTTTATTTATTATAGATAACAATGATCTTATTGTCCCTATTGATGCTACGGGGCCATGGGTTTCCGCAATATTATATTCGGTTCTATCCTTAAAACCTCTTGCTACAAGCCTTGCCTTGGGTTTTGGATTCCCAAATTCATCAAATTTAATTGTGAATATCCATCTTGTATCTATTAGTTTTTGGCGATCATAGTCGACTATTTCCCACACGTTCATATCATCGAGAGAATTAAATTCGTTATTTATTGCTCTGATCCAATCATCTCTAAAAGGGTTTGATTCTATATCAGAATAATTTCTAGGTATATTATCTTCTATATATATTTTATTGTATCTTATGTTTATATTCATGACTACAGGATTAATTATTCCCAAATCATATTCGTAATCTGATGATTTTATTACTAATGGTTTATTATTTATGAGTAATGATTTTATGTTCTGGGTTTCATCCACTTTAACATCACATGAAATATATGATTTTGTGTTGTAGGGGTCTTTAAGACAATATCCCGTATTTGTATAACCCATCATTATATTTTTTTCGGCTCTATGAGCTAGCTTTGGGTCAATTTTATTTCCAGATTTTGCTTTGGCTTTGGTGGCATTTTGCTTTCTGACTTCTACAGGAATATGTCTGTAGGTCAATGCTCCAAAAACTTTTAAATTTTTAAGGTTTGGTTTTATCCCATAGAATAGTTCGTAGGGTGTTTTATATCCTTCGTTTGCTTTTGTGGGGGATCTATTAATTAGATAGGCTGCTGTTACCACAGCATAAGACCAATACTTTATGTCCAGGTTGGCATCAATTAGCATGGCCCGTACTCTCCTCATTAAAGTTTGATTTTGCCTTTCGGCAACACCATTCAATTCCGGAGAATATGGTACCACATAATCCATCGTTATGCCAGCTTCCTTACAATAATTTAGTATTTTTATATCAGTATATTCTTTGGCGTTATCACACATAATAGTCCCTATGGGGTACTCTGGGAATTTATTTTTCATGGATAATATAATATTTTTAAATTCATTCGTTACCTGACTTTTGCTCACAATGGGCATCACGAACGTATATTTCGAGAAGTGATCTATAAACGTTAGGATATATTTTTGATTTGCTACTGAAGGAGTAAATGGACCCATAATATCTGAGGATGTTATTTCTAGTTTTCGAGTAGGTTTATTTCTAACACTATTATGACCTAATCTCGAATTATTAGCAATGCAACATATTTGGCAATTTAAGAAATCCTCATCCCTAAAATTTATATTATCTGGAATGCCTACTGCCAAATTTTTAAGTTTTTGTAAATATCTGGCATTCAAATGCCCTAATCTCCTATGTATAATTAATTTTTTATTAATATTATTATTTATTTGTGGATTTTGAGGTATTTCCTCAATTTCATTATTATCTTCTTTTATTTCATCTTTCTCACCCCCCTCAGATGATTCTTTATTGTCGTCATCTTCTTGAATTTCTAATTCCACAGTGAAATCATCCCATTCATCATCTATATTTTGAGTGACGGGTGCACATATTATTTTATTATCATTATTATTCATATTATTATTATAATTTTTATTTTTATTTTCGATATTATAATATACATAAAATATTCCCTCTTCTTTTTTGCTGTTATTATTATTTCAGCATTTTCAATAAAATATATGTTAGCTATATCCTTTTGTTGATCTATGTTGATCATACCAGTGTTCGTAATTTTTATAGCTGAGATGATATCTAAATTTAGTTCAGGCACATAATGAACGTCTTTTAACTCTATCAATGATTGAATCTTACTGGAATTCTCGACTTTGATCACCATTCTTCCCGTATGGGTAGCATATAAAAAGGTATTTTTTCCTGCACATTGCAATTTTATTGGAGTCACGAATTTTTTAACATCGACTAATTTATTTAAGTCAGATGTTAAATGCACTTCTGCAGCTCCATCCAAAATTGCTTTATGATTTAATATATCATAATTTTCATTTTTATTATTATTATTATTTATTAGCTCATTCATTAACCATTCATTATTATTTCCATTAAATTTTTTTACCATACAGGACATTTTTACCTGCTGATCCGAATTCTCTTTTTTATTAGAATTTGGTTGGCTTGTATTATTTTTAGGGGGATATGTTCCCTGATTATTATTAAAATTATTATTGTTATTATTTTCTTGTGAACCATTACCATTACAATTTTGCGCTATATGGCCAAATTGCCCACATTTGTAACATTTTGGACTATTTTGGTAATAATTTCTATTATTACCTCTATTATTATTGCCTCTATAATTATTACCTCTATAATTTGAGTTTCCTCTATAACCATTTCCTCTGTAATTTCCATTACCATTATTACCATTACTATTCGAATTACTATTTTGGTTTTGATTTGGTTCATTATTGATACCATTATTCCCATTATTATTAAAATTTCCATTATTACCATTAAAATTATTTCGATTATTATTTGCATAACTATTTCGACCATTACCGTTTCCTCTGTAATTATTTCTACCTTTAAAATTATTATATCTTCCCCTGTAGTTGTTTCTATTATAATTATTATTATTATTTCTGTAATTATTATTGACTTGGTTATTATTACTATTTTGTTTTTTTAGAGTTTGATCTCTGAATTTTTGATCAGAGTCCTCCCTTAATATTCTTTTAAAATTGTCTAAATTTTTTTCATTTGAAGGCAAATTTTCGTATTGTATTTTTGCAATTGCCTGTTCGTAACACAAGGCTAACTGCAAATTTTCAAGTTCCTCTGATTCCGTGACCTCTTTACCACTATCTCTTACGTCAGTTACTAGCTCATCCCATTTTTTTAGGAATCCCTTCATATTTCCTCCAGGCTGAAATCTAAATTCCATCCATTTCGCCTTTGCTATATTAGCAGTGACAGAAGTTTTGGTGCCATAAATATTATCTAATTTTTTTAACATAAGAATTGCTGTATTGCAATCTCGTATTTGTTTTGTTATATCATTTGATACTCTTTCTAATATAAACGCCTTTGCATTATCCTGCATTTTGCAGTAATTTAACATGTTTCTATCTGGCCGAAAATTTAAATCATCTATATTGTTTATATATGGCTGTAAATATTCATGTTCCCCAAAAATATCATAGTATCCTGCACCTCGGATAGCAGATATGATCATTCTACGCCAATCTAAATAGTATTTTCCATTGAAAACTTTTCCAAGTGGGGCTTGTATAGGTTTAATTTCGTTTGGGGATGCCATTTCTTCTTCTATTTTTTCAAAACCTAACAAATTATTTTCCTTATTACAAATAGGTGCGAATTTTTTATTTTCGATTGATTCTTTTTCTAATTTTTTTATTAAACTTTTCTCTTCACGATTTTCTATTTTATCCAGTTTTTTTAATTTATTCAATTAGAAAAATCTATTCATGAATTTTTCTTTTGATTTTTCAGAACTATAAATTCTATTTGAGAAATAGTTTACTGAGGATTCTGCGATTTTTATATATTTTAGGCTACTAATATTTTCTATTCTTCCTGAAATATCTACTACAAAGGACTCTAATATTATTTCCCCTGTGAAATATGTGACGTAGGGTAAATCGTAAGTTTCTATTTTTATATCGCTAACTCTTTCACCTTCAAATTTATTAATTAATTCTTTCAATTCTTCTTCTTTAATATTATATTCACCTAATTTTCCTTCGCACAAATTAATTATTGGGGGCATAAAAATTTAATTATTATTTTACCTAGTTCAAATACACAATTATGTACTACGAAAAATAACCAACTTCAATAAATATTACCTTTACAAAAATAAAATATTTTACTTTACTTCATCTGTTGCGCTGATGAATAATCCCAGTTTTCTGTTCTTTGCTGTTGACCGTTGTACTGGCTGCTTAAATTTTGTTTGGAGTTGTCCGAAAAGTTGGGTCCTCGATTTTGTGGATCTGCGATGAGTCCTCGACGACGGGAGCAGTTTTCCTTGGGCTGTTCACTCGATCTCTTTGGCGGTCCTTCTTGGTTTTAGCGTTCGATGACTTCCAGGTTCGGCCGTTATTAAGTCGGGAACTTCAGCTTCAAATTTACGATTTTATTTTTTGAATTTTCAAAAAATTAAAATTAATTAAATTTCGAGTTTAAATTTCTCGTGAAGAAAAAACAATTAATTCTTCATATATTACACGACAGAAAACATGAAAAGATTTTCGCGCAACAGTAAAATAAATTTAACAGATTATTTCATTTGTTTAAAATTTTTAAGTCTCTCCTCATAGTTCTACCGCAGCGATGGCTACCATGATGTGAGGCGTACAGAACGAGGATCGAAAGAACTGGAGACTTGTGTTGAATTTGAGGTTTATTGCACGAATGAAAAATACATTATTAACAGAATACGAAATGGCGAAGCAACAGCAATGTACGACCGAAAGTAGTAGGGGAAAGCACTTCGTGGTGAGAGTGTACGTATGACATATATATAGTGATCGTGATGATGATGATGAAGAATGAGTGAAGGTGGGATTTCCGTTACAACACATAGCTGTTTTGGGTTTTTGTGCATCAAAAACTCGATAGGTGAAGTTGATATAACAGTGCGCAGTGCTAATTTCTGCCAAACTGCGTATGTGGTAACACTGTAAATGACGTCAGGGTGTGTGCCTGGTGTATACGCAACAGTTAAAAGCAAAAAAATTTGTGTTAATGAAATTTTTGCGTGCATTTTCTCTATATTTATGTTTTTGGTTCCTAAACTATAATTTTTCACATTTATGTGGTAATGAATTGTAAATACACATACAAAATGAGCAGGTACATTTTATGTTTATCGAATACTATATAAAATAAGCTTTTGATTGACATATTGCATTGAATTTTTACTCAATTACTAAAATGTAAGAGTGCACAGTTAGCATCATACACATTGAACTGATAATTTGTTCTATGTTGCGTCTTCCATATTCTCACATGAAAGCAACCAGCCCTCGACATCTTCAACAGTAAACAAGAAAAGAAAAAATCCAGTGGTAAATTCGAATATAGGTGAACTATTTTTTCCCTTTTGATTAAACTAGAACATTGGAACCTCCGATTTATTTTCTTTTTTTTTTCTTTTTTTTTAACGGATCGACCCTCCAAAGGGAGATTGTCCTTGCAGTCTTCGGACTTAAATGAGGATGGTAATATCGACGTAAGAAATTTGTGCGATGACAGTTCCAGTGGTGAGGAGGAAGCAAAAGAAATCTGAGCTCTATGTGGCGAATTTGGAAAGTCAGAAATTTGGTACAATTGTACAAAATGTGGAGAGTGGGTCCACAAAGTCTGCAGTGGGGCAAAGTCCCCCAAAAATTGCATCCGTGACAATTGTCATTAATTTGTAGTATACTTCATTTCGTTTTTGCCAAATTTACATATTTATTTTAACACGCGCCCTCTTACATTTGTAATGCGCACTCTTTCATCATGGTGAATTTTAGAAGTGCGTATTTGACTTTTTTGTTAAATGTCAATATGCCTCTTTTATTTCCAGCCCTTTGAGTAATTTAACATTGATAGGTTGTAGTCGTGGGATGTAAGTCTATAGCCTGAAATTTTCAGCTGTCTGGTGCTTATACTTTCTGAAAAATAAGCTCTCAAAAGTAAAGTGCACACTCTTACATCAACTTCCTCTAAGTATAAATTAAACATCTATTCTTCGTAGAATTTGGCTACTTGTATCTTCATCTTAACAATAAGGAAAACTATTGAAACGAGGGAAGCTTCATTACGTATCCACTCCAAGAACAATTTACTGATGAGGCCATTGCTCACAGATGGTCGAATTAAGAAACCAAAATTTTCAAATAACGTGTTTCAAGTTTGGTCCTATGTCGACGCCGTGCCGAAGCCCGGCTTTTAAAATTTGATCTATTAAGACTATGTAGAATTTGTGGGTCGCTAGTGAACCCTGGAACTACGACTGAATCGAATTTTGTTACCCAGAGTGACCCCCTCCCCACCTTAAAAAAATTGTAACCAGATCATATCGTACATGTTCAAAGTAGGCACAACTTGCGTATTTTTATTCTTTAGGTACCTCAAAATTTTTGCCCTTCGATAAACGAAGCCAAAAATGTATTACACAATAAAATAGGGAAAAATTTGCCTAACCAACCCTTTTCATGTTACGGGGAGCTCGATGAGTGGCTCAGTCCAAAAATGAACCGAAGATTCGATGGTTCTGCGGAACAAGGGCCAATCTGATTTTTTTCACAGAGGGCCAAACTACATCTTGTGTCTGAGCAGACAAGTACAAAAAGGCCAATCTGTAGGGCCAAACTACATTTTACTCCAAGAGTAAAGGGCCAAAGTGCATTTTTTCCACTATTTTAGGCTTATTCATTGCTGTTATTTATCTCCAAAGAAACTTGTATCATGTTAGAATTGTTACAAAACCCACAGTGATTGTTCATAATGATTGCTTCTGTTTATTATCTTCACTTTTCTTCTTCCTGAACAAAAAAAAAAACGTGTTTGCTGTTCATCTTATGTGGAAGCATGAGTGTTTTAATTTGAAATTTTTGTATTGCTATTATGTCGAAGTATACCTACTATTTGTCAAAAGTTTCCTCTTTTATTTTATTTCTTTAACAAAATTCAATAAAATGGAATCAAGAAGAATACGATCTTCATCATCAAACCACCGCAACTCAAGAAGCAACTTATTAGTAAAACGGGCTTTTTTTCAATACCCTACTAGAAGTGAGTAAAGCTATTTCAGCTACGTATTTTTTCCAAATGATTTTTTATATATAAAGTCAAACAGTATTCATAGACAGACACTTTCTTTATATTCCAGTCCACAAACTTGCTCAGATCAATAACAGTTCTAGCGATGACATGGCTTTATTATCATCTTCACTAGAAGAGAAGATAATTGGCAATGTATTGGGTACTACAAAAGAGAATCAGTACAATTTGTTTCCTATTTGTGATACCAATACTGTGGTTTTGGAAAGTTTGCAACCTATGGAAATACTGGAGTTTGATGTTCCAAATTTAAACTTAAACGAAACTAATGGTGAGCTGTTAGCAATAAACTATCTTTGTAGGTATCTATAACTCTTACTAAGTTTTTGGAAATATATTTCAAATGTGGGAAATATGGGTAACTACTTTTAGTTATTCTCTATTTAGATAATGCAATTTAGCAAGTTGAAATACCTCATTTCTATCACAAGCGGTAACATATTAAATTCTTTCATTGAAGTCTAACTAAGTAGGTGAGTATACTTATTTAACCAAAATTGTTTTCTCCACTAGAAAATGAAGATTGCAGATGGATTGTTATGAACAGATTCTCATTTCATAATTCTGTTTGAATACTTGCACGTGAATAAATTGATGCCAATACTTTTTTTTACTACCTAGGGATCTCAGTTTTTTGTTGAAAAAAGCAAAACTTTACCAAGTTTTATTCTTGCCCAACTTTTACAACTTCAATTTTTTAGCCTACTGCTCATGATAGAATCTACCTATGTTTTGTGTTTTGATACAATTTATGGAAAGATCGGTCAATGTTAGAAAAGTAAGCCTAAACTTCCTGATGGCTGGTCATTCAGTAATGACTGCAGATTCAGTGCATGCTGTTAATGATCGGGCTGTGAAAAAGAAAACTATCTATGCGCCATCTGAGTGGTCTACCATCATAGGAAATGCACGAGTTAAACCTTTTCCATACGAAGTATGTAAATTACAGTATCAAGATTTCAAAAACTGGAAAGTATTGGCTGATGCAGTGCAATTCGCATTACTTACTGGTGGAAAATTTAATGTAACAGAAGTACGAAGAGCCATTTTTGATAAAAATTTGATTAAAAAACATCAGTTCAAAGTTGTATAGAAAGCAACTAAACCAGATTCAGTTCAGATTTTTCAAATAAACCCCAAACAAAAATGAGTGATTAAAGAACCATCAACTGTATACCAGTCTCAACTACCAATCTCTATGCAAAAATACAGAGATCCTGTTGATTTATGTTGTGTAAAAATAGCAATACCAGAGCACTTTCACCATGAATATTTGAGTCTACCGCATTCACCAGCAACCTGAGATGACTTACTAGCCCCAGATGATGAAGAAAAGGATGAAGAAATTTAATTTTTATAATACCATTTTTTTCAAAACAAATATTCCGTTTTTTAAACTTTTTTCAGCTGATATTTGAATGATAAACTTTTTTTTTCCATTATTTTTTCATTATATACTTAGGTAATTTTGTTCAAAAAAATTCGACATCTTTTCAACCGATAATGTTATTTTGTTTCCTTATTATTTTGTAGCATCACCAAATTTTCCCTATCATTGTTGGTAAGATAGAAAAAATAAAAATTGTAAGTTCAGCCTCTTTTATTTCATAGAGTGGCTGCGTAACAACAAAAAAAAAGGCCAATCTGTTGAGCACGAGTAGATTGGCCCTTTTTTATTTAATAGATTGTTTTGAAAGAACCAAGTACAAAAGGCCAATCTACCACTTTTTTTCATTTTTTGTTATTTACACTGGGTTAATGCGAGTTATCAAGAATATTTTTTTACCATGGGTTTCTCAAATGTATGATACGTATTATGTACCAGTTCATAATGAATCGGGCGCTTATTAGTACTAGTCAAAGAACTTTCAAGTTTAGAGACACTTTTATAAAATGCAGATTGGCCCTTGTTCCGCAGAACCATCGATATGATCTCGGTGCTTCAAAAAACATAATATTAACGATATATCACCGAGTGTAAAAAAATAAAATAAAATATTCTAACCACTCGTGTATTCGAGTTTTGAATTCGAATTGAAAAAATGTAGATTTCAGAATACCTAACAAAGTCCCGTGCGACGACGGTTCAAATTCCAGTACAGGAACATAATTTTTATTTTCAATAAATCGAATCGAAGAAAAAAAAAATCAATCTTCGTCACGACGTCGCACGTAGCTCGTAATTATCGTTAATGGAGAGTTTCGATAATTTTTAGTTTAGCTATGTACGAGCAAAGACGTCAACAAGAAGTCGTTCTAACGAAGCTTCGCCTCAACAGGTTAAAAAAAAATAAAATAAATCTATCGCGTTATTATCGAGAAATTTAAATTTTCTCGGTTAGGATTTCTAACTTTAACGGGGAAGGTTGTATTATATTTTTGAATAGGTTTCTACGAAAGTCTACCATTTAATTTCGTGCTCGTTCTTTCAAATTTGGTGGTGGTTGGCGTTCTGGTTCGTGCCTCGGGGCTGTTGAAGGGTTAAACTCAATTAATGTTGCGATTCTGGTCCAATGGTCACGAAATTTGGTACGAATATTTCCAATAACGCGAGGACTACCACGCCTATCAATTTTGATTTCTATCGGCCAATTCGTCTCCAAATTAGCAGTCGTCGAGGGAATAGCCCTGAAAAATCCACTCGTCGAGCCTAATGGTGAGAAACTCTTCTTTTTACCTAAAACAAATCACGACGCCCACAAAAGGTTAATTGTTCGTTCGTCCCACTGCCTGGGTTAGAACTCGAGTCATCGGATTCGTAGTTTCGTGCAGAACTGACTGTGCTACGTATTCGTTTGGAAATACGTGTAACTTCGTATAAATCTCCTCTTACCTACCCCTATAATGTCTACTAATTTTATTTTGCGAACAATAGGTACCTCTACCTACCTACCTACCTACCTGCCTACTACCGCTCAACCATCAGTAACTGCAAGATGGTTTCTTTTGAAGATGTTGATGGTTGAATGGCCCGCAAATACCTGCCTAATACGGTTATTGTGATTCGTAATTCGCGATTGAATCGAACCTTTCTTTTTTTTCTTTTTTTTCTTTTTTTTCTTTTTTTTTCTTTTTTTTCTTTTTTTTTACCGATTTCCGAATGGCGATTTGAAATTATTTTTCTCGCCATTTTTCCCATTCCCGAATAATTTTGTTTACGTATTTCCATTCCTCAGCCCTCATAGCGCTACACGACCGTTTGATGGGCGTCAGGTAGGTAGGTAGGTAGGTAGGTAGGTAGGTAGGTACCTCGAAGAATGAGACCAAAGTGAAACCTTAAAGTTGGAGTGGAAGCCACCCAAGTTTATAATAATTTTGAATTATCCGTAACTAATTTCGATTATCGTTAACTCGATATCCGCGTATCTTTGAAAAGCTACTTTTTTTAGCCGCGTGTAGCCGCGCTAGGCTTTCATCCGGTTAAGGCTCTTCGCCAGCAGGTATGCGCGTGAGGGTGATGACAGACGAGCCGCCGTCTTGTGTCGTTCGTTGTTTCAGGATAGGTTGCTACACACTTACGTAAAAAACACAAAATGGCCGTTCATTTCTTACGACCCTCGTGCGCGTACCTAGGTACCTCAGTTACGTTTTTCGTTGCCGAGTTCGAATTTGGCGTCGATTTTTAGACGACGGAACCAGGCACTGGCGTTGGGTCTCCTCCGACACCGAATGGGTCGGTTAAAGGAAACGTTTTATTTATTTACCATTTTGTGGCGCGATACCTGCACGCGCTGTGACCAACGTTTCACCTCTGACACGCGCCGACGCGAGGCTCGAGTACATTTTTTGTCAGCGGCTGATGGGTTCGGTTCGGTTCGGTTGGGTTGGTTGTCGGTACCCAGCCACTTGGCTTCGGTTGTGCG
Organism: Ericerus pela; assembly: GCA_011428145.1. Lineage (NCBI taxonomy): Eukaryota > Metazoa > Arthropoda > Insecta > Hemiptera > Coccidae > Ericerus > Ericerus pela. Next base: position 687,659 of record WOFM01000227.1, read on the forward strand.
GTTCCGAGGTTCGCTCGCGATTCGCGAGTCGTAACCACCAATTAGTTATTTTTTACAACTCGGTACTCGTATAACCATAAACGGTTGGTGGGTGTATTTGTCCCTAAGGCAGTCGTCGCTGGATTTCGACAGGGTGCGTACGTGGAGTAGCTGCTGCACCGTTAAAGCAGCGTAAGCCGCGACGTACTTAGGGCGGGGCGAGGCTAGGTTCGATGTCGAGAAACATACGTGCGCCGGATGTGCGCTAGTATAGGCAACCGTAGCGTGCACGCGAACGTGGGGTACGGTACGTCGAGTGGTACGCGGCGGTTGCCCACTCGGCGCCGGGACGAAGTGCCTACGTCAACGCTTCGTTGGCTGCGAGCGCACACGCGTTCGCGGAGCTCTGTTCGCGCCCCATATCCGAGGTGTTTCGCCTTCGCCAGTGCCCTCAGTGGCGGGGGCGTACCTACGCTAATCGTAGACTACGGATTCGTATTCCCGATCTGCTGGCGCCAAGTTCACCTGCGTGCGCTACAGTAGCCTATAGGTACCCTGGAATGTGTATGCGCAGTTTGACGTACGTATGCGCGCACGCAGTACCTCGGTACCGGCGAGTAGGCGAGTAGGCGAGTAGGCGAGTAGGCGAGTAGGCGAGTAGGCGAGTAGGCCCCAACGAAAATCGTCCGGCGCCCATATCCGACACTTACCTACGTCATCGCGGTAAATTGGCCGGGTGGTAGCCTACCCGTGCGGTATTTCACTCGACTACGACGAATCACCGTTTCAGTCGTCGTTCGACGAGAAAAATGGTGAAATTCAAAATTAATTGACTACCGATAATCGAAACGACTGCGGCCTGATTCGGATTCACGGATAGTTGCGAGCGTGTGTCTGTGTGGGTACATTAGGTGGAAATTAGGCGGCTATACGCGTAGGTATGTGCTATGTAGGTAGGTAGGCAAAGTCTTCGGCGAGAGGAGAGTCGGTGTGCCGGCGCACGTCGCACGTCGCACGTCGCACGTCGCACGTCGCACGTCGCACGTCGCACGTAGCCGCAGCTCTCTCCGCTACTTTGGGAGCTGATAACGCGAATCACAAATTCGTGCTTTTGGAGAATAAAAATTATATTGGGAGGAAAACACAATTGTCTTTCGCTGTACGTTAGGTTTACAAATAGAGTATACAAACGATCCGCTTTATCGCGTCAGAAAATTTTAAACAAACGAAACAAATTTTCAAAATCTGCGAACGACGAAAACCGAACAGAAGGTAAGAAAAGAAAAAGAAGAAAAACACGAAGGAAAACCTATAGCAGGATAAGTACCTAAACATATATTTTATAAAGGTAACAAAAAATGATTGTACTTGGAGGGTACGCGAGAGTTTCCAGTTTAATGGAAGGCTAACCCGTTTTGAGTGAGAAAAAATTAATTAGTTAAATAGATAGGTAGGTAGGCAGGTAAATTAGGATAACGGTACCTATTATCGAAAAGTTTCGAAACCGATTTCGAGAGGCGTACCTACGCTGGTTCAGTTTATTTTGCTCGCGATGGCGTCTCTCCTCGTGGCTGGCTGGATGGCTGATGGACTAAAACGACCGTAGACCGTAGCCTTACCCGCATCAGTTTGTCTGTAAAGCATTCTTTCGTTTTTGGTTTCGGTTTCGGTTTCGGTTTCGGTTTCGGTTCTTTCGTGCGAATAAAGTACCGGTGGCGGATGTGCCGATCCGTTTCGACGGATGACGTCGCTAACGAAAGCGTGTCGCAGGTTGCTGGCCACCGCCAGATCCGTAACGAACGTCGGCACGCGTCATCGTTATCGTTTCTCGGCCATTTTGTTATCTCTCCCGCGAAAGACGGTCGCGAAGAAGGGCGAAGAAAAATGAAAAAATGAAAAAATGAAAAAATGAAGGGAGCGAAATTCCGAATAAATACATTTGGTGGAAACGCCACCCCAAAAAGGTTTGTCCGCATTTGCGGGTGAAGTTAAAATTAACCGTAGCCTAATATTAGCGCGGCCGATGTTGCGGATGCGGCGCGCAATTTTACCGACGAGTGCGACCATAAAAAAACGGTAAACGCGAGCGAAATTCGTAAATTTAACCGCAGTTCGGATGCGAGCGTAGGTACGATAGCCGCCTATAATTACGGTATGCCTACCGACGCAGGTGCCGTAGGCAGGCTTACCATCGAGTGGCGACGACCGGCGGCCCAATGGTCTTTTTCGCGGCCAAATTTATCAGAAATTTGCAATGCGAACGCAAAGGTGACCCGCGGTTAGACGTTCACCCACACCCAGTAGGTGGGTACCTAAACTGCGCAGCTACGGATACGTACGGTGCCGTAGGTAGGTACGCAGGTAGGTAGCCGTACCGGCCGCACCCAACGTTGTTCGCCATAGAAATTGTCGCTAACGAAGCTCTAGTCTGTAGGCACGCTAATAGGGCCCGGTTAAAGCGCGCTACGGTACGCTACGGTATGGCAAAAAAAAAAAAAAAAAAAAAAAAAAAAAACAAAAAAACAACAAAAAACGAATCGACGACGTACGCGTCCAGCGAGTAGCTACCTAACTAATTTGCGCGCAATCACCCGAAAAGGTAGTCATTTGCGCACGAACCTGAAACTCGGTTGCGCACGTTTAATTTTTCGCCATTTAACCGACGACGACGCGAATTTAGTAACACTTCACGCCTATTCTTACTCGAGTGGGAATTTTTTTTTTTCTTCGGTTAAAAAACAGAACCTACGCGGCGGAAAGAGAGAACTTATTTTCGAGAACGTGAAGTATATAATACGGGGTGGTAACTCGGATGCTGTCCATTCGGAAAAATACGTACGACCTACGCGTACGGGCCATTTTTTGTATCGAGAAAATTTAAATCGTACTCGCTGTTCTTACGGAGCAACGTCGAAGTTACCACCGTATGGTTAGGAAAAAAAACTTGGCGTTATTCACTTTTTAAGTAGGTTCTCCACGAAAATCTACTTGTTAATTTTGTGCTCGTGAAAGGACCCAGGGATGGGTGTTTCACGACCCGACGAAAATGTTGGCCCCATTTTTGAAAATTCGTACGTATTTTTACATACGTATCTATATACTAGGAGTGCCACGTTTGCAAATATTCGCATCATTCGATTAGTTTAGGTTAAAAAAAGTATTTTACAGAGTTGGAAAAAAATTACCTACGTCGTTAATCGAACTCGTCGATAAGAGAAATTTAGAATTTTGTGTAAAAGATTAAACTATAAAATATGATTTCAGACGGAAAATGCGTATCAAAATTTTGAAAACTAAATACAAATGGCGGCGATGTTTTGCGCAGTTTCGCAAGATAGCCGACATCGACATCGACATCGGTTACGTTCGTTGTTCATATAATACATACGTTTGGTTTTCACTTGAAAAAGTTGTAGCCAATTTGGCCGCTGTACTGGCGCATAAACGTTCGTTACAAACGCGTATCTTAGTAAATAGTCTGAATTTAGCGGCCAACGTTGCGTTAGGAGATGCGAAGTCCTCCAGCGAGGTGCTATTAGAAATTTTTAGGCCCGCCCCAAGGACCAAGAGTAACCGTGTTTCGATCGTGTTTCCAAATTTCAGGTTAGGAATGAGCCAGATGAACCTTGCGAGTGACGGCTTACGAATGAACTTCGCTGCCGAATGTTGGCAGCCCGAAAGTGTCTCCGAAGCACCGTAGGTACGTTCCAGTTTTAAACGAATGTCGAATAATCGGTGCCTGACTAATCGCGATTTGACCGTTTCACTTTCACCTACGTACGTTTGAAAACCTACTTTTTCGTAGCCCAACGTAGCTGCGCTCGAGTTTTTTTTTCTCGAAATGCGCGCAAACGAGCGCTCATTTTTGAGCCAATTTACCGGAGTAGCGCGCGAACGGAATTGCGCGGCGGCGACGGCGGCGGTGGCGGTGGCGGCGGCGGCGAACGCGAAAACATTGGCGCCGTCTCTTCGAACCAAAGATTTAGACGCGACTCGCCACTTGTTGGGAGGTGCGACATTTTTGGTGCGGGTGGGTGGGCTTCGCCGATCCGATTTAAGGGTATTTTGCGGACGGTCGGTCGAACGCTAAAAGCTCAGATTTTGACGAAAATCCGCCGTTTGCCGCGGACGATGCCTGATATACCGCAGCGTTCGACTCGAAGGTCGCCGCCAACTTGAAAGTTGCAAACGTCGGCCAAGTGCGAAGGGCCTTTCGCCGCCCGAACAGCGTCGTTGGGGCCGATATTCTGGTTCCTGCGTCCACCTACTGACAAACCTGCGGTGTTGGCGTGGTTTCGTTTTGTCGAACGGAAATGGCGGCGTACCTACGCCTACGCCAGATTGGCCGTCCGAATGAACATCGGGCCGCGCATCGTATTTCCAACTTTCGCTGTTTACTACTGAATAGCCTACGTGGGAGTTGGGGCGACGAAAAATTTAGCGCCTCCTCGTTGGGGGCGGCGGCGGCGGCGGCGGCGGCGGCGGGCCGGGGTTCACGGAGAGCGAGAAAAAGGAATTAGGCTAAGGTACACGCGTATCTACGGGCGGCCTAAGCCGCCTGCGATAACGCAACGAATTGATCGCACGTCGTTTCGCTATTGCTACGAAAAATCACGCCGTTAGTAGCGTACACGGCTATCCTGCGGTCGATACGTAAGTAAGTCGATGGAGAGGGGTAGGTAAGTGCGCGTGAAAAATGGGGTAAGCAGTCGCCAACGACTTTTGGCGCGACAGACGATGGCCACGTGGCTGCGAAGCGTCCGGCGACGCCCGTTCCGCGACCACCCACGAACAATGGCTGCGATTCGATGGGCAGAGACGTCGACGAATGGGTGGAGACGCCTTCGTGCGCACCTACGTACCGTGCCGACGTACGTTAGTAGCCTTTTAGGCTCGTACGTACCTACCCGCTGAGATCTGAAAGGGAAACGAACGATCAAAACCGATTACTTGGGTGGCTTTTCGTGGGCCAGCCCGGCCTAGGAGTAAGGCTTCGTGACGTTGCGTTGCGTTGCGTTGCGTTGCGTTACCTACCGGCTTCTTCTTCCGCCATCGACGGTATGTCGTCGTTGTCCGTCGAGTGTCGACTGGATTTCGAATTTTGTTTCGATAACGACTGAAAAAGGAAACGAGAAAAGGCGTTTGATTAATTTCTGGAACCGCGTTACCCGACGGTCGCCCTTACGCCGCACCGATTCTCCAGTTACCAACATGCGCCCCTCCACTTGGGCGACTGTAGGTATGCCTTTCGATTTCGAAACTTGCCGTCGAGCCTAAAACGTATTGCCGCAGGTAGGCCTCAACTCTTCTATAACCGCCACCGTAATTGAAGCGAGCCGACCGAATCCGTGCAAAGCCTCCTCATATGCGCTCAGTGGCGGACCCAACGAGGGGCGAGAAACACGAATAAAAATGAAGAAAAAATGAAACAAGACCGCAGAATTGAGATAGAAACTGTAAAAAAAATCGGTTAAAAAGAGAAAAAAACAAGTTCAACTGCCCAAAAATCTGTTAATACCCCCACCCCCCAAAAAAATCCCCGTCTGGATCCGCCCCTGTGTGCCCTCACTCGCGAAACAACATTCGTAGTGATGGCGTTGCTCTTAGATGGCCCAACCAAAAATTACCGGAATTCTCGAACGACTATTTCTGGTTAAATCCGATGTCGAGACCGAGGCCCATATTTTAAATTGCATTCGTTAAGAAAACCAAAATTCCGTTTCTCCACCCCGATTTGAACCGTCGTCGCGTGTACTTATTACTGGGAAAATTCAACTTTTTCAGTTCAGATGCCCAACTTTGGTTAGAGCGTGGGGTGCAGATATTGTTTTCTCAAAAAACTGACTCGTAAGTGCAGTACGTCGTCGATTGTGTTTTTTGAGGCATCGAGTTCGAATTTTCAGTTAACTTTTTGATCGAACCACTCACTGGGCTCCTTGCCACCTAAAACGGGGTTGAGTAGGCAACTTTTTTACCATTTTATTGGTTGCTACGTCTACTCGGATATGTTAATCGGAGCGCATAATGTCGTAGACGTTGACGACGACGTTGCGCCACGTGAATCCGCCCTCCCCCCCCCCCGCCGACCCTCCAAAAAGAATATTAAAAAAATAAAAATAAATAAAAAGAAAAGGAAGAAAACAAAAGATAAGAAAAGAAAAGGCTTTTAGCGAGGTTCGAAATCGAAAGAAGGCGGCCGCGGCGAAGGCGATATTTTATAATATAGGCGTAGGCTAGCGGATAGGCTTAACCGTAGGTACGTATTATGCGGCGCTTACGTGCATATGCCGGCGAGATCGCGGAGGCGACTTCTTGTTCCACAAGGCTTTCAGCTGGTCAAAATGCTGCGACTGAGCGAGAGCTGCTTGCTCCGGTCCCAGACCCTAAGCAAAGCGAACGTTTTAACGTTGGTGAATTCGTAATTTATCTTTAGCCAGGTAGGCGTACACCTACAGCCTACTGCGTAGGCTAATATAATTATGGATAGCGTATACGCGGGCGTACCAGGCGAACCAGGCGAACCAGGAGGTAATTAATTTGGAAATCGACGATTGGTGCTGCGAACCGAATGTTGTCGAAAAATAAAACGTAGGTAATAAAAGAAATTAAAAAATAAATAAAAAATAAATAAAAAATAAAAAAAAAAAAAAAACGTCGGAAGGGATTAAGCTACAACTACGATACGCGTATTGTAAAGTTGACTCTTGAAAATAATGTAATAGTACAACTGTACCAATATAGGAGATAATTTCGAAAATATTCGAGGTATTATTATTAATTCGTTAGATTTTCGACGTAGAAACCGGTCGCAAACGTGTAAACTATGCCCATTAGTTGAGCAGTTTCCAAGGAAACCGAAAAAAAATAAAAATAAAAATAAAATAAAAATAAAAATAACAATAAAATTGATCCGTAGAATTTTGCGTTCACATTTTTAAGAAAAAATTGTTGTAGAAAAGCAAGTCGCCTGTGGGTATCGCTTCGAGTATATTTTCGTATTTACGGCGCAAGGCGTTACCAAATTTCTTTTCCAATTTTTTATTTAATGCACGACGGGATCAGATATCAAGGGGAACTTCTTTTGAGCCACGATTCATTAGTCTTCTCGTGTTTTGATTAGGTTTTTTGAAAATGTTTTGGAATATTATTTTTTGACTTTTTCAATAATGATAGGCAAGTCCGGTAACTACATGTTGTACCTGACTAAACTGCGACCGGATTATGTAAATTCTTACTGATATAGCTGTACTATGGATCGGTGTGATGAGAAGGTGTTAGGCATATAGCCATATACCTAGGTACCTACTTAGGATAAGGGGTACCCACGTAACGACAATTGCAGTTTCCTAATGGAAAGCAACAGCCAACTCTTTTTCGTTATTAGGTGTTAGTACGCTTTTATTTGACTCCGTTTTGGAACAGAATTTGGACTTTGTTTTTGGTTCGCACGCTGCCACAGCATTACGAAAGCGCTAGGATCGCAATTGCGGGTTGGCTTACGTGTTTCCAGTTCGCTTCGTTTCACTTTCACTTCGCACTTTTCACCCTTATAAAAGCGTAATTTTAAAAATTAATTTTTAACGTACCTATTTGCGTGTTACGTGAAAGTTGGTTATTGAAGGAAGCGCGTAACGAGCAGTTGGACATCCCTCGTCACAGGCTTAACGACACACGTTGTCGAATACCGTCGAACTAATATTAATACTTTTTACTTTATTTACCAAAATTTTTTACGAAATTTTAACAGACGTTAATATCTCTGGAATAGACGAGTATTAATATTAGAGAGAGGAATCAAATAAAAGGCCGGCCTAACGTAATTATTTGTTAAACGTAGGCCTATAATATTCGTTAATTGTTGGCCCAACGGAAAATGACGAATTTTGAAGAGTCGTTTCTTTTCATTAAATGTGATTTTTCAAATGAAATGTAGGCCTAACCTCGTTAACGTTTTTTTTTTTTTTTTTTTTTTTTTTTTTTTTTATTAAATGCTGGCCTAAAAGAAAAATGACCAACTTTTACGCTGTTTATCGTGGTTAGGCCGTAGGTGATTCTTCAAATAAAATGTAGGGCGAACATATTTACTAAATGTAAGCCATAACCGAGGATGACCAACTTTTATGCGCTGTTTTCTGTGATTAATAATTTTTCAGATAAAACGTAGGCCTAGTGAAAAATAATCAACTTTTATCAGCCGTTTGTTGCGATTGAAGATGATTTCTCAAATAAAACGTAGGTCTAAGAAAATTACAAATTTAAAAAAAAATAATAATTTTTAAACCCATCGTTTAAATAAAATGTAAGCCAAATATCCGGATTCATCAAAAAAATTTTATTCACCCGCAAGTTACTTATTTGTCTTCACTCTTGACTGACTATTAACTTTTAGGTTTACGATTACTCGTAAAAAATATTATCGATATAACTACCAGCAACGATAAGTTATACGCAGGGCGTAGGCTGTGACATTCTAATTTTAATTAAATACTGAAATAATTTGGCGAGAATAAAACAATTTAATCGATTGGTTCGTATCTTAAATGAAACAACCGAATTTGTCTTTTTTAGGGAAAAAATCACTAACTATTGAAATCTTTTTTAATAGATAATACGGAATATTTTTGGATGATAAACTTAGGAGGCTCTTCGTATAGGCAAATAATTGAGTGAAGACAAAATGGAGATAAGCTAATCAACATTTTACAATCAAAATTACTCGACGATAGTAAGCTACTTTTATGTGCGTCAGAAATTTATAACGCGAATAGGTTTTATCTGTTTGAGCTAATATTACTTGGTTGCTGGCTGAAAAAATGAATCTGTAATTTTTATTTATAAGAGGAATTGGCAGTTGTACACTTACATCGATGACCAATATATCGATAGGTATACCTACGTCGTGACATATTGACAGGTACGTTTACAGGTGAGTAGGTACACCCGCGTCATTATCTGCTTGGATGGAAGGTTCCATTACTCGGTCCGGGTATAATTAAGATGATCCGTGGCTTCAACGGCGGCCGAGTAGATACGCGGCCAATAAATACCAGGTCTACACTTTGAGTATTGCCTACTTTACGGAGCAAAAGACGCCTCGCATCATTTATTCGTAAATGGCGACTCTGTAAGCACCTATCAGCTTACAGCAATCGTTACTGGCTGGTCGGCGTTTGCTTCGATGTTTGTCAGGGATCATTTTACTGGGCTACGTTGGATTAAATAAGACCGTATTATTGTTCTGCCTGCTACCAGCACTCGATCCGATATTTATAGGCAAGATGATTTGTGGCAAACATCAACGAAAACGTCGACCATCCTATACGATTACTTTACATCGACGCGTAGTCGCCATTTGTAAATACTGCTGGTAGGCGTCACGCTGTATAAAATAATATTCCAAGTGTATTTTACAACTACCTATTTATGGGCAACAAAGCGTCGAAGCCAGGGATCATCGTATATTGGACGGAGTTGATGGTGAACAACTATGGCTACTCGAATAATACGATAATTATGTCTGTAAGTACTCGCTGGAAATTTATTACCCACGAGTAAGTATACCTACTTTTTCTACGTTGCTCAGAAATTTCAAATAAGTAGGTAGGAATGTACGCGTTAGAATTGAGAGAAAATTGCAGAAACCAAACTGCCTAAGATGATGGTAAAAATTATATATAGGTACGGCTTTGTAGATTGATGCAAACGTTCTCCGATTTTCAACGATACCAAACCTCAGCTCCCTTGTCTGAATAGAGCGGCTGAGGAATCGTCGAGTGAAAGAGGAGAAGTTTCCAGATTCAAAAAAGGAAAATTTTTCCATTAATTTACGTTTCTTTCGTCGTTACATTTCGAAATAGCCGAAGACGATTAGCAAATCAGATGGAAATTGTATAAGTTTCATCCTCTTTTTGGTAACCCTAAACGCAGCCCTCTATCGTAAACAGCGTGTCTGTCGAAACGATGACCGGGTACCGCACGTTGACGGAACCATCGATTGAAAATGTACCCGCATGCGGGATACAAGAGGGTGGTTTGTAAATTCAGATGTTAAAATAATAATATTATATTACGTTCCGTTGACAAGAGCACGCACGCACGCATACACACGAGAATTAAGATTTGACGTCCAACGGCTGACGCTCCCGTAAGTCTGGCGTAGGCCGTACCTATAACTGAAAGCTGCGATGTTTGACGCATCGAAACCAGTGAAATAGGCGAGTATGGGTAGGCAACGACGGAGCAGCGCCTTCACGCGTAGGTAATATACGTCTCATCCGGCCCTCCCCCACCCCCCCATCCACCGGACTTCGATAGGCGAGTACTACAGCCTACTCGGTAGCCGACTTGCGGGTACAGCCTGACCGACACGTATTACCGGGCTACGAGCATACGCCGCGTACGTGTGTACCCACCACCCGGCTGTAGCCGCGGGTCATTCTGCGACTTACGGCGAAGGGTTAGGGTGGGACGCGGCCCAGGCCCGACGATGGGACGACGGGCAAGCACTCGCAGAGCGTCTGCCCGTACACGTGCGGCCGGAGGCGAGTTCAAGTCGCAGCCGACGGGTAGCCGGTGAGCCGGCAGCGGCGCACGTACCTGCGAGCCTAGAGTCGGATCTTTGCTCGACGAAATCGTCGATATTTCTTCCATGCTGGCGGACACGGAAAATCGTCGTTTGAGTCGTTCGTCGACGGCCGCCATCATCAGCGAAGTGGTCAGATGGGCGTACTTTCGCTGCCACGTGTACGAATCCAAGGAGACGTCCTTCTTCAGCAGCCGACGATTCGGGCGCTTCGGCGCCATTGGCCGCAAATCTGCGCATCCGATATTCGGTTAATAACGTGGCCTACGGCCGCTCGGTACGGGCTACCTAGCGCCAGTAACGCTCTCATTCGGCGAATGAGACGCGGACGGATGCTGGCGTGCGCCGCAACGACCAACGGCGCAATTAAATTACCTTCGATGGCCGGAGCTACGTATACGGGCACCTTGACGTACGCGGCCGGAGTGTTGTGCAGGCAGATGATCGGCAGATGCTGGCTTTCGTACAAATGGACCGCAACGCGACTCACATCGCTCGACATGACGAAACCCAAAATGGGCACGTGCAACAAAATGGAGGAGAGCGCAAGTCCGCGATCGCAATCCCACACGATGATGCGCTTGTCGTCCGAACCTACGACACGACATACCTGTAGGCCTACATAGTCGGCACTTGAAACAAACAATTGGCTGGGTACGTAGGTACCTACTCGCGACTTGTCCCCAAACCATTTTCACTCCCACTACCGACCCCCCCGCGGACCGCGTATAGCCAACGCACCGGGCGTGCTGCAGCCAGTGGAAAGGGCCCCCGAACATTAGCGTATTCAGCAAACACTCCGACGACGTGAAAATGTGACGTTTTCATTTCCAATTCGGACAATTATCGACTTGAAAAAATAATTTATTCTACTAATTTTCATCTGCGGAATGAATGAGAAGACCTTCAGCCATTCTACACACCGAAAATAAGGAGAAAGAATTAGGAAGAGGCGAACGCGATGAGTAGCGGTGGGAGTAAACGTGAAAATAACAACTGATAAAAGGCGATCGAGTTTTCGACAAACGCCGAGTAGCTAAGCGCACCCTTTTGGGCCAAACAATAATTTGCGTACCTACTTATTAGCTGCAGACTGCGGCTACTAGAAGGGTAGGTAGAATTCGGAGGGCGGCGCGGGTTGCGCAATTTATCGAGTGTTGCGCGTGCGGGTGTGGGCGTTTCGGGCGTTACGGGGTAGAGGGGTACGGGCCACACGATGAAAACAGGTACGGTACGTACTCGACACGGCCAGGGTGCCGTCTCCGGACAATTTGACGCAAGTCACGTGGCCCAGATGACCGCTCAGCAGGTGCAGGTCGGCGCCGGTGTCCATATCCCAGACGATCAAATTCGTATCCCACGATCCGGAGGCGACCAGCGACTTCTTCGCGACCGACACGGAAACGCACGCTACCTGATCGGTATGGCCGACCAGAACCTGCGAAATGCGAGCGCCTTTATTACCCCCTCTCTAATCGAGTACTCGGCTACTTGCTGCGGCCGCCCTTCACTTTCATCCCTCCGCGCAAAGACGAAATGCGATTTTCGCTGCGCATCGTCGCGCCTCCTTCGCCACTGAACGGCGGCCGACGACACCCTGCGCTCTGTTCATCCATTTTACGAGGCTAGCGAAGGTCCATGTCCCTGGCCTCCCCCCCCCCAACCCAACAAAATTGGAAGTTCAGCATACGCATTCGTTCGTGCCTCCTTTGTGCAGGTTTGTGTTGTCGGTTGTGCTCAATTTAAATTTTTAAAGGATTCATTAGCAAGCGTATGAAAGTCGGTCAATGGGGGGCTCTGGAGACGTGATTTCTAAAAAGTAAAAAAATGTCACAATTTTATTCGTGCCAATCGTTTTTGCTGATTTTTGCTGAAATTTTTGTCATTCGTGCTCTACTTAGAGAAATCAACTTTTGCCCACCACCCACCCCAGGTTAATTTCAGATTCAAACCCCTACCTCCAAATCCCAGAATTCTATCTGCGAATTTAACCACTTGGGTCACAGTTTCTTTTGATTACGACGAAAATTTTCAACTTCATTAAAATTGACACTATTCGAATTTGTTTGTTCTATAGTAATGACGAGAAAAATCGTTAATTTTTTTAATCGACAGTTTCAGGCTTGGGCAAGAATTGAAGAATTGAAAAAAAGTTTTCGAAGTTTGTTGAATGGTCGACAAGTACCTAGTAGTCGTTGGTATATAAGTGTGGTATTAGTATTTCATTGTTCTAAAACACTGAATAATTTGCGGCAGAAAATGAGTTATCTCTCGTTTATAGGAATTCACAGCTTTTTCGAATAATCAGTAATATTTAGCCACAGATTAAGTCAAAAATAATTCAAAAGTAGGCCTGTCATGTAGGAGCTACATAACGCTGAAATTTGTAAAAAATAATCAAGTGTTGTTTTCATTTTTTTTATAAAATAAGCTACCGAGAAGGGTAAAAGCGCTGACGTCATTAAGGGGGAGGATTAGGATTACAAGAGTACAAAGCACTGCGAATTTATCTCACAAAAAAATTACACATATCATAATTGTAGTACGTAGCCGCGGTTCTGTAAGAAGGCAGAGACAGAATTTCTTGTGAGAAGAAAGGACATTCCTTTTACCCCACTCTCGATGGTAGCGGTTGAGATGTACAAACGGCGTTGGTTGAAACTTAATTACACTTTTAGCGTTTAATAAGCTCAATATTTTAGGCATCATGAATTTCATTTTGAAGGAAGGAAAGTAACAGAAATAATCATTTCATATATAATGACAAAAGGGAATAGGATAAATACTTTTTTTATTTGACCTATTTTGATTATAGATGCGGAACCAGCTACAGAATTTCATTTGAGCAGGATGGCATAGTTAATTGTTTTCAAGAAAGTGATTTTTTTAATTTAAAGCATTGATATTCTGGCTCGGAAAGTGGTTTGTAGATCAAACAGCGCAGTACAAATAAAGAATTTAAAATGAGATTTCAATCGTAGTAAATGAAAAATGGTTGAAAATTTAAAAAATTGTTTTTCATTTAAAAACAGAAAATACCTTCGTTAACGGTTCAAAATCCATATAATCCTTTCTCGATTCATCCACCGCATCCATGCCAAACCTAGCCTTCCTCGTCTTCATCATCATTGTTATTCGTATTCTCTAGAAACGTGTTTACGACTCATTTTCTAGAAAGCAGAAATTTAGACGAACAGATTCCATTTTTTCAACAATAAATCAGAGTTGGCCATTTTTTATGGATACGGAAGCTGCTGGAACAGATTAAGTCCCTTTTGTTTCGCATTGCCTCTCGGCTCATATGAAATACTCAAAAATTTGCATGTATACTTGATGCGTGCATGTCGTCTATTCCAACTGGACGATGTACACCTCTATGATAGCCATTTTTAACATTACCTAGAAAAATATGAAAACTTTTTTATCCTGCCTGTTTTCGCTCGTAACAGTACCAATGTAATGGAAGGCGAATGTAGGCTACTTGAAAATTCATTTACGAGATAATATTCTCTATAGTTTTACAAAACTACACATTACTTCTGTATGTATTTAGCTGTTTTTCTAAAATGATACTTCGGTCAAAACTGTTGAATATTATGACAATGAAGTTGCAACTGAATGATAGGCTGTCATAGTATCGTCTTTCCTTTCAGATTTTTCCTTTCTTCAACCCTGACCAATTAATAAATACCTATTTAAAAAGTTTCCAAATTATCATTTTGACAAATCATAGCATTTACTCGTAAATTTTGTACCGCAAAAGGAAGGTGGGGGATTAGAGAACAAACGTTGAAATTTGCAGCACCAACAAAGCACAAACAACTGGCATGAATAAAATTGTGAAATTTGTACTTTTTGAAAATCATGTCTCCAGCTCTCCGTTGACCCACTTTCATACTTTTGCTTATAACTCCTTAACAAAGTGAGCAAAAACAACGAAATTTTCAGAAAAAATCAGCACAAATATAGCCCAAAAAAATTTACATGAATTTCGATTCAATTAGCCTACTTTTGATTTTACGCTCTCTTACGGAGTCTTTTGAATACGGAGGGTGGGATATGGAGGATTCAAGATTGGGAATGATATAGTCTTAAACCACAAACAAAGCACGAACGATTGGTACCGTTTCAGCAAAATGGGACCACTTTGAAAATCCACCATGTATAAAATTTAAAACACCCTGTGGCACTGGGGGTTGGAGCACAAATGAAGCACAAACGATTGGCTTGAACGAAATTGTGAAATTTGTTCGTCGGCGTATTCGTGTCTTCAGCCTCCCATCGACTCACTTTCATACTTTTGCCAATAACTCCTCAGCAAATTGAGCATAAACGACGAAAATTTCAGCCCAAACGAATTCGTACGTTGAAATTCCAATTTGGTTCAGACGGAGAGCCAGGGACATGGACCTGACGACCTGGCGACCTGGCGACCTGGCGACCTGGCGACCTGGCGACCTGGCGACCTGGCAAGCGAGTCGCTGCTTTCGTCGATTGCATCGAAACGCCACCGCCGCCGCCGCCGCCGCCGCCACCGCCGCCGCCCCTCCTTTTTTCCTATATTTACTGCGCTACAGAATGTTCGTCGCTGTTGGCCATATTTCATACCAAACGAGCAAAGAACAAACGCTCGTTGTTGGCTCGTTCGTCCAGCGTAAAGTGTAAACCCAGTTTTCGAAGCAAACACGTCGACATTTTCGATCGGCCTAAGCAGCCGTCAACCAAAAATTACGGTTAGGCATGTGTCGATCTGGCCTCTGACCTCCGACCTCCGTCGTATTTCAAAGGTGGCGCGCGACATTCTGCCAAACGTATCTGCGCATGCGTATGTACGGCTTCTCCTATTTGACCGAAGTATTTACCCGTCAACTCGTACGTGGGCACCATACCCACAGTTAGCTTGGTACCCTCACCCACCCACCTTACCCACCTACTTAAATAAGTCTATTTAGTGGCTCACGAATACCCAAAAATTTACGCGATTTGCATTTACATTTATTGCACGGTCGAGGATACATTGGAAACGATTTTCGAATAGGTTTTCTACTGAAAATCTACTTATTAATCTTGGTGTCGTGGAATGGCCTGGAAGTGGGGGTGGATACGTTTTTCATTTCATAACTCGAGGAAAATTTTGACACTAATAACTCAAATTCACGTATATAAAATATATAAAAGCTAATTTCTTGTTACCACGATAAAGGTCGCAATTTTTATCCGAGAGTTATGAAATTTGAAACGAACCGCAGTACTGAGTCAAGGACCTGACCCGTTGATTTTACTGAGAATTTGCCGTCAAGTACTTCCGGTATGGCTATTTTCATTTTTGTTTCGGATATAAAGTTTTCAATTTTCGACCAACGGCTACGAAATTTGAAACAAACATTAATTACGATCTATTATGCATTGCTATAAATTTTGGTGCGTATCGGTCGTACGGTACATTCGATAACACAATTTTCGTTTTTATTTTGGCTATAAAATGCCTAATTTTGAACCAATAGGAACGTAATTCTGAACAAATATTTATCACGATCCATCGATAACTTTTCTGCGACTATCTTTTTCCACGTCGAGTCGAGGGAAACAACGAATTCGGTTTCGTGTTGAGTGTGCGTGTGCGTGTGCGTGTGCGTGTGCGTGTGCGTGTGCGTGTATGTATGTCGAATTACGAATACAATCAAGTACGCACGCACACTAACAAAATAATCGGCGTGTTTTCATTTTGTTTACATTTTTCACTTTTCGTTGCGCACGACGTCGTCTTTTTACTATGTACCTCAGGTTAAACATTTCCTATGTTAAAAAGGTGTCGCGATGCTTTTTCCATCTTTTCCTATACGAAGGAGCGGAGCCCTGTGCACCTTTCGGCTGCGTTTGAAGAACGGAAAAAGCTAAAAAGGCCAAATAAAATTGGTGACTCGGAGCTCGACCATTGGCAGCAGTTCGTTATCGTGTAGTAGCCTTATAATAGTCGAAAAAAATAGCTCAGCGTACGCCACGCACGAGGCTCTGCACGACGGAAATAAAAGGTCGGCCGCCTAAAAACAGGCTGTTAGCCTAGCCTAAAATTGTCATACATAGTATGTACCTACCTACGGATACGTAAATGCGAATAGATAGCTACAAATTAATAGCCTGCCGCAAATGAGCCGCGGAAATGTGTGGTTAAAGTTAAATGGCCGTAATTTGCTTTGGACGGAATTTCATGTCGGGCGGACGGACGCGTCAGGCCAACGCGGTAATGGCGCGGGTGCCTCTAAAAATGGCTGAACGAACGGCGCCAGGCGGTCGAGTTGGTAGCGGGAAGAAGGCAGACGAAAGGGCGCGAGCGGACAATAAGGATGAAAGGTCGCTGGGTGCGAACACTAGGCGCGGGGCGGCAAAAAAGCGGCCAATTGACGGCGGGGTCGCGTCGTACGCGAACTCGCTGACGGCGTCTGTTGAACGCGAACACAGGTAGATAGGTGGGGTGGGGTGGTAGGTGGGTAAGTAGGTGGGTACCTACGGCGATATAATATTGTGGGCTACCTTCCTACACCTATTATAACGTTAGTAGAGCTGAGGGGCGCAAAACGAGTGGACACTTTCGAGAGACGACGATCGAAGCGTTTACCTGCCGCATGGACTGCAAGTAGCCACTTTGCCGGCTACTTGTGAGCCACCTGATAGCATCGGGTGCCCCCAAAAGGACGGCCTACCGCCAGCGCGTACCTGCGCGGCGGTGCAGGCGGTACCTGGGCTTACTTATCGTATAAACCGCGGTTGCGCTGCGGGCTGACGTTAAACGCGTTGATTAACGTCGTTGCTTTGCGGCCGGCTGTACGAAAATGTTGAAGGCTGACCTGGGCCAGTTTGCCGCCGTTCACCTGCCACACCTTCAACGACATGTCCTTGGATCCGGTGATGACGTGCAACGAGTCGTAGGTGAGCGCGAAGCAGGTGATCTCCTCGCTGTGGCTGACCACGAACCGTTCCTCCTCCTTTTGCGAGTTGACCGGCCATATCTGCAAACTGAGACGACGATACACGACTCGTTTCGTTTCTGTACTGGTCGAGCACCTCGCCCCCGCCCCCGCCCCCGCCCCCGCCTCCGCTCCACATCCGACACCGAGCACTCGTTTGCATCGTCTACTCGGTAATATTTGGAGGCGCGTCGCCCGGTCCCTCTGAAAAAGCTCACCTGTTGTCTGCTTCGCCGCACACCATGTACTTCATGTTGTTGGTGACCTGCATGAATCGAGTGGCACCCTTGCTCGAATAAAATTTGGCGCCGTTGTCGGCAGCCCATATCGCCACATTTCCCAGCCTGTCGATCGACACGGCTCGTCGACTGTCCGACATGACTTTGACCGCCGTCACCGTACTCGGATGGCCCTGCAAGCAAAATCACCGCACCTTTCAGCGCCATTACGCCTTCCTACCGCCGCCTGCACGCGCTCAAAAATCGTCTGTATACCCGCTCTCCGCAGACCCTACCCCGCCAACCGTGCACCTAACATTTCGCCCCACCGCAACCCACGATTCGCCCGATCGCGTACCACCGTGTTGGTTGCCGAACGCCGGACCGCAATATGCGGCCACCGCTCAGCCGCCGCTGCTCCGCTGCGTAAGCCATCCGGCCGTACCACGGGTACGAGCAATAAATTACCTAATGGCCGTTTCAAAGACTTGGGGTCGCACGAACCGATGCGACGATTGGTGGGTCGCACCGACAGACTGGCCACCTGTCGGGTGTGTATGTCGTCCGTAATTAGGTCGGACTACAGACGTGTACGCTACATTCCGTGTAAGTTGTTAACCCAAATACGTGAGTTGCCTGTTTTCGCTACCTACGTTTAGCTTCGATTGCCCATCCAGCGGGCAAAAATATCGTACGAACAACGCATTTCATCCGGACAAAAGGGCAAAGGCTATTTTAAAATGAGCGCTGTGTGCGTATTAACGTGTGTTTCGACGTCATATTTGGTGCGGATATTCTATCCGCCTTCGACATTGAAACCAGTGTGTCAAAAATTATTTTTACCGGGCAAACAAATAACTTTTCCAGTAAATTTGACTTCTGCAACTCATTCCGAAACGGTTTACGACTGCGCTGCGGCCCCCTCGTAACGCAAATGCCGACAATCGTTTAATAATAATAATAATAGTAATAATAATAATTATATACATCTACATTGACAGCCGCGTACTGTTGGTACGCACCCGAGTATTTGCATAGGTAGGAAGTCGAATAACCGCACAGATCGGACCGAAGGTGGGGGAAACGTGAACCGTGAAACGAGGTGGGCCGTCGTTGTATAATTACGTGCGTCATGCGAGTGGCCATCCGGCCATCCGGCCGTCCGGCCACAAGGCAAACGACGACGACGCAGCTACGGTTGGTACAGCCCCACCCAACCTTCCGCGTGCTCGTCGCCTCCAAAAGGCGAGACCGGTGAATTATGCCCTCTCCTCCCTCCCCCCATCATCGCATTCGTTCGCCGTGTTTTGCAGAAGAACCCGTTACCGCGTTACTCGCGTCCTGCCCTCATACCGGCCGCCACTGACTATAAGTCGCAAGTGGTGTTCTCTACCCGCTGTAGCCACCGCACTTGGTCGATACGGTAGGTGCGCACGTTATTGGGTGTAGCTGCGCGCAGTCAATAGGTTAGGGGTGGGTACATATTACGAGTAGCGCTGCGGACTGCCGGTCGGTACGTACCGTGAACGAGCAGACGGCCACGCCGATCGTCAGACTCCACACTCTGGCCGTTTTATCCTCGGAACCGGAGACGGCGAACAAGCCGTTAGGCGAAATGGCCAGACAGGTGATGGCTGCGGAATGACCTTCCAGCGTCGAGAGCAGTTCGTGTGCGTTCAGCTGCCACACATTCACCAGGCAATCGCCGGCGCCTGCAACAAATCGACGACGACAACTTACCGCATTGTAGGCTTTAGGGCAGGAGGGAAGAGCAGCAGCAGCAGCAGCAGCAGCAAAACGTACTTGGCTAATCTACGCCGTCCAACATTTTGCGGCTGCCGACTAAGCAGTGACCATCCACAGTATACTAATGTTATAGCCTATAGATACGAAGACGAAACCTTATTTCGATCGATAGGCAGGCATTTGTCCATTTTTGGCCATATTTCTGTTCCGCGAGAATCAAAGGCGGCGTTTGAACGAACGCGTGGGCGGAAATGCGTGCCGAGCGACCGTAAAATGACGAATTTACGCCCTTTAAACGGCGTCATTTTTTCGAACCAATAAACGCGTAGGGTGTCTCGCATAGTGCGCATCTTTTGCTGCAGGTTGGTGGCTACCCAATCGCAGTGAAGCGCACTTTCATAGCGAGCAGGTAGGCCTACCCAATTAGTAATTACCTGCGGGCTACGAACGAACGCGAATCCGGATTCGGGAACGAAAACTGATTACGGTTCGGGTACGCGGAGGGCAGTTCGAAACGGCCGACAGACCGGAAATTTCGTGGCGCGGAATGGCACCGATTTTTTTACTGCGATAGCCGAACGAGGTGCGTTTCGAGTGCGACGAGTTGGGTGGCGGGTGGCGGGTGGCGGGTGGTGGGGTTGCGTCGACACGAATGCCCGTCGGTAGGCACGTTTCAACATTTGCCAACGGACACCGTTACGAATTTTGGCTGTCGCCCGCCACTACTCATCTCGCGCCGCGCTGCCAAACACCTACAAGGCTGCGCTACAGTCTGAACGACGGCCGGGAAAGGTGAAAATGAAAAATGAAAGGCTCACCCGTAACGGCGATCGTACCGTCGAAGGAGATCTCCACGCAGTTTACAGCCACCGAATGAGCGCGTTTCGCTTGCGACGCCGACTTTTGCGCAACTTCGTTGCCGCATTCGATGAGGCCGACGTCGCGGAAATTCCAATACGCCAGCCGCGTGTCGCCTGCGCCGTGCGACGCGCGCGCAACGCGAAAAATGTAAAAAACAACAAAATATAAAGAAGAAGAAGAGAAGGCGATTGGTCGGACGAGACGGATGCGAAAGCGGAAGCGGAAGCGGAAGCGGAAGCGGAAGCGGAAGCGGAAGCGGAAGCGGAAGACGGAACGAGCGACGAGTCGGCATTTGGGCGCCCGCAACCGGCGGCCAGCCTCGGCGTGCCGGTACCGGTGCCGGAAGCGGTTTGCGCACGGATCGGGGCGGGGTCAGACACGTACCGGCAGTCACGAGGAAGTCGTCGTTGGCGGTGATTTTGACGCACTGGACGAGCGCGTGGTGGGGCGTGGTGGTGATGGTGCGCAGCAGGCTGCCGCTTCGCATGTCGAAAACGTAGACCCGCGAGTCGGTGCCGCCGACCATCGCTCTTTGATTGTCGTTGGCCAGGCTGATCGCCGTCACCTGCGGACACCAGTCGTATCGTGCGAATCTCCGGCGTATACGCCTTTAATTCGCCGTCCGTGGCCCCTCTCCAACCACCACCCCGCCGCCCACCCTCCACTACCTTGCGGATGCACCCGCCCGCCTAAAACCGGACTACGCCCTGGCCAGCGGAACCTTCGCCGCGCACCGCACGCTTTTCCCTTTATTAGCTGCGGGCGAGCGCGGTGTTCGCCTGGCGCCGTTTTCCAGCCGGCCGTACGCGAGCCACCCGCGAAAAGCGCCACGTGCTGCGTGCGATCCACCGGCTGAACCGTCGTTAGGCTGTTGCCTAATCTGTTCGTTTACATTGGGCGCACCGGCAGCGTATCGGTGTCAAAATGTCGCATCGTAGCTATTTCGAAGAAAGCCCGTACGTCCGGCTGCCTACAGCACTACCGGCCGCAGGATCGAAAGTAGGTTTTTCATGCGGCCAGCAGTTCCGCAACTCGAGTTGCGACGCTGGTTAGGTGAGACTTTTTGCTGCAACCTGCCAACGCGCTTTAAGGCGTGTACAGAAGACAATCGAAGAGTCGATCGCGGTCGAATTTCATCCGCTAGATTTGGATCGAAATTTGAATAGGTACCTACCTACCTACCTACCAGCCTACGTACCTGCCTACCTACCTGCCTACCTACCTGCCTACCTACCTACCTATAAGGTAGATTACGCGCGGAAACAAAAGCGGCGAATGACGGACGCGGATGGCACCTACGTCTTTGGAATTGCTCGTCGCTTAGCGAACGAACGGGGAAGACGCGCGCGTAGACGAAGGTCGAAAAAAAAAAATAAGGAAAAACCGGAGGCGTTTTTACGTAGCTGCCTGCCTCGACGAGCTGAAGCAGAGAAAGGAGAAAGTGGTGTGGGCGCTGCTGGAGGGGCGAGTCCTGCCGTAATGCTGATTCACACTTGGCTAGTTTCGACGCTGCCGGCCAGCATACCCGGGCTACTAATACGCGTTCGTTCCGCCCACAGTTCAACTTACACGTCGTTTTAACCTTTTCAACGCAACTTCGACTTGGCAGCTGAGGTCGTGCGATAGTAGACTGTCGGCCAAGCGAAGGTTAACGCGGACGGCTAAAAGCGCGAACTGACTTCAACGGTTGGCGGAACGGTACCGCTGTAAAAGCCGGCCATATATCGTAGCTGCGAAACTGCGGCCAATCGTGAATCGGGCTATGAACTGCACGCTGTCGCGACGAAAGCGAAGCGTTGTAGCGCCTGTAATCGCAGCGAGCAGCCCGCACCTGTAGTCTACGTAATTACCAGTGGTCTACGTCCGCGTACCCCGTCATTTTGTTTTGAATGGGTATGCGGGTAGGTACGTAGGTGTAGTAAAAGCGATTGTGCCGGCGGGTTCCGCACAGGCGTAGCGTTAGGCCCTCCTAAACGGATATGTGGCGCCTCACCTTGCTTTTGTGACCCCTCAGCGTGTGGATGAAGGTGCCCGTCGCCACCGAGTGAAGGTACATTTGATTGTCTTCGCACGTTACGGCCAGAAAAATTGAATCGGCGGACATTTCCATCGACAGAATGGCCGACGACATGTGTATCGTATTCAACAGCGAGTACGTCTCCAAGTCCCACAGACAAATCGATTTGTCCGTCGAGCCTGCGGTTAATCAAATATATAGAATAATTAGGCCTGCGGCGGCTGCGGCTGCGGCTGAGGCTGCGGTATAACTACAATAGGTACGCAGATGCGTGTGTGAGTGGCGGAATGCGCGGACGGTAACTCTCGAGCGGTTAGCTTAAATTTGGACCGCACGTAGGTCCGCGTCCCCGTCGGATGCGCGGCCAGCTGCAATTTAAATTAAATTTTGCGAAAAAAAGCCCTTCTAATACCGTAGGTACCGTACCATAACGCCATTAAGATTAAAAAACGATTTAAATCGCTATTTTTTATCGGGCGATTAGCGGCGATTACGTTTTTAAAAAATGTAAAAAAATGTACCTTTCGTGGGGGCGATACGCGTACCTACGGTGGCAACTATACTTCAAAAGTACGGACGTAGGGGAGGTACCCATCCACGCGGGTAGGCCTACGCCTATTCCTACGTCACTTAGTGGCGGCTGATAATTATACGATCGGCGCTGACCAGCGCAGGGTAACGAACGACCACGAGTCTTTTCGCTCTTTTCGCTCTTTTCGCTCTTTTCGCTCCTTTCTCCTTTTTTTCTTTTTCTCCTTTCGTATTCTCGACCATTTTACGCGCTTTTCGCGGCAAACGCTCGAAGAGGAAATATCGGCTCGAGAACGTCCAAACGATTGAAACGTTGAAAATGCGTTGCTTGTGAAAATAATTTATTCTCGAACGATAGATTTTGGTGCGATTGGTTCGAGACGAGGCTGGCGCAGTGTCTACGATACCAACGCAGGTTTACAGGTTTACAGGTTTACGACCGACAACGCGTCGCTTTCGAACGAAATAATGAAAATATGTTGGGGCGTCTCAGGGGTCACGAACACGTGCCGAGTGGTCGGCGTTCGCCGATCGATAGTAAATGCTCGAGCATTTGTCATCGCCGGCGCTAACAAAAATGGCGAAATACGGCGACACTCGCTGCGAAGACGTGGACAGAATTTAGGCTTACAGTGTAATTGCGTATCTGCGCGGACAGAGTTCTCTACTCGAATAATACGGAAGCTGTAATTTCAATTACTGAGCGGATAAATTTACATGGTTTTAGGTTTCGTCGGCGACGGTTCGAGTTTGAGGTTCGGGAGGGGGCGTTATCGATATTCGAGATTAATATCGAAAAGCAATTCTAAAAAGTTACATTCGTCCGTTGGCGCGAAATTACGAAATCAGTATAGTTTACTGGAATAAGACAATCTCGTTGGTTGGTGGGGGGGGGGAGGGGGGTCGAGCACAAAAAAAGCCATCGAGTTTTTGCAAATCGTTATCCACGTGGCTAGGTGTATAACATCGGAAGGCGTACCGTAAGGTTCTTTTTCTTTTTCTTTTCTTTCTTTTTTCCATTCTCTCTTTTCTTCGAAGTAAAACGTAAACCGAATTACAAACAAACAAATTCGGTACCTGACATTAAAAACGGCTGTTGTCCGAATAGGTATGTTCAAAATTTTTCGATTGGCCAATAGGCTGTAGTTAAACGGGTATCTGTGCCAAATAACGGCCACGTAGCGTAGCCTACCATATTATAGGTATTAATTGTCGCAAAAAATAATATTGCGATTCGATTGGACGAGTGAACCGCCAATCGCCGAATGCCCGGCCTTTACCTATAAAAACGTTAATTTCTCGACGAAAGGTTGACGACGGCTCGGTCAAATTAGAAAGAAAAAAAAAGGCGCGCTTCGGTAGCAGCCGGGGCGGGAGCGGACTGAAACATTTAACGCGGAACACATTTTAATAGCTGTCGAACTCGACACTTTGAAAATTATAAAATTAGTTATTAAGAGGTTATTATTATTAAATTATGTAATCGTTAACATAAAATTACACGACGAAAAATAATCATCTCCTTCGAAATCGAAACGAAAACTAACTTTTGGAAATGACTTCCCACCCATTCGCACCGGAATTGGTGGTACGTCGCAGTAAATTATAGTCTATATTTTCAGTAAATTTCTTACTTATTGGTTCAAAAGCAAGCATTTTATGGCCAAAAAAATAACCAAAATAGCGACGCTGTAAATACTGTAAAGCTGATCTGCACCAAAATCAGTAACGTATGTTAGAACAGTTCGTAATAAATATTTGTTCTAAATTAAATTCCTATCGGTCTAAAATTAGGCATTTTGTAGCCGAAATAAAAATAAAAATAGTGTTACCGGAAGTACCTCGCAGTCGATCCGCACCAAAATTAGCAGCAATTTCTTATAAATTATAATAAATAATTATTTTGCATTTCGTCGCTACGGGTTGAAAATTAAAAATTTTATATCCAAGTACAACAGATACAAACATAGCAATACCGGAAGTGCCATAATACAGCCGTTCCGTAACAAAATCGATAGATCGGGTGGTTGGCTATGGTACTGCGATTTGTTTCAAAAAATTGCAAACTATACCGTAGTAGCAAGAATATATAATTATACGTACGTACATAATTACGTATATCATTATATTATATGCGCGTATGTATAGGTACTAGCTGCCCATGGTGTCGGATTTGCTTGGCATATGCCTTCAACCTTTAACCCGCAACCCTGAGCTAAGTGTTCGCCGATATATTACCTAATAACATATTAAAATAAAACGTTCTCCCCATTTTTGGGTCTAACGAGGGTTGAAGAACGGATCTAATGATAAAATTATCAAATTCAAAATTCAGCGGCTGATGATATATTACGCGATAGAATGAAAAAATAAGATTCCTTCGGGCCATGCGCACGCACACAACCGCATATCGAATAAGACAGATAGTTTTTTTTTTCTCTCTCTCTCTTTCGCACCTAAATTCGCACCTTGGTTTGTAGCGTGCCAGCCGCCTGCACACTTTCGTTTTCATCCCCCCACAGGGGTAATGAAAATAAAAATGTGTTCGTTCCACATTATAAAAGCGAAAGAAAAAAGGTTGCGCTGCTCGATGAAAGCGGAAAGTGGCGAAGTGGTTTTGATTGGCAGGAAAAATAGGGTGAGGTGCACCTCTATACGTGTGGAAGGGGCAGTTTAAGAATAGCGCGGATGGCGGCGAAGAAGGTTTGGCGCGACGCTATTCGGCGAAAACGCATCCGAGCGGTGCGGCGTGCGTGTGCGGAAGAGGAGAGGAAGCGGATTTTGGGGGTGCAGCGAGGGTTTTCGGTATTCGGTTTACGGCAGCAGCCGGTCCACAATTTCGGTTGTTTACTCACTGGAGACGAGGACGTCGCCGATGGCAGTGAATAGTACGCGCGTAACGGGTCCGCGGTGGTGGTCGATTTTGTTGACTACTTCGCCATTCTTCAGACACGTGACGATTACGCGGCTGTCCTCTCCGCCGCTGACCACCAGCGTATTGCCTAGCGCGCACGTCACCGACAAAACGGAGGCGATATGCTCGCTGAAAAAGAAGGTTTACACCCATCAGACGCGTACCCGTGTAAGCGTACGTAGGCTCGGGCCGCAGGTTGTAGGCACGTTTTCGCAGGGCAGCCGTACGCCCGTGCCGTGCCTGTAACCTACGCGACGCGACGCGACGCCGTTCACTCACGTAATTTTCATTTTCATCTCGAACGTTTTCAGATTCCACACGATGACGGACGTGTCTTCCGATCCGGTCAGCAGCAGCTGAGAGTCGTCGGTGATGGCGAGGCAGACGACGGCACCGCTGTGACCTGCAATGCAGAATCGTAGCGTCGAACAAAAGGTTGAAGCGCCGAGTCCGCGAGTGCTGTCGGCACCTACGGGTCTGCGCCAACCGCACGGAGGGACGACCCCACCCAAGCACCGCTCGCAGTGAAGCAGTCGACGGCCAACATTCGCATACGACAGCCGCACGTACCGTCGGGACCCCCAACTCTTGTTTAGGTACTGCGCCTAACTTCACATTTTCATTATCGTCTCCATCGTTGCGAGCGCAACGATAACAGCCTATATCATTTATTATAGCGACGGGTATTGGGTATTGGGTATTGGGTATTGGGTAGGTATTTGTCGGCGATAAAGTCTTAAAATCTGCGCGGGATTGGTTGAACAGTCGCATGTTTTCGCGCATAATTACGCAACTACGAAATTTGAAACGTCACGTCGTTTTCGTTGCGTTGCGTTGCGTTACGTTGAATCGTTGTTATTGGGCGCAGAGTGTGGACCGCCACAGGTTACGTGCGGGTGCGACTACGGTCCCACAATGAGACGAACGGGTCGAGCGTAATAAATGACGTTTGCGACTAAAACTCGTTTAGGCGCGTTCTCAGCGTGCCGAGTAAACTGTGGCGAAAGAGTGTATGCGGTAGCTAACAGAAACGACTCTCACGAAAATACCCGTCGTGAAAACGAAGCTTTTTCACCCCCCCTGGAAGAGAGTCTGTAGGTAGCGGGCCTCGAGCGCGCGTAACTGCGCCTTCCTCCGGGCACCTACCGCATTTAGTCAGCCCGTTGTACGTAAAGTGAAAAACAAGAAAAGGGTAAAACGATAAAAAGACGAGGAATAATGTGAAAAGCGGTCGGTTTGTGTTTCTCACTGCTGGGTCTTCCCCACGGACGATCGTAGATATAGTTCTGAAATCGAATATCGCTGGGCGGATTGGCGGAGGTGGAGCTGGAGCTGGCGGGCGACACCTAGTCCGGCGCTAATGTTTAAGGGCGACTCACGCTCACGCCAACTCCCACGCCCACGCCCAGAGATACTCGGCGTAGGCTACTCGCGTGAGAAACGACGCCGGAGGCGGCCGCTCGAATCCTCTCACCTTTGAACGTGTGTACGAGGGTGCTGGACATGGCGTGCCACAGCTGCGGGTCGCCGGTGGCTGGGAGCACAACCACGTGCTGCGCAGACGGCGTCGGCAAAATCTTGTGAACCTGGACGCCGCAATTCACGCCTAAAATAAAGTCGAGGCGAGAGTTAAACGTGGGACTCGATGGGGGGGGGAGGGGAGTGAAGGGAAGGAGCGCGAGCCAGTCGACGCGTCGATACGAACATTTTACGTATAGCGGCAGCGGTGGCTGCAGCCACTCGTTCAGCGGCACCAGCAACGGATCCGTGTAGCCGTCGCACCACGCCATCGCAGCCAACAAAATCCGGTTGATGAGCAAACTGCTGCCTGCAAAACAAAGAAAGAGTGGGAGCTGCGTGAGCGCCGGTCAGTAGGCCACGACCAACGTCGAGTTGGCGCCAACAGACTTTGGCGCCAACAGACTTTGGCGCCGTACAGCCGTACAGCCGGACGGCTGAAGGGTGGCTGGTGCGCTCTTAGCCGTCGATACTATAGGCAAATTCTTTAAAATCCGCATCGGTCAGCCGAGTCGGTTAAACGCGTCAACAATACGACCGGCGCGACACGTAACGATTTTATACGATGGCGGATACGTAGGTACGTATACGCCTACGGGTATACAAATTCGCGGGCGTCGTAATGTAAATACAATTCTCGGCGAACCGATGACGTCAGCGGCTCCTGTCGGCGGATTGCGCCGGGGCACTTGGCCGACCCCCCGCAGACATTTCAAAGACTTTGGATATGCGGCGGGTGCGGACGTGTGACATGGGCGCGCTTACCGGAGCACGGCTTCAGCCAGCAGATGATCTGCGCTCCCAGCTGCAGGGTGTCGCGCGTGAGGGCGTCGCTGGCTTTGCGCACCGTATAGTAAATCAGCTCGACGTCCCGATCCAGCAGGTAGAATCGAGCGTGCTCGAGAATCGATCGCAGATAGCTGACCGAAATGGTGCGCACCGCCGCCAGCAGAAAGTCGAAATTGCACAGAGTCAGCTCTTTCATGCGGATATTGTCGCCTGCAACGCGAAAGAGAAACGGTCGTTAATCGACTGGCGCAGCGCGCGCATCAGAGCGCTATTCTTAATTCTAGGCGTGTAAAAGGCGAAGGTACGCAGCTCGACGTGTCTGCCAATGTTGCGGCCTACTTTCGTCACGGCACGTCGTGTCGCTTGCGAAAACCCACTTCCAACACAGAAACCGTTCGCAGTGAAACTTATTTGGACGTCCGAAGCGTAGATTTGTGGGGCGGGGGCCGGGGGACGGGACGTGAGCGTGTAACGAAAACGCCCGTCACGAATAACGCGTAGCCGCGACGCGACGTGAATCGCGAAATGTGCAGATCGTCACGAATGGGGCCAAAGTCGGTGCTGCGGGCGAATTCCCCTCTGCTTCTCTCCTCGTCTTTCACCGGTCGCCCGCAACTATGTTTCGTGAGGCGTTGAACTCGAATTTCAGTTCCTTTTTGCATTCGCTCGTTTCTCCACCCTGCACAGTGGCCAATGGTTCCCAAAAATAGGGGGGATGGAACCAATTTTTCGTAAATTATAAAGTGACACATCGTCGGCCATGTTTTTGGCGGCGCCGAGCTCGAATTTGGTCCGTTTGTGAGTTGAACCCCCTCAGTGGGCGCAACGTAGTCAAAGTTGAAACGACGGAATTTGTTCGTTGAATTATTCGACGATATAGCATATCAGCATATCCAAAGTTATCTAATAATTGTTCTCTGATTTACGGGAGTTAAGTGAGGTTTACCCGAGGTATTTTTATCATCTAATTTTTGGAAATCGGTCGTTAGGTCGAGCATTTGCTTGAAATTTTGAACTACGATACAATTTTTCAACCGAGTATCTGTAGCAAACGTATTGATGGCTGCAATATATGCCACTCCATATCGATTTTGTTTCCTTTAAAAATATAATTCTCTCGTGTCTTCTCAGCCTACGTGGGCAGTGAAGGATGGAGGGGCGTTTGGTGGGGTGGGTTTTGACAAGTTGAAAATAAGGAAAGTTTTACTTCTGCTGACTGGGTGCGCTACGATACGCTGACTTTTTTTCGATCACGAAGGATTCGAGCAGTGGTAGGTCTTCGACTGGAGTAGGCAGCCTATTAAAAAGGGCCGACATCTGAGAATTGCGTGTTTTTGCACATTTTGGCGATTTTTTGTAAGGGAAGAGGCGCCGAAGAAACGACTAACGATGCGTGAAACCACCCCCTTACAACGGAGCTACCTACACCCGCGCAGCAGTTGTAATTTGGCAAGCGAATAGCCTTCCGATCGTCTGCGCAGACACATCTGTACCTATATTATAATAACTACGTTCACCTATCTACAGGTAGGTAGGTAGGTAGGTAGGTAGGTAGGTAGGTGTAGGTCGGTGGGTATCCAACGTTCCCTATGCGGTTGCACGCCAGCCATCTGCCACGGCGCACCTACGCTACCCACAATATTATTACGAATATAATTTATTTATCATCAAGTAGGTATCACCTATTGGGTACCTATTATCTTTTTCAACTGGTCCGCGCGAAACGTCGGCCTTGACTCCGTACGGACGTGCGCTCGGTCAAAGGGAAGGAAAATGCCCGGAAATTTGCAAATTGCAATTCACCCTAATGGGGGGGGGGACGCCTACGGCTGCAACGACCGCCTGAACACCGACTACCTGAGCAAGCAAAAATTCAAATCGTATTTGTCGGCTGCTCGATCGTTGCACCGGTTTGCTCCGTGGTCGGCGTGCCGGGTGGCCATTGGCCATTTATTGTTTCGACTTTCGATTTTGCCCGTCGCGGTCGCGATCGCGGTCGGTACGGCGGTCGATTGGGCTGCGCCATAGACGCGGCCGTATTCATTCCTGCGATGTACTACAGATAGCGATTGCCGATGACCAAGTTGACGTGCGGGCCGCATACCCGGTCAGCTTTGATCCGCAGTTTTCGACACGTAACAAAACCAGAGAAGGTGCACCCAAACGCGGTAGACACGTAGGTACGCGAAGGTAGTGGCTTTACCACAGTGTAGCTGAAACGAGTGTCTCTCGTTTGGCCACCCATTCGCCGTCAACTGAACCGATTTTATCATCCCCCTCCCGCCCTCACTCGTAGTTGACACCACCTTCGGTGGCATTCGAATTTAGTCGTTCCCGAATTTTCTTGGCCCTTCGGTGGCCCAACCGCACACCATTACCTTGTTAGCAAAGTTACGCTACTGACCCGATTTCAATAAGTGAATCCACGATTCCTCGACGTGACGCAGACTGTAGCGAACATCGTTCGTAGGGAGACACGACTGGAACGGAGTCTGTTTCTCCTGTTCGGGCGCCGCACCTACCAACAAAACGGCGAAAAATTATATTTCATTCGCGACGAGACGCGCGCCAAAAGCAATTTCATTGTTGGAGCTGACCGAGTTGCGAATCGAAAGGTGCCAATGTGGCATTCTGTGGGCGCGGCGAGCGCCAATCAATTCGCAGTTCGCTCGAAGAAGCGCAGCCAATCACACAGAATGTGCGCACGCGCGAGACGCGGGGACAGACCGACCGAGGGGCGTGCGGCAGGTGGTTGGGGGCTAGGCAGTGGATACACGCGCCATGAATTTTGAGAAAACCAAAGTAGGCTCTACGTGAGTATTTACGCGACGTATACTGGCAACAGATGGCCTTCGGGTATTCGCCTACATCGGTTTTTCACGTACCTACCGTACGAAAATTACCTTTTATTTTTTTATTTTTCAAATCAAATAGACGATAAGCTTATCTGTCGTAAGAAATACGAAGAAAAAACAAAATGAGATCGGGCATAACTGTAATAACGTAAAATACCTTTCGACCTTTGGTGCGTCAAAAACTGACGACGTGTCAGACTTTTTGCGCAATAAATTAATACCGAAACAACAAATTCATCTTTTATTTATTTTTAGCCAGTCTGTCCTTCGATATGTGCTCTTGAATTCTTCTGTTGAAAAACCAAAAAGAAAATTCGGTCATGTAGTCGTCAATCAATTATAGTCGGATGTTTTAGACATCAACTCGTTAGCACTCGTTGAATTTTGAAACGAAAATTGTCATTCAGAAAAAATGCTGCTTAGAAAATGTGTATAGAACACGACTCATCGACATTTTCTATAGTTCCAAAAAACAGGAAAAAAAAAAAAAAAAGTCCAGGGACCAATTTTCATAAAACTTATTAGATTTAACACGTTGTTGTTAAAATTGGGTCACGAAGAAAAAAATTAACGGACCTAATCGAAATAAGATATCATGTAGGTACTTTCTGACTATCGAAAAACAAACCAATCTGCTTATTTATTTTATTGTTTATATTTGTTTATTTAACTCCGTTTGGGAATGGAATTTAAACTTTGTTTTTGGTTTGAATATCAATAGACTAGTGAATGGTTACGGAGTTTGCCGTTAGAGCATTACCAAAGTTTCTGTGTGAGTGTAATAGACTTGGCTACAGTTGTGGGGATTCCAGCCAAGGAGTTTGCTGTTTGTAGGTATTTGTGCGTTAGCATATAAAATAAGATTAATACGATGCAACATTAGCAAGTAACAAAAATTGGGTTTTCCAGTGTACATACACCAGACAGCTGTAAACTGTATCAGCGAGTACATAGTACTATGAACTCGATATCCTGACAGAGAGTTGCCACATGTAAATTAATTTGTCTGTTCTTGCGAGGTCCTAGAATGATTCAGTCAGTTGTGCTCCACACCACATAAAGTGGGGGCTCGACAATGAGTATTGCGATAGATAATGTTGAAAATAAGTCGTCAGCAAAGAGGTCACCGGAGAGAAGAAAATTCTCATTCACTGCCTCATCGCAGTCTGTTGCGTTAGTTATTACACCCAGCCATGATAGTGCAGTAAACAATTCCACAAAATAATATAGGTACTTCAAAAGATTGTAGCAGAGACATGGGTAGCAGCATGCAATGTCTGCCATAAAGTTTGAAGACAGGTTTGTCTATATTCGTGATGAATGGAACTGCAGGATGTCAGTAAGTTTGAAGGATGTAATTGGTCCCACTTTCACCGATGTCATCGCAAGTTGCCAGAGTAAGAGAAAGCGGAATTAACAGGTCACATGTCATTTTATCGTAGACATGGTTATACAGGGACGAAGTACGCATCTCCACAATTGTATGAATTTTTAATTTTTTGCAATGACATTAAATTAAGGTTTCTCAATGGCAGGTGTTATGTTCTCTTCACATTGGTGTGTGATTGCAGGTATATAATTTCATTCAACATTAGATGATGACTCCTCAATGGCATGTGCCATTTTGTCTTTTTGTAAAAGTGTGGACGAGTGTAGTTGCATTTTCTTTGTAAAATGCAGGTGCAGTATTTTAATTGTTACTGTTAACAGACTGAGATGTCTCGATCAGACTCACCATACTCAAAATCTTCTCCAGCCATCTTGTCTGTGATGACAAGGATGGAGAATGACAAATGCAAATTTTTGCTAGTGCTTGGTGTTTGGTCAGCACTAGGTACTCCTGTGAAAGTATTGTTGGTACAGTGAATGCAGTAATATATAGGGATGCTGTTGAGTAGCACACTGCCGAATTATTCTGAGGAATGGTGTACATAGCCTGGTTAAATAGCGCAGGAAGTGTAGCTGTAGGTTGAGGCACTGATGTAGAACCAGCTGCCAATGGTGCAGAATTTGCAGCCATTTAAGTGGGTACTTACGTGTCACTCGTGGCCATATTTAGAGAACTGATGGAAAACTTGCAGCCAAGTTGGAGGCTGTGACTGGTGTCAATGGAGTCATCGATATTGTTAACATTGAAACAGAATTTTCAGCTAGGAGTTGGCGCAGTGGCTCTGGATGTGTTTCCACATGAACAGCCAGGTGGAAACTGAAGAGTTCAAGTGGAACTTGTTCAGCTGCCAAGTTTTGAGGGAGATAAGTGATGGTGGTGCCACTAAGAGTGTGGGTTCCCTCAAAAGTTGAGGGGGCACTAGCACGAGTGTCGGGAGTATAAAATTCTAACCCCAGTTGTTTCGTGTCATTTGGCAGAGGGCAACCATCTGCCATAGCTAGACACTAGTTACTGTTGGGAGTGAGAACAGTTGAGAACAATCAGTCTGCTCAGTCGAGTGTTTCCACTAAACTCGTAAAAAAGACGCGTGGCATCTCGTCTTATATAAGACCAAGGTTTTTTCAAATTTTTTTTTCAAATAAAAAAAATTGGAGGGGTGGAAATACTTTGTGCAAACACAAAATCCAACCATTCACATCAAGACATCAAGGTCACCAGTCTACGGGAATCCCACCCACAGAGTTTGCATGTTTGTGCGTATGTGTATTAGTATATAAAATAAGACTAATATGACGCAATATTAGCTTGTAACAAACACGCGGTTTTGGGGTCTTCCACCGTATATACGTCGGATGGCCATAAACTTTAGCAGCAAGTACGTAGTACTATGTACTTGCGATATCCTTACAAAGTTACCACAATAATTTTTGACTAGGTACGTAGTACTGGACAAGTAAAGCTCTATAAGACCAACGTAATTTTTAATGTCAAGACATACGGGTGTAAAATTAGGCAACACTAACGTATCTTCTGCACATTTTTGACATTTTACTCGAGTTCGCCAATTTAGAATAAATCTGATAAATGCATCGCCTAAATTCGCAAGGAAAGCATACATAAACGCGAAGCAAAGTACATCAAAAGGTATGCTCTTGTTGCCCATTTAGTGTCGGCCTTCATTGATCCAATACTACATGTATGGTCAAAGGCTATAGCCCATGCCAAATAAGAATGACACGATGACATCATAGACAATGGACAATGTGGTGGTTTTGGGGAAGTGAGATTTAACAAATTCACACGATTTAATCTGGATTTAACGCAGACGAGCAAAAAACGAACATTCGTTTGGATTGTCAATCAACGCGTAGACAATTAGCACAGTGTGACTAACTGTGACATCATTGTGTCGTTCTTATTTAGCATCGAGTCAGGGTTGCCAATTTTGACAGATGAAAATACCGACAAATGAACTTTTTTTTTTCATTGCTCTCAGTCCATTTGCCAAAATTTGTCATTTCCTAATTTTTGCTCGCTTCACTTGCGTTTAAAAAGTTGCTTAGTAGTGTTTTATGCTCGCATATTTTTTCATTTCACCCTCTATACCAGTAATACTGGCAACACTTATGAAATACTAGTACCGTTACTTCCTTTTTTTCTGTAGGTAGCACCAGTGTCTAAACACCAACTAGTCGGCAATCTTGTATGGACTATGACTTTCACATCGCACATTTTACATTTCATTCTCAGACACGACGTTGATCATCAACGCTTATGCCAATGCTCACGCTGATATTCAAAAATTTTTCATACCGAGTGTGAGAGACGAGCATTTTCACACGGTGATGCTCAACGCTCAAACTCAATGCTCATGTCGTGCTCGCACTTTTATTAAAGTATATTTTTTTAATTAATTTTCAACGGCATAAATTTTCACACTAAGTAATGATATTGATTACTTCTTAGTGTGGTAAACATTTGTATTTTCACTGAGGGGTAAAAACCAAAATGTGGTCTTGTATGAGTAGTGTGTGGTTGTGAGGGTGCGTACTGCACAGGCATACAACCACGTCACTTGTTGTAGCTCATAGTATTTTTTTCTCATGATCTTCTTCTTGCTCTCCGTCTCCGCCTCTACAAATCAATTAGAGAGATATTTATTTTTTACTTAGGGGGTGATGTTAGCGTATTTTTTTCTCGTATAAATAAGGTGAATACGGGGCAGCAAATAAAACGTGTAGGTACCACCACATTAAATGTTTCAGTTCACCGAGGCAGGCATTGAAGCGCGCTTCGTTTAACAGCAGCACGTTGCGAAATCTTACAGAACTTAATTTCGAACAATTTATTAAGAGTTAAACGATTCTTATTTTTATTTTGGAAGATAGACTTTATATTCTCACGATGATACCAAATTATTATCTTTTAAATCGATTCGAACATTTTTTGAGTCGAAAACTGTTGGTTTCAGTATTCGTAACAACAACGACGCTAAACGCGATTAATTCGAACGAAAAGCAAAAAATGCAGATAATAAAACGAAAAACCGTTAAATAATTTTTTTTTTTTTTTTTTTTTTTTTTTTTTTTGTAAATACCTTAGGGCAGTAAATTCTGTAGATTTTCATTTGTGCTAATGTATTATAAGGTTGCCGCAAACGATTAAAAAATTCGTTTGCTCCTATGTATTTTTTTTATTTTTTATTTTTTCCTTTTGTTTTGTGTGCAAACATAGGAAGGTAGGTGCCCTATTTTTAGTCATTTTTCGTATGGTTCGTTGAAAACTGAATTACCTCGTAGGTAGGTAATAGATTGGCCGTACCCACCGTTTCATAGCTACAGCTAAACGTTTTCGCGTCGTGATTTTCAGACAACAGACTGAAGAAAAACAACGAGGATGTTAAATTTTGATCGACCGTCGGCGATGCAATTGAAAAAAAAATTATTCGTAAATTGATTTTCGGGCAAGTTGTTATTTCGTGGAAAGAGAAAAATGAAACGAGAAAGCCTACATATGAAGAAAAACTGCGTCGATTTTTTATCGCAAACATTACAACAATCGAAAAATTGATAAATCTCAAAAATACCTGTCTGTTTTCATTAATCCTCCCCCTCCCCCACTCCCGCCGCATAAAAAAAAACAACAAAAACACCAACGACAATGTTTGTAGGTAGGTATGCCCACAGACATTCGGTATGATTTTTAAAATGGAGCCGATAAAACTTGACGTCAGTCTGCAGCAGCGCTATTTTTTGAAAATTTCTCGTCAACACGCAACAGTAGGTGATTTTCTTCTCAAGAGGTTCAGATGTGAAATTTGATGGTACTAACGGAGATTCGATAGGTTCTACGTGCGTATAATGCGAACGAATTTTACCAATTCCAACTTGGTTCGGTTCGTTAATTTGCTCCGGAAAAGAGTTGCAAGACGAAACAACAAAGAAACCGATTGTGCGTAAGCTGCTATGTAGCCTTACCCATGGTACCTATTACTAAGAGAAAAGGTGCGTAGAAGTGGGTCTGTCCGTCTGTCCGCCCCTCGGGTAGACATCGGCCGAAAGTTGTTTCCCATAATACCTGCGTCTGAACACCGCTATTCGTATTCGAGAAAAAATTCCGCTTTCGCGTTTAACTCGTTCGATAAGAAAATTTGAGTCAGTTTTTCTTCTTTACCAAGTGGACTTTTTCGTTTCACTATCACCGCTAATCAGAGAACACATTGCAGCGAAATCGACCGAAGGAACAGCTGCAAGTTCCCCAAACGACGCGTCCGCAACTTAGGGTTGGTGATGCGATAGGCCTTCGCTATCCGCGAATCGTAGGTACGGTACCTATTATTTTCGATTGCATTCGTGACGCGATGAGGGTGTGTGGAAGAAGGGGAGGGGGAAGAATGTGAGGCCGGTGGTAAAGGCAGCGTTTAGCACGCATTCGCGGACGTGGTTTGTTGCTAATAATTTTCGAATTTACGTATCTACCCGCTGCGGCGCGTTCGCAGGGGGGTGGGCTCAGTAGGTGGGGTCGCGAGTCGTGGCTGCTGGGGGTGGATAGTCGGTGGTAAGTTGAGAGAAAAACAACATTCACTGTAGGCGTACACCTATAGGTTACCTTTGCTTACGTCGTCTCGTCGACAGGTACTCACTTTTGTTTCGGGCATTCTTCTCGTCGTTGACGTCGTCGTCGTCGTCGTCGTCGTCGTCGTCGTCGTTGTCCTTGTCCTTGTCCTTGTCCTTGTCCTTGTCCTTGTCCTTGTCCTTGTCGTCGTCCTTTTCGTCGTCGTCGTCGTCGTCCTTTTCGTCGTTGTCGTTGAAATCGCTAAAAAATAAATTAACTATTTCGGTGTGAAGCGTTCGCTGCGCTTCTTGAGATCGTAAAAAACGCTTGCGCATGACGCTGTAGGTGAGTTTGTGCCTCCAACACAGCAACAGACGACCGCTCATGAACTTCTCCATCAATATGTTAGCTGTATAGGTTACAACAGGTAGGTACTTAGGCAAACGAAAACATTAGGAAGCGTCGTTACGAGACGGCTTTTGTCCGCACAATGTTAAATAGGTATACGTAATCGTGGGTAATTATTATTTACTCGCAAACGTAGATTTACATAGTTTTCGAGTCAACGAGTAGCCTGCGCCATATAGGCGCGAAAGTAGATTGCTAGCCGTAGGTGTGTACCGCGACAATCGATAGCCGGTACGTATACTGCGCTATGCGCGCTTGCGCATACATTCGGAAGTAGGCTATACTGCTGTAGGCTATCGACACGCTCGTCGCAGGCTACTATCGCGTACGAACGTGGGTGCTACTACTGGGGCACAACCGCTGCTACGTACGTACTACTACTATACTACATAGGTACTATACCACTACGAGACAACCGGATGGTCGTTTACGTACAGAATGCGCGTTTCACAATCGCGTAAGTGGCGAAATTGAAAAATCCGTCTTCCAAGCGCAGAACGCAGTGGATGCCGCCGGTCGTCGGCATCAGCAGCTCCAGCATTTCCGTCTCGGACAGGCCGAATTCCGATATGGTGACGAAGGACGCGAATCGGCAGATGGCTTCCTCGCCAAACTGTTCCTGCAGTTTGTCCACTTCGCCGGTGACCAGCCACTCGAGTTGGTCTGCAACGTGCAAATAACAAGGCCAACGGCCACTGTATTCGATTCGTAACACTAAAAGCACCTGCGACTGAACGAGTCGGTAGGCACTCGGGTGGGTGGCGCGACTTAATCCGAGACGAGGATCGCGGTACCCGATCCGGCCTTTCACTACCTATGCGGCGCAGCCCCCCAGCCTAGTTAGTTACACATTGCGCGTGGACAGGCTGGGTATAGTCGGCCGTTGGGCGGAACGGCCATCGATCGCCCCGTCTCGCCACACCCTCGAATACGCCCAGCCCTGAATAATGTAGTGCCCGCTCAATGGCGCAATCAGCGAAGCTCCAGTTCTGTTTGGCAAGGTCGTAAGTTTAAGGCGAAGCGTAAGCTTTTTATGCGGCCGTTGAACCGCGCCCGCGATACAGCGCGCACAGCTCAGGCATTCGGCGATATTCGGGGGGCCCTATTTCTTAACTGGAATACGTGCTACACGTCGGCGACCACGCGCCTATATAGAATTCTGATTTTCGAATTTGGAGTCAGTGGCAGCGAGAGGCTCGATTCTCCAGCCAGAATGCCGATCTATCTGCGACGGTCGCCTTTCCTAATGCTGAGGCAACCCCTCGCCTCACCAAACGAGGACCGTTTCTCACCACCATTGGCGTAGCGAAATCCATATTTCGAGGAACGGGGCCGGGTCGAGGTCGCGGGATTAGTCATAAAAAATAGGTTTTTGGATAGCCATTACCGAGTGAAGTCTTTTTCAGGCCTTTTTTGGCGCTTGAAAAACCCGCAAGCTATATACGCGCGTTCTCCGCTACGCTCCTGGTCTGCACTTACGCTCACAACGAGCCTGTTTCCTACGACGGCTCCCTAATTCTTGCAGGTTCCGAACTGAAAGTTGGCCTCTACATTAATAACACCCTGTCTAAATATTAGGCGGGTAAATCGCCTGAATGGAGCCATTTTGCGCACAAGTACAAGTAAGAGCAGGATGGAAGGGCGAAGGGAGTGAGTGAGTGAGTGAGTGAGTGAGTGAGTGAGGGAGTGAGTGAGTGACTGAATGAGTGAGTAAGAGACAGACAGACAGATAGACAGACAGACAGACAGACAGACAGAATGAGTAACCAAATAGTTTAGACTAGTGTGGGTACCTACTTATGGGGGAGGGGGGCGTGTTGGTAGAAATATGAAAACAAGTCGCCTTCTCACGAGCAGCGAATGCGAACGAAGCGAGCTTAGCCGAGCCTATTTTAAGCTACTAGCCAGCCTACGCGTGGAAATTTCTATCGGCTATTCGTTAGGCTACCGTCTAGTGTTAGCGGGAAGGTAGGGCCTGCAGTGTCCAACGGCCGAGTCGGGTTACCCCGCTTACACGCGTGAGTGAGGACGCGTACGAGGAGCACTCACCGATTTGGACGGCTGGTAACTCGATGTATAGATCGGAATTTTTGAAACGTTCTCTCTGCAGCGGCGTCATCTTCAGCACTTCGGGCGAATAGAGCGTCGTGCATATGATATGGATGTTGGGGGGCAAGGTGGTGGGCAGCCACGACAAGGCGGCCACTATGTCCGAATCCAAAGGATTCAGCTGGTGAAGGTCGTCGATCAAAATCAACAGCAACTGATCGCCGCCGCCGTCGGCCACCGGTGACGATTCGCAGCCGCACTCGAACCGCCGCAGCAGCGTCTGAAACCAGTTGTAAACGTAGAGCGGGTCGAAGGAGGCGTCCCGCGGCACGCACAGTCCGTCCGGCTGCAGTAGCAGATTCAGCTGCTCGCAGATGATGCGCAGCAGTTCCAGATTGTAGGAGGAGCGGGGCGTGGCGCCGCAGAAGCGAAGAATGCGAATCGGCTTCCTGTCGAACCAGCGTTCGCTGCACTTGTAGATGGTGGTGAGCAGCGACGTCTTGCCGGAGCCGTGGTCGCCGCGAACGATGATCGGACCGTGTTTGGAGGTGGCGCTCACCACCATCGTCTCGATCATGCGCAGCAGCGGACTCTCCAGCCAGTCGACGTACGTCCGCTCGATGCTCAGCTGGCGATCGCAGAACGCCAAATGAACCAAACACTCCTTGAATACTTCCTGCGGACGAAACGCGCCGTTAGAACGAAGCGCAGCGAGACGATGGGTGCGAACCGAATGGCCGCACAGCTTGTAACAGCTTTGACGGGTGGGTGGGCGTACGCGCGCGCCGGTCGGCGCGTACGGCCACCGCGAACACCTACCTAAGGAGAAGGCCGCTCTGAGTCGTACGTACTCACCTGTATGGCTTTGTTGCGAGCGTTCACCTCCGGCCTCCGCTCTATGCTCTCGTTGATGCGCGACTGCAGCGCTGACATGGCCGCCTCCTGAAATATCGTCAGATACGTGTCGTGCTCCGCGCACGCCGGATTTATGCCGTTCGTCCGCCATCGTACGCTGCCAACATTCGCGCACCCCAATTAGATTGCAGCGGCGACGACTGCGGTAGGCGACCAAATCGAAAGGCGCCGTCGACCAACCGTCGACAGCGAATAAAAAGGCACGTTCGCCATAACCCACCCACGGACAGGCTACTCGCGTTGATTGCCTACGCGCACCATAGGGACGGTGCCACCGAGCCGCAGACGACGAGTGTCCGGTGTCCGTGTCGGACGGACTGAGAATGCGCCTGAATTAGCGTCGAGTGACGTACCCACCTACGTAACTATTACTATACCTAGGTATCGACTTTTAGTGCCACATTTCGCATTTATTTTCCTCTGAAAATGGAAGAAAGATTCTAACAAACGCTCATCCTTGGTCGGCATCCGCACCATAATAGCCATTTGGTAACTATTATTTCGTTCGGTCGGTCCGCAAAAAGAAAAAAAAAAAGTAAATAACTAACGCCGCTGGG
The DNA here is from genome assembly GCA_011428145.1 of Ericerus pela. Lineage (NCBI taxonomy): Eukaryota > Metazoa > Arthropoda > Insecta > Hemiptera > Coccidae > Ericerus > Ericerus pela. The sequence continues at coordinate 728,507 of WOFM01000227.1, forward strand.
ACGAGCATGTAACCCCAGTCGAAGATTTAGACCCGAATTCTTAATCAGAAAAGTATTTTTCGACAATATATTAATACGTCTTTCCCAAAACGCATGCCGCAAAATTACGAGTTTGCGACCCGCCATCAAATTTCGACAGAGGGAGCAAAAATGCGATAGCTGGAGGAGCAGAACCAGTGTATGCTCCGGCCATCAACCAATCGGGTGCGTTCACCAACTTCGCGGCGGATGTGTTTGGAAAAATAGCGTTCGCCAACTGAGCTCCCCTCCTGCCCCTCACTCGTCGATGATTGCTCAGTTTGCGTTCGCGTAGCCAAATATTATACTATTTTTTTGGTGCCGGTTGCCATCGTCGCTGCCGCTAACGTACGTATTTATTATCATCGATTGTCTCGGATTCGTTTCGAGTTTTGCGCATTCGTTATACGAAAAGGTTGTCTTCGTGGTTGTCGTTTCTTAGAAAATTTTTAAAACCCGCTTAAATTTTTTACATTACCACGCTAAAAATAGGTAATTTTCGAGAAAAAATAACTATATTTAATTATTTATCGTATCAAAATTGTGCCAAACGCCAACCAGAAAGATATCCGTCGGCAGGAGTATCCCAAACATCGAAGTGGTTTTTTTCGAAATTCGGCGAGTAAAAGAGGGAGAGAGAAAGTACTTTTTACGTCGCGAAACTGTACTTAAATCGTAAAGACGACTAACTTCTTTTTCCACTCTTTCTCGCTTCTAATCCCCTCCCCCTCGCATTTAAACGCGATTTGTCGTTCGAACCATTAATCACTCGAGCAAAAATTTATGAACTGCATCCTCAATCGGTTGGCCTGTTTGATCGGGCGCAATTGGTGCGCCTCAGTGTTGCGCCTATCTCAGTCAGACCTACGTACGTATTAATTACGGGCTATCGCTTCGATCGATCGCGTAATATTTCGTTCGACGCATCCGACGAACCCGATTTCGGCGCTGTCGGGCCGCCAATAATTGCGCAGTTACCAACTCGGTACCTGCTACTCACCACAAATGCAAGAGACTATCCGCTGGAATTTTCGATTTCAGATAATCTTTGAAAGACAGAAAACGTTTTTCGGTGAGCGGCGTTTTGTCCGGATCCTCTGTGAATTCTCTCATAACGGCGATCACATGGTCCGGGTCCAAGTCTGCGATCGGTGCGTAAATAAATAAACAAACGAATAAATAAATAGGTACCTAAATAGATAAACGGATAAATAAAGGAAAATGCGGTGTCGACTTGCGGGCAGTCGACCCGTCGACTTGATTTTTCGCGCACTGGCGGTCGCCCCGACGCCCTCTTGTCGCGGGGCGCGCTTTCGACGATATTTTATTCGAACGCATCTGCGATCGCTAAGAAGGCGGTCGTCAGAGAAACATGTCATTCGGAAACAATGCGACCAACTTCGGAGGAGGGTAAGCGTTTTTTGGGCGGCTTTCGCAATTCAGTGCAGGCAGTGCAGTGCAGTGCAGTGCCAGTGCAGGCAGTTAAAAAACTCGACAGAGTGCAGGTCGGTAGGTGGGTATCTGATTTCAGCGGCGGAGGGAGATAAAGGGCGACGGCGCTGAGAGGACGAACGAGATGACCATCCGAGACGACCAGCCGGATCGTAAAACACGTCGTATCTCTTTTCGGCATTCGGTTACACGTAACATACGGGGGCCATACTCACATATAGGCAGATGGCAGGCGCACCTGCAGCCACCCGTACATAACGTAGGCCGCGGGTAAGAAAACCGTTGCACTTGACTGGTAAACTTGAAAAGAGTGGCGCGAAAATGGAAAATAAAATTGAGGAAAATTCGGACACTCGTGTCGAGAATGTCGTCGGTAGTCCGTAGGTCTGCGCCTAATATTAAGTTGCAAACCGATCGAACGAGATATTGGTTAGGGTTATAATTTTTGGAACACCTCGATCAGCGAACGTCTGTGCAGCCGTTCTCTCCAAGTGTCGCAGTCAAAAACAAACGCGCGCGCGCAGAAATTAGATAATGCGAAGGTGAACCCTTAAAGGAACAGCAGGTATCAGCGGACTAGCGGAGATTTTCTCCCAATTCATCGGCACGGAAAACGGAGAGTCTCACCTTCCGGCTTTCTTCTTCTTAATTTTAGAAACGGAGAGTAAATTCCGATATAATTGTGCGAAAATTTCGCACATGTTTCAACATCTTCGTTTAAACGGTGCGTATCAAAGTCTATAACCGAAACACCAACAAACGGAAAGAATATTACGTTAATCACGTCTATCCTGCAACTGATACGGCCAGCACAGCCGACAAATTAATGCGGTAGGTGCGGTTTGTATTCGAAGGGTGTGCTGGCGTTTTACAAGGTAATATTTTGTACGTCGGTGCGCCGTCGGTGCGCCGTCGGTGCGCCGTCGGTGCGCCGTCGGTGCGCCGTCGATGCGCTGTCGGTCGCAGTGTCAGCATTACCTACCTTAACCGAAAGGAATCGAATAAGCCTAATCGGCTGGATAGTTTACGAGTTGAGAGTTGAAAACTGTTGGTCAATTTGCTACATCCATTAGGTACGTCGGTATCTATCGAGATTCGATAATGGAACCCCCGTTCTCCGTGCTTGCGGTACCCGAGTTTCAGCGTCAATAAATAAGTTTCAACCCTACGGACATCCAATCAATGGGCCGCATACTATACCCGCAAAAATTTAAGGTCGTCGCCCCCCGAGACAGCCCCTATGTGGAAATTGAACCTTTTGTACGCTGAAAATGTTTAAACTTTCCCCTCTCTTTTCCCATTTATTATAAGCCTTCGTTCTACTCGCTACTGCGATTTCAAAATTATATACTCTAATACTTCGGACAACCTTCCGCAACGAAATAACGTTTATTTCGCGCCAAGTTAAAACCAAAAAATAAATAAAAGCCTATCTTCTTCCTACTCGTTTTTATACCTTTATACCTATATTTATTACTATTTTGGTTCGATTTCAAAATGGCTAAAAAAATTTTCTTCCCTCTAACGGCCAACAAAAATATCCTCGAATACTATTTAACCAAATGCGCCTCGATGGGGCAAATTAGGAGGACTAATTTTCTCCCTCGATATTTATTCGTCGCCATATTGAAATATTCAGTTGGTTTAAACTGTTCGATGTTAACCTATGTACGAACCTCTTGGTATTTATCATTTCGTTTTTAAATACACTAATGTTTTATTTTTCATCCTTTTTCTTCCATTGCGGGGAAAGTTGATCCTCTATTTCACTCTCTCAAAGAAAATGAGATCATAAATCATCGGTTAATTTTTTCTCCGACTTTTATGATCTTGGCTATCTCAATTTTAACTTAGTTTATCGAGTTTTATGAAGGTATGAAAATAAATCTCTTTCTCCATAGTTTGCCAAACACTTTAAATTCTTTCAACCGAATATCTGATGACGGATTCGTTTTGTTTTCTCGCCGGAGTTCGGACTGGGATTTTTGGCCATTATGAGTCATCGGAGATGAAAAAATTTCCACTCGTATATTTACGCTCGTCGATCAGCAATATACCTTTGATGGCTACAATAAAAATTTGATGGGAAGTTAAAATCTGTTTTTATAATATTCTTGTCACGTGCAGTTGTTGTTTTGGATTTTTGAAGTACTACAAAACTCAAAGTGTCGAGTGAGTCTACTATATAGTTTTCTTTTGGCAAAGTGGTTTCAAATTTGTTGCGGTGATTTTTACAAAATCATTGTTTTAGGAGACTTTTTCTGTTTCTCAAGAAAGGTACCAAAATTTCGGTGATTTTGAAGAAAAATTTCAAAAAATGAGAAACCAAATTTTATCGTTTGAAAGTTTTTCGTGAAAAATTAATATAAATTGGGCGAAATTTTCTCAAGCAAATACGTATATCGTTGAAAAGTGCCTTCAGCTAATTTTTCTGGACCTAAATTTTGAAAGTTTTATCAACATGAAAATCGTGTTCGTCGTATGTTGGGTGATATAAATCACAATCTGCGAGCTTAAACGTTCCATTGCCAAGAAATTTGAGTCGGTAATTAAAACATCGGTGTTGGAGTAATTCCAGCAGATTGAACAACAAAGGTAATTTCTGTCGGTCAATTTTCGGTTAATTAAGGAGCGACATCGTCAACGTCGATCGACATTTTATTAAAGTAAAAAATATTTTTCACGTTTTTCCGGCACTCATAAACGGCTTCCAAGGTGAGCGTTGCTGTAACTATATTTGACGACTGATGCATATATTAAACTTAAATGCCTAATGGTTTTTGGAACGACCACGTTCTTGTTTGGAATGTGGTAAATATTTGAAAAAGTCGGATGGGTCAGCGAGTAGGGCGAATAATCATTAGCATGGGACGAAGGTGAGACAGAGAATGAGGCGTTATAAACATATTTTAATTTTAATGCAGTTTCGAGGACGGTGATTCGTAGGCTAAATTGCGGGGAGTACCCTCGGGAAAGCACAATTTCGGGTAGTTAGTCGTTTACGTAAAAGTTCTCAGCGCAGGCCACATCCTCTTCGAGGTAGGTACCTACCCAGGTAAGGCGGAGTTTCTAACTACCGACTACCGACTACCGACTACCGACTACACGTGTTGAAGGAACCGATTGGATGCCTGTAGCCTCCTGTCGTTGTAAAATCGAATACCCGCCTAGTCATCGGCTCGTTGCTCGTTCTGTGGGCCCACCACGACGCAACCACGACGCAACCACGACGAATAGGCCCGCGGCTTGCATTAGGAGGTTTTCACGCTTTCGTCGGTGGATACGTGTTTATTAGGTACCGTTCTCGAACGTAAGAATTTCAGTCGTACGGCTGGAGGTAGCTCTTACACCTATATACCTAAGTAGGATAAGCTACACGCAGTTAGGTACGTTGGTTGAAACGCTAGCCGTCGTCTGGATACGGAATACGGGGCGATGAAAACGTACGTGGCGGATATACCTACCCGAGTAACCGAGTCTGAAAAAAAGTGTTTTGTTTCTCATAATCGGACGTACGACTTACTTAAGGCGTGCTGAATTTGGTGTTCGACTGCCGAGTGCAGCAGCTGCGAGTCGACCGCGATTCCTCGCTCGAACGATACGGAGGCGGCTTTCCGGATTTCGCGAGTCGCTTTTTCTATCACATCCGCTTCGATGTTGCTGGGCACACATCGATGGTAGGTTAGGCACAGGTAAGTTACAAAGGCACATCTATACGTTACGTACGGCCGACGTACCGACTCTCTACGCGATATGAAATTTACGGAGCGTATCGGAACGCTGCGAGCAGCTACCGTACCTGAGTAATTGTCGCCGTCGCCGTCGCGATACGGCCACAGGATATACCAGTCCGGAGCGAATGCGTCCGTTAAATTCGTTTTTCACTTGGCTACAACTCGCACAATATTTCGCAACCTTTTCGCTCAAACGATCACGACGTTTTCCAAGTCGGTACGAACGAATGCGTGTAGCCGAGTTTCAGGGAAAAGGAGATTCTACATCCACGCCGGATACGGGCCCGTGGTTAATCGATGCGCGTTCGATTAGCCGAGAATAAGAGGAAGGTGTCCAGGCCATCTAACCGGTGGCCTCGGCATTGTGTACCCACGCATGTGGGTAGCTGACCTTTACACGTCCGCTTAACGAATCCGAGCGTAAACACGTTAATTACCTGCTGCGGCAATGGCCAACCGCTGTTAACCACCGTAGGTTACCTACGCGGAATGCGTCGTAATAAGTAGCTACGTACTACGAAATCGAGGGCGCGCTTTGATTTTTAAATGCTTATCCTTCATCGAGTGGATTCGCATACGGCATACCTGGTAGGTACGTACCTACATTACCCGTATTACCTGTAATACTCGCTCTCACCTAACGTCATTATGGTGCCTACGTACGGACTGGCGGTAAGACGGACGCGGCCTATTCGTTCGATTCGCAGAGCGAGAAAGAAAGAGCGAGAAAGAGCGAGAAAGAGCGAGAAAGAGCGAGGTGTGAAAGCGAAAAGGGTACTGTAATTCGTAGGTACCGTAGCCTAAGCGAATTAAGGCCGTGGTTATGGATACTTACAAAGTTTGATTGAGTAAATAAGTGTTGGAACTATCGTCCTTTCGAATGTAACTGTTTTCCAGCAAACGAACGTCCAGACTTTGTTCGGTCATAATCGTGTTCAGATTGTCGTATAACTTCGCATCCATTTCCAAAGGTAAAGGCGCTGGCTGCCAATCGCTACCGATCAGACACTGCAACCAGAAAAATATCGATCGTCGTCAGTTTTTGTCTTCAATTTTCTTTCCGATAATTTACTTTTTTTTTTTTTTTTTTTTTTTTTTTCTTTCTTTTTTACCATCGTATACAGAAATATTAATTTTTACTTTAAATTTGACGCAATTTTAACGTAGGCGTACGGACTCAACTTTCTTATTATTACTCGGCTATCGTCGTTAGGTATTAGTGTCGTCATCATCCTTATTTTTGCTCCGTATTATAAATGAGTGAACCGTAAAACTATGTCGCGAATGCACGCCACAACGACGGCATAAATTTCTGTCGTATTTAGCAGGCTGATGCGTGACAATATGCAAATGGTTTGTGAGAAAAAATATGGTCAAAGTTCGATTGCCGCGCTAAAATCGAGCTTTAAAGTTTCGATGACGTCACACGACTCGACGGACGTTCGTGGTTGCGTTACTCTGGTTGGGCTGTGCGAGAAAGTTATTTGCGAGGTATTTTAAAATTGATCGACTAATCTGCGGAGGAAGGGATCGGTTGGAGAATATTTCAACGATTATAATACGTATTTAGCCCGACTACTGTTTTACCATGCAGAACTTACAAACAAACGAGGCGCTGGTCTACGGCTTCGATCATTTACTTCCGGATAGTCGGCTAAACACGAAAATTACTGCGCGTGTGCCGGAGATCTTTTTGCGTCTGTTTTCATTCCGTTGGTATTTTGTACGCTGCGAACGGCTTCGAAAACGGACGAAAACAGACGTACTGCACACGCGCAGTAAACCCACGTCCACTGTTCGGCTTTGGTATGACGACACGTTTCGGTAATATCGGTGAGATGGGGCCGCCGTGTATCCGGCGCTAAATGATCCAAGGTTTACGCCTCTATGCAAAACGTGCAACAAATACCCTCTCATTCTGGTCACGATGACGGCTCCAGACCAATGAGAAAAATTGACGAAGCGTATCGATCGGATCCGATACGTAGGTAATAACAATAAAGGTTGGCAGCTGTTAGCGAGAAAATCGTAAAAATTCGTTTAATGGTGTGGCACCGTTGCGGGTATTGCGAGCTCGAAATATCTACGGCAAATATTAATTTTGTCCTCTACGCTTAATGGGATAGAAGAGGCGACAGAATTTGGGTCGATGCCGAGGTCTCTGACCACATGCGAGTATGTGCGGACACCCGAGTGGACGGCGAAAGGAAAAAATATGCGGAAATGGGCGAATGTAAAGGCGAAATCGACTGCTATAAGCCGCTCGCATGATGTGGCCGTAGCTGCGGTGCTCGTTTCTCCGCATGAGCAGTCCCCACGTAGGCCGTAGTGCTGTACCTTACCTATACGTTAGCTACGTACCTACTATTCGGTGCAGTCAATAGTCTTGCGGTAGGCTACGTTGCAACCACACGCTGGCTAATTGATACGGGGGTGGGGGGCTCGATATAATTGGCAGTTGGGGCATCCGAGTTACGTATAACCGTGTTTATAAGCTCGAATGCGTCCGGTCGGAGTGGGCTGCCAACAAACTTTTGATTCCAGTCTCTTCCCCTTAAAAAAGTGAGAAAAATAACGATAGGTAACGTAAGTAGACTCGGAATATCGACAGCAACGAAATAAATAACACCCCCAACACAACGTTTAGCTGATACGTTTTTTCCGTTCATACGTTTAGTCGTTCACTCGTGCGCACAATATATTACGTATGTAAATTGAAAGATAAAGTGGCGGACTTTTTTTTTTTTACTGTGTATGTTTGTTCATCCATGTCACAATGAGAGTACGATATATTTTTTTCATTCACTGCAGGTTACTTTTTCGTTTCGGGGTCGCCGTATTATCTGTCGACTTGAAAAAAATTTAGAGAAAGTATCGCGTAGAGTTTGTAGGTCAGGTAGTGTAAGGTCATGGAGCAAAACATTTTCCGCCCCTAAAGTTGATGGTACCCCCTTGACAGCCCTCTAAAAGCGGAATTTTATGCCGTAAAATTTTCTACCGATTACAACTCAAAAACAATTGGCCTATGAAAAATACGTAAATCACTTTATTTGTAAAAAATTGTAGTTTTTAAAAATAAAATTTTCTGTAGAATCAACCCTTACCCGAGAAAATCACAAAAAACACGCTGAAATATATTTGAGGGAACTTGAGAGGTGATAAGTGATAGATTTTATATAGTATAAGGTCCAATATGATAAGTCTCCAAATGGCAAAACATTATTTTTCTTATTTCTTGAGAAAGAGGGGGGTGACAATGTGGCCGGCCAAAAAAAATACGTCACAATACCTGTGTATGTATATACATATATATATATATATATATATATATATATATATACATATATTAGTGAGTACCAAATGCTGCTACGCAGCAATGATTACAGACCAACGGGGGACCATAAATGGGAATTATCAATGAATCAGGTGCGCAATAAAGAAAAAAAAACCATTTAGAGTTAGATTGAAATTTAAATAAACTCGTAGTCAAATATAACTGTAACTATGGTCAAGTGATAGTGTTACAGAAGTGGCTTTTATATATATATGTATATAATAATTAATATATAAAATACAATACATAGGTACCCACTACAGGTATATTATATAGAGTACTTAAGTATGGTTTTGTTTTGTTTTCGTTTTACTCTTTCGGAGAATATACCTACACAGTAGACTATTATTTTTATATGTCGCCATCGGCAATCGCTAAAATCAACGAGTTTCGTATTTTTCTATAACCGATCTCACGCGGATATTTTCTTTCAGTTTCGACGTATAAATAATTGGTGCAGGATTTCGTACTTTCGTACGCTCTTCGGTTTACGGCGATAACCTATTTTCACTATAATTCAATTTCGAGAAAAACTACGACGATAAAAAAGCTCGAATTGAAAAGACAAACAAATGGCCGATCGTTCGATTTTTGAAATTATTAGTTTGTCTCCAGTCTCGCGCCAAATTCGTCGAATTGAAAGACTGATTGAAACGAAAAAAAAAAAAAGAATTGAGAAAAAAAAGAGAGAAAAAAAGGGGAAAAAAAGAGGAAAACAGCGACGATAGGTAATCAATTATTAATTTATTGGAACTAATTTTTCAGGAGGAGGAAAAAATGCCGGACCATTTTTCCTTTAATTCGGCACGAAAAGGTGATTTTTGAGCAAAAGCAGAGAAACGATGGAATGGCGTGAGAGAAAATTAACGTTACCTACAAAAAATGGTGAAAATTAAGAATCATATTATAGAGGATTTCCATTTCGTTGCGGAAGGTTGGCTGCGAGATTGGTATATTTTGAAATTGCAAGGAGTGAGTAGAATAAAAGTTTATAAAAATAAAGAACTTCTTAGTGCCTGTTCTCACTCGCTCAATTTTTCTCTGATTCACTTATAGTTTTCAGTATTCAATTTACCTACGCGGGTTATATTCATGTCTGTCGGTTTATCAGAATTTGAAAAAACTGGTTTAATTTTTGGGAATGTCGTTATGAAAATTTTCACTTTTTAAGAAAGGATAACTTACTGTCTCCGTAATTCTCATCTAAAAATTCCACCAAACGACAGACCCGAAGGCAACCTTTTGAGAATAATATGCGAAAAATTGGAGTAATTTTATTAAAAATTCAGAGAGTAAAACTGGCGATTAGGGAGGTGGTACTTTTTATAAAAAGTAACTAAAAATTTGGCGTAATTTTCATCGTAATGGTTGAGTCAAATTGTAGAAGAATATATGTCCATTTTCTTCTTGCGCCATTTCAATTGAACGTTTTTTTTCCATAGCCTACTGAGAGGTGGGGCATTAATTATCGAACCTATAATTTACTTTTACTTCCATGTTTTCCCAGGATTCAATAATGCCTGCCTTAAAAAATTATCGAGAAATAAGACGAAGTTAAAAGGAGTGACGGATTACAAAAATAATAAAAATGGAGATATTATTTGTTGGCATTCCTCTATTCGTGATAGGAGAATGTTTTGTGCAGGTTGAGAACTTGGTTCAAGCACAAGCTTTTCGTTGCGTGTGTTCCGTAAAAAATATAAAAGTCTGTAACATTGTTATCGGCAAATAGAACAATAGTGAAATCATTTTTTGTAATAAGAAGGTGACACCTAGTGTAAGTGATAGTAATTAAGTGACTAGAGGACGCAAGATCAAAATTAATACTACGATAATACTGGTATTGTTCTTGAACTATTATCAATAACCTACGTAATAGAAAAAAAAAGAAGAAGAATCGGAGAATGTTGTAGGTAGAAATTAATGTACCTATTAATTATTGGTTTATACGTAGATAGACATCATATTTTGACAGGATGAATATTTCATTTTTTAAACTATAATATCATTCCCTTCGAAAATAACAATTATTATTAGGTCGACCATAACAGGCGAGTAGCACAACTCCTTGTTCAACGCGGACGACTCATTGTCACGAGAAAAAATTTTTTTGTGCGTATGAGGGAAAATTTTCTATATTTGAGGGGAACGGGTAAAATTTTGAATTATTTCTGGCGCGAATAAATGATTTTGCCAGCGCGGGTAGTGCCTGAATTGCCCACGTGGGCTCTACGGGCACATACCGTAGTTTTTTTTAATTCTCTGGCTCAATTCAACGAGAGTATGGAAAGTAAATTATTTTGAGGTCGTTATTCAATAATATGCAAACATAAGCATCCACGCTGATGCGGGTAATTCGATAGTTTTATTCTGCGAGTATTTGTAACTTGAGATTTGTGCCCAAGTTTTCGTATTACTGCAGTGAGATAACAGTGGCGAAACGGAAAACAAAAACCCAAAATTTTGTTGTGGCATTGGTGGCAGTTGGTACATTCAGTGACTTTCAGTGTGCCCAATGCCTCATTCGGCATTCGCCCTTGTAAATAATAATAAATAGGTCTGTTTGATGTAGGAAAAGTTTGGGATTTTTTGCACTTGCAAAAAATAAGGTGTCTGGTTTAGAAAAATGCGGCATTAGTTTCTCGAAGAGAATGTTCTATCTTATAGGACGGAATCAAAAAAAAAAAAAAAAAAGGCGTGAATTCTGTTGGGGCTACGGGGGCGGGGGCCATACTCACGAAGGATTGATGTATAAACATGTAGAGTACGACAAAGACGCATCTGTCATGGCTACGCCCACGAGTCCTGTGCGCACTAGCGATGCGCAGAGGACTCGACATGACTGGAGATACTTGGCTGAGGCGACGCTAACAGTTGTCTAACAACCAGGCGCGAGCTAAGGTGTGTGACAACGAACATATTTTATTCGTCCTTGTGACGTAAAACGAACTTATTTATAAACTCCTCCACTACATGGTAGCAGGAGCACAGTGTTTTTCACTGGACCTCGAATTTTAATAATTTGTTTTCATCAAAATTTGATTTCGCAAATCGAAATTTAATTTCGCAACCCGAAATTTAATTCCGAACATCGAAATCTCTTTTCGGAAATCAAAAATTAATTTCGTATCCGATCGCGAAAAACAGAAATATTAATTTTTTGCGGCCCGACATACGGTTCGACTTGAACTAAAATAATACGCTTCCACTAATAAACAACTCTCACCCGTACATCATACGCAATTACCAGTCTCAATAAGAATTAGCCTGACAGTTACACTCAGACTTAAATACTACGACTTATTAGAGACTGAAACTTAATTCATTATTAATTCCCTATACTAGGTATAGTCAACATTTTATAATTGTTAATTAGTCTAAAAATGTCTTTTGTAATTACTGCTGTTAGATAGCCGACAAAAAAATAATTCATAATTATTTTTCCGCCGCCCCCAGCGTTAAATATTACGTATATTATTTCTGTAAATAAAATACATCGAATCTACAAATTCGTCTTTGAAATATTTAGGCTGTAGAAAATACAGGAACATCGCTAAATGTTAGTGTATCCGTGTCTCTGTCCTTCAAAACGGAACAAAATGAGAGAGATAGAAAAAAAATATAGGAATATCCCTGTCTCTCTCGCACTCACACGTTTGGAAAAACAATCTTTAATAAAGGCACAAACGACATATAATTCGATCGAAATTCTTCAAAAATGCGACGATTGTGAGAAAAACAATAGAATAGGTTCATCCAATCGGCTTTCACCAGCCGCTGGATGATTGAACAATCGTATGAGTTTTTGTGTGAACACACACACATATGCACAAAAGATTGTAACCCTTACATAAAAAACACACACAAAGTTTGTGCAGTATGCTGCAACAGCAGTGATGGTAGAGAAAAAACCCCACGCATGCGCTATCTCACCCCGACAACAACGTGTTCAACACGACGTACCCCTGATTTACGAAAAGATAGCCGATCATCTTCACTTGTTGTCTGATTTTAAATCGAGTTCATTGTACGCATAACCATTAATTGCATTTAGCAATATAATTAATCAATTTTTAAAGTGATTTTATACTATTTTCGTAATTATTTAGGTATTTTATTCAACATTCCCCCTTGGAGTGTAGTGGCAAAGTTTCGGCAAGGTGCAGCTATCTAATACAAGGAAAACTGTAAGTACACTTACGAAATTGTAACCTTTAGCAAATTTTCTAAAGCGTCGCCATATTTGAAATATGCATTCGTAACACATTGTTACAAGACAAAATCTTAGTTATTCGGACTTAAAATAATTTATTCCTATTGTGCATTATTATTATAATTTATTATAAATTCAATAGTCACTCCGCTATTTTTCTAATAGCCTAAGATTGTATATCGATCTTAGTGCAAATTCTAAGATATTATTTGTGCGTAATTTAGTTACGAATCAAAAACAACCGGTTGCCCCAGGGTCACGCCAAAATTTTTTTTGGGGTTAGACCCTGAAAAACAGACTGATTTCGAAAAACATTATCCATTTCTTGAAAATCGAATATGACATTTTCACACACGGGTCATGCTCGATTTTTTATCACTTTAATAAGACATGGAAATAAATTTTTTTATCATTCCTGTAAAAATCAAAAAGACCTTTTCGCCTATAGGTCACGCCCGATTTTTCATTTGTCAAAAAGACAGAAACATTTTGAAAAAATGATTTCCAAAAATCGATAAAATCGCATAAAAAGCAATTAACGATCTTTTCTTTTCATACCAAACAACTAAAATGCATAATACATGGTAAAAATTCGTAACACCGGTTACGTCCTTCCTCTATGAAAAAATACGGCGCACGTTTATAAAAACGAACCACCGTAGTACCAATACACAAACCATATCATTGACCTTTGTTCAAATATAGGTTAATAGTACAAACGCAAAAATCATTTTTAATGAACCTTATCTCCCTTATTGCTCGACAGGCCTAATACCTATTGCGAAAAAGAGAGAAATAATTTCTTTCCCCTCTTCTTTTATCCTGTTCATAGAACATGAATAATCAAGAAAAGGTAAACACTTCGTGAGGCGACGACATCGACATCCTCCTCGACCTCGAAGCATTGTTGATGGAGGAAGAGGAATCAACCAAAGCCTCCACATTGTGTCAGAAGGACGCAACCCTGGCCCCACAACCACGCTGGGCCGAGGAGGTCGATGAAGAAGAGGAGCTGCGCAGAGCAGCGGCAATACTGCCAAACACGCAGCCGTTGCCAGGATGCACTGCCCAACCTGTACCTATGGACATGCAGCCACGTAGCAGCATGTCCACGTATGCAATGTGTGATACGATGGACAGCGAGGACGAGCGAAAGCAATTCCTCACAATATTGGAAGACGCTGAAGAGTACGCCCAATCCCTCGAGAGAAAATTAAAGGGGCCCAATGTACGTGCATATGAGATTAACACACTGGCGAATGAGGATGCGGCAATCGAGGCCACAATTAAGGACCTCGACTATGTTCCGAGAGGCCTCGCAAGGGGAATCTTGCGTAGGGCCCGCCAGACAAAAAGAAAGCTGCTGGTTCAGCAAGCTGACATAAAAACAAAGGTACAGCAGCACCAAATGGAGGAACCGGAACCCGTACCCGTGGTATGCGAAGATGCTGACGAGCAGCGCCGTCAGGAAGAGCAAGCTCGCTGGGACGCTAGGGCTCTGGAGTTGGCCAGAGAGCTAGGAGATTCTCTGCGCAAGGAGGCAAATGCCAGAAAGGCGTTGACCACCTCACAGAAAAAAGTTTGCGACCTCTCAACCTTGGTCAATGAAGACCTGGGCGTACAGCTAGCGGAGTTTATCCTCCAGTATCTTCCCGACGCCACAAAGGTAGCCAAATGTGAGCGTTCGCAACAACCTGCACCACCAGTTCCAGAACAAAGGACACCGGCGAGAGGTGAACAAGGCCAGCCCAGAATGGTCACAGGTAATGAAAATTCAGTTTCATCCAAAAACGTGGCATCCCCGGAAATTAATAAGGGAGAACCAAGCCTAAAAAGGCTCTGTTCCCACCAACCCTCTTTATCTCAAATTAATTACCAAACATCGGACACGTTGTGTCGTGAGCTACCGCAAAACTCGGTAGAAAATAATACACCCCTAGCACTAGCGATGGACCCAAACACCATCGATAAACCACCATCCAAAAATTATATTTCGAAATGCTGGGAACACGAACCAAAAGATCAAGTTGATGCAGTGTTTGCAAAATCTCAAACCGCCTAAATTTTATTTAGAAAAATGGGATGGCAACATCTTAGGCTATCCTGGCTTTATTAACGGATTAAATAACTACGTTAATAAACGAAATGATATCGCCATCCCACAAAAAAACAACATACTGCAAGGGGCCCTACTGAAATTCTTGGTAGAAAAAATTAACCATTTCTCCCCAGACAACGTTGGCTACATCCAACGCCTAAAATTCTTAGATAGTAGGTATGGGGATGAATCCAAGATTCGAGCTGAAATGTGGCTAAAAATAACTGCTTACTCAACAACCACTAACGATACAACATCAATCCTAGATATGTTAGACACCCTCACCATTATGGTAGATAGATATCGTTTAATTGCAAAAGTAATCGATGAGGAGCAATTATTTAACATAGTAATTAAAAAATTTCGACCTCGATCTTACCAAAAGACTCTAAAAAGTAGCGAACACAATTTTAAACATTTGTTCGAAGCAGTTAGATCGTTTATTAAAATTAGGGAGTTATCGGAGCCTATTTGTACTTCTGTACCAAAAAAGGTCGATAAACCTAATCCACCTCCGCAAAATAGAAATCCCTCTCAACCTAAAGGCAGTAGAAATTTTGCGATTATTTCTACAGATAAGAAACCGAACGAAAGAGGACAGAATAAATCCAATCCTCGTAAACGACCAGCCCAACGTTCGAATCGCACAAACACCCATAGGGATACTAATGCAAATTTATCTAATACAGATGAAGCTGGAATAGTATGGGTCCAACTACCGTCGGGGAAACGCATCCCAGCATCGACAGTACGCACACCCATGAAACCAAACACACCGTGCATTTTCTGCAAAGGTGAGCACCATGCTCACCTATGCAGAAAAAAGGGTACTTGGGAATCTCGTCGTGCGCATTACCAACGCTACCGATTGTGTACGCGATGTACGCAATCGCATTCCAGTACGCAGTACTGCAAAGCGTTACCACCTGCAAACTGCCGCTGGTTCCAATGCGGCAGTACCGAGCACCACTCGAACTTGTGTCCCGTGATCAAATATCCGATCACGGAGGGAAAAGTAGCAGCATGGGTGGAAATGCTGAAGGACTGCAAGCAGTACCTACCGCCAGGTAACCTGTTTGTTAAACAGCAACAAAATTTACCTGCACCCGATCCTAAATTACCTGTAACATTACAGACGACTGCAGTTTCAAGAGAAAATCCATTGATCTCGTTGCGCAGCAATGCCAAGAGGATGAGAACCAGAGTTCCACATCCGGAGTTCCAGTGTTAAGTGAGTGCTTATCATTTTTTAGTACTAAAGATACTGACACTCATTTCTTAACGTTTTCATCGTACATTCTCGCTCCAAATGCACAAGAACCAGTGAGAATTAATGGCTTTTTTGATTGTGGAAGCAAACATAGCTATATGTTTTACACATACGCCTATGAACACCTTAGAGAAAATTTTTCTGAGTTCGCTGAAACAATCAAATTTTGTGGCCTAGCTGGACAAATGTCAAAACAAATTCGCACCCAAATTGTAAAATTTGAACTATTCAAGCAGGATGGAACTAAAGTTCAAATGGAAGCCAATACGGTACCACACATCGCGAATAACCTTTCCGAATTTGATTTTGATGAATTTAAAAACCGTTACCCACGATATTCAAATATCGACTTTTCAGGCCTGGACCGAGAATCTACGATACATTTATTAGTTGGTAATAATTATATGTGGTCATTTATAGAGCACATTAAACATTTGTCACCAACCCTAACCCTAATCGAAACTGATTTTGGAAAGATGCTAGGAGGATTCTTAGGAAAACCAACCAAATGTGACGCATTCGAACCATCATTCTTTACATCCCCAGAAAGTACAGAAAACTTCTGGAAATTGGATACATTAGGTATCGAAACCAAGAACTTAGTTGAGGACGATGCTGAAACTGAAGCATTGCACTTATTTTATAAAAATATAAAATTAGTGAACAACAGATACCAAATCAGGTGGCTATACAAGTATAGCCCCCCACACCTAGTCAACAATAGACAGTTAGCATTTAAACGATTAGAAAGACAATTACCTAAATTGCAGAAAAATCCACACAAGGGTATCTACGATCCAACAAAAAGCACTCCACTCATAGTAGTTTTTGATGGATCAGCCAAAACCAAAAAGTCTAACTTGTCCTTAAATGATTGCATGCATAAAGGAAAAGTACTGTTAGCTGATGTAATAGCAATGCTTGTAAGTTTTCATAAGAACCCTTACGCAATAATCGCGGATATTAAAAAAGCGTTTCATCATATTGGATTGCACCCAGATGACAGAGATGTCACACGTTTCCTATGGATTAAAAATCCTAACAATCCTATGACCAATAACAATTTAGTAACATTTTGATTCTGCCGTGTTCCTTTTGGAATCATAACGGCACCATTCTTACTCGCAGCATTGCTATTACATCACTTTCGATTGGTCGTCATGGAGTTCCATCACAAGTTCTTAGAATGATTTTACGTTGATAATTTAATTGTTTCCGTACCAACGTACGAAGAAGCCAAAGAATTATACATAAAATCCAATAAATTATTCAACGATATCTCCATTGAACTCGCCCAATGGGGCACCAATTGTAAACAATTAAGAAAAGATTTCAACCCACAACATGCGTTAAGAAACCCAATCATCAAAGTGCTTGGCCTGTATTGGGAT
Organism: Ericerus pela; assembly: GCA_011428145.1. Classification (NCBI taxonomy): domain Eukaryota; kingdom Metazoa; phylum Arthropoda; class Insecta; order Hemiptera; family Coccidae; genus Ericerus; species Ericerus pela. The sequence continues at coordinate 746,017 of WOFM01000227.1, forward strand.
ATGGACCATGATGTACTTTACATGCCCAAACCAAAACCGTTTACGTCTCAATGGACGAAACGCACATTCCTTAGGGTACTATCATCATTCTATGACCCTTTAGGTTGGTTTGCACCAGCATTTGTTCCATCAAGAATGTTCAAGAAAGTACTCTGGTCCAAGGGATTGAAATGGGATCAAAAAATCCCCGACAATCTCGAACCAACAGCTACTGAGATAATTACTGATCTCAGCAACAGCCTCAACTACTGCGTTCCTAGACAATTCTACCTAGGAACTTATGACCCGAATACCTGTCAACTACACGTATTTGTAGATGCATCACAGATAGCTTACTCCATGGCAATATATATCAGATTTAGCAACACTAAATCAAATTGCCATGCAGTAAGATTTGTAACAGGAAAATCACGCGTAACACCTATGTGACCGATCACAATCCCTAAACTCGAATTGATTGCAGCACTCATAGGTGCATGTGGACTACGTTCCCTACGTAAACCACTTGGTTTACAGAACGCACCAACATTCTTATGGTCTGATAGCAAATGTGTTCTCACATGGCTATTAGAAATAAAAGTCCACCCACAATTTGTAAAAAATAGAGTCGATGAAATAAAATGTATAAAACCCGTCGAATATCGATATGTCCCATCAACAGATAACCCAGCTGATATTGGCCCACGTGGTTCCTCTATCCACGAACTCTCCAAATCACTCTGGTGGTCTGCACCAACTTGGCTATCCCAAGATGAAAAATCTTGGCCAGAAACCGATTTGAACATAATCGAAAGCCTACCAGACGAACCAACCAAAATAGATACACTTGTATTTCACACAATGAAAGAAGTATTATCCTCGACTTCTAAAAAGTCAGTGTCATTAACAATGGACAATGAATCAATTTTTGACAAACGTCATCTTGCCAAATATTTAAGGCAGATGAAATCAGCAAAAAGATTCATCCCACACTTCTTCATTGGTCCAAACACAGATTAATGTGGAGTCACACTACCAGAACCTGAGGTTCTGTCTCAAAGCTGATCCACCGAACCAAAGTCAGCCACTTGATTTGACCATCACCAAATCATGCTATATTCCGAAAGATGAAATACCTTTCGAAAGTTTCATACATCCACCATTGAACACTCCATTCAACATAGATATCACAAAATTCAACACTTTATCTAAACCCGTACGTGCATTTTTACTATGTATAGAAGCCGTACGACGATTTAGTAAACAACGAATAAGGAGGAAAAGATTAATTTCACCTTATGCATTGTTAGATTTCACCTTTCATTTTGCTCTACTCTGCTTCATCAGAGCTGACCAAAAGAAATATTTCGGAAAACTACTCGAAGTATTAGAAAAAAGAAATCACCCTCCGTACGTCTTGTACAAAAAATTCCACATCCTGATTGATCCATCTGGGATATTACTTACAGTAAATTATCTACCCGATATCGAGTACGCAAGAGACATGCTATCACCAATCCTGATGCATCCTAAGTCTCACGTAACAAAATTAATTCTGATGCATACACATCTGAAAAATGTACACTCTGGTACGAAATTTACCATAGCCTACTTTAGAAGACACTATTTTGTGCCAAAGTCACTAAAAGTGTTACCTCAAATTCTAAAAAAGTCGTGCACACTATGTAAAAAAGCTGAAACAAGACCGTTCAAACAACCAACTTTTTCAGCACTACCAGACTTTCGTCTGGTACCTTTTGTAAATCAATTCACCTACACAGGTGTGGACATCTTTGGCCCATTTATGGTATTTGACAAATACCTGCCAAAATTGAAAGCACAGTTGGCAACACCAACTACACCACCCATTAAAAATTGGGTGTTGATCTTTACGTGCCTGTCCACCAGAGCAGTACACCTACTCTCAGTGTCAAACTTGACAACTGAGGACATCTGGACAGCGTTCTTAACATTTTTCGCTGACAAAGGCACGCCCAAAGTTATCCTATCCAATAACGCAGCGCAGTTCCACTTAATTGTAACGTACTTACCAGAATACTGGAAAACGTTCACTGAAGAACGAAAAATCAAACTAGCTTAGATGAAAAAGGCATTAGATGGCACTTCATCCCAGCTAAAGCACCATGGTATGGTGGAGTTTATGAACGACGATCGGCATTATAAAACAGGTGTTTTATAAAGTCCACGGTCACCACTCAATCTACAAACATACCTTTTGAGCAAGCTTGAAAGATATACAAACAATGGTCAACAGAAGACCACTATTCCCATCTCCGGATGAGCTAGACCAGTTGACATTAACACCCACACATTTCATGCGGGCCAACTTAGGCCACAAATCAAATAAAGATCCAACTCCTACAGCAAAACAGCTTATGGACATTTGGAAACTCGACCAAGATTACCTGACAAACCTTTGGTTAACTTGGAAGAGACAATATCTCTTATACCTAAGAGATAGACCACCAACTGCGTTCTCCAATACAGGGCGCACGGTACCATTTGTACTGAAAGTAAATGATATAGTACACATTTTGGACTACACATCCAAACCTGGCATTTACAAACTTGCAAAAATCATTGATTTAGAGAAATCTTGTGACGGCCAAGTCCGTCACGCAAAAATAGAATTCTCAAGCAAGCAAACATCTACAAGACCTCTGAAGTTCTTGGCTCTGTTGGAGTTAGATGACAGAAATGTAGAAAAACTCGATACATAGTATCGTACCTCCGATAGACCCCTGATTATGACAAAAATAGACTGGTCTGAGAAGCCAAATTACTGACTTTAGGGTACGCCATAATTGGACATTATACTCCTAAAAACGGTATAACTACGATTTTTGGCACCCACTATTACTGTCATGTGCTTTATAAAAGGTTACGGGTAATAGGTGGCAGAGTGCACTACTTAACTTAGCATCATTGATGTTTACACGACTCGCTAATTTCCAAATATTCCCTTACAGAATCTGTGATCTACGGCCAATAACTTGTTCCATCCTCTCAACAGCAGTGTCCGGTGGTTGAAACGAACTTTCGTTGAAAGTTTCGTTTTCATGTCACTTCGTTATGTCGTAACGTCAGAAGAAAAAATAAAAATTCTGTGTTCCTATTTTTATTTGAAACTCTGTAAATAACTATTTTTTCACGTTTATATAGTATTTGTTATTCTTATTGTTGTTTTTCTAATAAAATAACATTTCATTTAACATGTATGTCTAATCTTTATTCTAGATTTCAGGGGAATCTTCGGAGGTGGCCACCGATGGCCACCCAGGAACACCGCTCCCAGTGTCATAGCTACGCCCACGAGTCCTGTGCGCACTAGCGATGCGCAGAGGACTCGACATGACTGGAGATACTGGGCTGAGGCGACGCTAACAGTTGTCTAACAACCAGGCGCGAGCTAAGGTGTGTGACAACGAACATATTTTATTCGTCCTTGTGATGTAAAACGAACTTATTTATAAACTCCTCCACTACAGCATCTACTACATCGTACTTCAGATAACTCAGACTGCCTGTTATTTTTATACGATTTTTTTGATACCTGTACTCTCTTTAATTTTGTTCTTAGTCGGGTTGTTATTTGTAATACGCCTAGATAGAAGTTTAAATCATTATTTTCGATTCCTGCCCAAATTATCATATATCTTGATTTCTTCTCTGCAGTTATGTAATTCGGCGGTATAATTTCATTTATATTTTTAGTTTGTAATTTGTATGATTAAATAAAACCTTCTCTACAGATGCGATCAATGTTGCGATTGATTTTGAGCACGAATCTTACAAACATAATATAACCATACATCTACATGTCATGTAACAAACACAAATGAGAGTTACAATTTTAAGAGTGACAGCTACGCAAAACAATCGTTTTGAACAGTGAAATTTTAGGTAACAGTTACAAAATTTAATACAATCGTCAATTGTGGTAATTATATACTGAATTTTTAGCACCTAATTTTTTACTTCTCGAAGACCTACTTTTCTGAAGGAGCTACTCCTGCGTTTGAGTTTTTTCTGCTTTTTTTTTTTTTATTCGGTGGGAAGTATAGATACATATTTGACATTATTGAAAAATTCATCCTGCCAGACCGTTGGCCATCATTTCCTAACCAACCTATTTCGACACCAAATAATTATCCTCCAAGCATTGGAGTAGGTGGCCAAATAGCCAAAGCCCATTAATCCAAGAAAAAAATATGAAATTTTTGTGAATTATTTGATTTTTGACAAAAAGTTTCTCTCTTTCGTCGAAAAGTATGAAATTTCAGAATTAAAAAAAAAAAAAGAAAATCAAATTTCCCGTTTGTTAAAAGAAAAATACGCAAGCGCGCCACAGTTTCCGCTAAGTTCAAGAAAAGATCAAATTGGACGATGCTCCTTCGAAAATTTGAATTATTCTACGTTAAAACAAAAATTAAATAATAACAAGTACCTAGATCTATTAGTAAAAATAGTAACGACCTAATAACGATAAATATGAAAAAAGAGGCAGTAAGCGAAAGTAACGATGTTCATAAAAATATTCAATATTTGGTACTCGAAAGAAGAAAGGGTAAAATTAAAAAAATACGCAGTTTCTACAGTATAATAATTGCTACGTAGGTATATATATATATATATATATATATATAATTTATACCGTACCTGCGTATAGGTATATCTTTTAGGAATGTGTATCGAAATTTTCTTCGTTTTTACGCTTTCGTAACAGGTGGTTATTCGAAAAAATGGAGGAAAAGTTTTAGAAAAAGTTTGTATAAACGTTATGGCCTAAAGTAGCTTCGAGTGGGTAATAAACGGAAAAAAAATGAAATAAAAAAGGGAAAGAGAAAAAAGAAGAAAAAAAAATTTTACGAGCCAAAGCGAGAAAAAAGTTTCTGTTTCTTTATCGGTTCCCTTCGGACGAAAATGTAACCTGTAAAAAAAAAACTTGTTACTTAAATGCCTTAGATTTTCTTGGAAAATTTTCACTGAAAGTTGACAATTTTTTGCTCATTTTCGGAGGAAGTGGTGGTGGTGGCGGTGGCGGTGGCGGCGGTGGTCGTTCTCTGAACCGATTTTCCAGTGGCACGTTTCACCGTAACGTGGCTCGGTCCGATTCCCCTCACCCTTGCCGCCACTGCAGTGTATGCGCGCCATGCAACATGAAATGAATGTGAGGCAGTTGGTACGTTCGGACAAATACGCTTCGAACATTGATGCGAACAATCCGAACTGATACTTGCGAACAGTTCGTTTTTTGTTTTTTGTTTTTTTCTCCAAAAGAAACGACGACGAACTCACCGTAAACGTTTTCCGAACGCACGTCTGCTGTTCAAAAATAGATTCTAATTAACACCCAGAAATTAGGTGCTCACCCGCATTTCATGTTAATTACATGTTGGGTTCATCCGGTGTATGGGTGCTTCAAGACGTACATTTTTCTTTTCCTGATTGGGCTCTGACGACGACACAGTTTTACCCAACGTAGTGACGTGTGTCGGTGCTCTACGATTACGAATTTTTCAATCACAAGCCGGAGCATCGATAGGACCGAACCCAACCGAACCCAACCGAACCCAACCGAACCCAACCGAACCCAACCGGAAAAAACATCTGGATGGCAATGTCGAGCGCCTAGCCACATCCGCTTCGCAGACCACGAAATAAGTAAATTAGGTACTTATAATTAACAATAAAATTAACGCGAACCATTGAAAATTCACGAGCCGCCGCACTTATAGCAAACCTATAATTATTAGGTGCTGGTCGCTGGAATCTGTATGGATGGCGGCTTCATTGCCAGCTGAAATTTCAGTGTGTGCGACTAACTTCCTTCGGATAAGCGGAAGAATGCTGATTTTCGGCTGTACCCGCATTTCGCGATGCGCAATTAGCGCATTCCCATAATTACGCGTCGAATCGGATTTGAAATTCGTCGCAGGCAACAGCCGGTCAACCCTTTCTACGCCCCCTCTTCGTCCCCACCTTTTTCTCGATAACTGGGTCACTTTTCTTCTTTTTTTTTCCCGTTCGTCATACCCCGGGATAATATTAATTAACGCTTTTCTCGCCGCCATTCTTTCGTCGACGAACGGCAATTTGGACTTTTTAAGTTTCCTTCGTACCCAACTTACTTAACTTTACTTTTTAATTAGCGCCGTCAGAAACGAAGCGGAACTGAAAGAAAGGTTGGAAGTGAAACGCAGCCCGTCCACTCGAACAAATTTTTGGCCCCCAGCGAATTTCGATTTCCGACGCCCGCGTCTCTCTCTTTTGTTCACATCGTTTCGTTTTCTCGAGTCGTTTTTTTACAATTTTTGCCCCTTAATTTTCGGCGCTCGTCAAATAACGCAAGTGGAAAAACGTGGAACACGTCGCAGCGGACCCGAAGAAAATAAAAATAACGCAAGAGTGGAAGGGGAGAAAAAAGCACGGGCGCATTAAAGCTACGCTAAAAATGCGGGTTTTCCAAAATTATCGGACGTAATTCTCGTCATTTTTTATTATTCATTAAAGCAAATTCTTCGAATGATAAAACGAATGAAACGAGTAGCCCTGTATTTCCGAAATTACAATATCTTTGTCCCATTTCGCCAAACTGCCAAGGAAATTAATAACGAACTGTATCGTCGAGTAACAAAATTGCAATACTGACTCGAACAGCAGCCAACAAGGAAATGAAAAATACGGGTTAATAAGTTTAGTCCTCGGCGTATAGAATAACAGAAATCGTGTTTTTGGTGCAACGTTTTCGTTTCATTTTGAATTTGTAATTGGTGGACCTCATTTTATCCTCGTAAGCCTCAACCCGTCGACCGAATATTACCCAAGAGCAATCTTACGCGAGATGAGGCCAAAAACTACCCAACTACCGAATTTCAGCCCCATTTACTGATACTGCGACCTCTATCACGTGTTTAAAAAAAAATCTTACTCTGGTACGTACATACCCCGTAACAAAAATACGTACACGATGATATAATAAAATTATTTACATAGGTACCTATATTTTGTATATATATATTTCTTATTTTTATGCCAAAAATTACATTTCCCATGAAATAGTCGCACGACTTTGAACAGCAGGTACGAAAACCCGCTAAAAAAGAAGGTAAATAATTAGCGTCCCGATCATTTCCATAAAAAATCACCCCCTCCAACGCGAATTACCTCACCTTTGCAAGAAGTTAGACGCGATTCGGCGCACGATACTATTTTTTTCAAAACATAATTTGCACTTCAGCTTGAGATCGGCAGATTAGAGGGGAGGGGCGCGGAAGGTATGCGATTAACAAAGACGAAGCCATCGCCAAGTAGAACGCATACTGCCCCACCCTGTCGCGTAGGTATAACCTGCGATTTTAATTTTAGCCGAGAATAGCGTTTAACTCTAACCGACGATCTTCTCACCATAAACGTTTTGCAGTCTTCAATTCGGCTTTCTCTTTTTACACGAGTAGAAAAAGAGGCGAGAAAAAACTGCAAATTTGGTTGAGCCAGGCGCCGAAAAGAGGAAAAGAGGACAACCACAGCGGAAATTTGGTCGCTTTGGCCGTCTGTTTCCCCGCGCTGACGCTGCAGCATCAATCCCAACGTTAAACGAGCGTCGTGTGAAATTGAAACAATGAAACTAAGCGGTAGTTTGTCCGATGTTTCGAAGAGTGGCAAATTTCAAATAAAAAAATTCAAGACCTACGGTACGTACGTACGTACGTACGTACCTACCTACCTATTCTCAATTCATAAATTTGCAGCCCGTGTTCGAGAGATACGGTTATTCGCGATTCTCTCGCGCACTGCTAAATGTAAAATTTTTTCGCAATTCTGTCGAACCGGCCAATGGAAAATAAGTATATTTTCCAAGTTTTCAAAAATGGCACGAGCGTACGAAGCTTTTTACTCGCAGTTTCGTATTTTAGATCAAATTACGTACACCCGGGTAGGTAGGTGGTACCTCTACCTATTATTACCACCCGTTAATATTTAATTTTTTTCGTTTTTTTTTTTTTTTTTTTTTTTATTCTTATCTTTTTATTTAATTTTTCTACAAATTTAGCGGAGGAACATAAGCTGGAAAAGGACACACTTCGCTTACGCAGTGCGCGACATGTGTTCGTTTTACGTTTTAATGAAGCACCGATTTGGTTTTTAATCGGCCGCCGAAGCCGAAATGCCCCATGTGAGGCGAACATCCTCGAGATTCATTGGGATTCTGTTCTTTTAGGTTTTCGTTTTTAATTTTGACTTTATTTTTTTCCTTCTGATCGCTTTTCAGGCCGCGACGCTCCAAATGGGGTAAGTATTTTGGCAACGATGCTATCGACCAGTTTTTCGCCTCGAACATCAAAACGTACAATTTTGGTTTCGCGCACTCCTAATCGGAATTTTTGATTCGTCTCTATCCAGAATTTTGCAACGGGAGATGCGAAGCTACTCGCTATACTTTTTGCGATCGACGAAAGATTTTTAATGAAAAAAACTGTCCTATGGCTAGGCTGGAAAACAAAACCAGGAAAATTAGTCGTACAGTCATTTCGAATTTGGATATCCCTTCTTTACAATCCTCCCGAAGAAGAGGATCGTGATTATTATTATTATTATTATTATTATTATTATTACTATTTTTAAATAGCTTGTTCAAACTTGAAATTTATACAGCTTTTGAAAACCCGCATTTATAGAGGATGGTAGGATTTTGATTCAAACTTCGGTAGGTGATTTTCTATTTCACATCAAAACTTTTTTTCAGATTAGGTTGAAAACGAACAAACAAAAAATACGATCAAGTTTTAACATAATGAATGATTCTGGTTTAAACTCGGTGCCAAATAGTTTTCAAAAATTCGTAGAGGATGTAAGTGAAAAAAATACACATATACTCGTATATATATGTAAGTGAATGACTTGATTTTAGTAATTAAAAGCCAATTTGCACAAGATAAAATTTTAACTTTAATGTTGTTTCAAATATTACAAGTGAAATTGGAATTTTAAAAGACGATAGTTTCGAATGCAAGACAAACACTTAGATGTGTACAAAACGACGATCGTGAATCGAATAACGAGAGGGTGAAGTACAGAAATAAACTTGACCTAGAAAATGAAATGATAAGATGGTGAACTCGGATGAAGGTGGATGAACTTAGACAATAGATATGAGCAACGAAACGAAGGCAAACGAACGAAATATAAAGTGGTGAACGAAATGTGGAAACAGACAAGTTGTGACAGAAAAGTGAAGCATGTGTGAGAGTGAAAATGTGATTTGAAATCGAACGAAATGGAAATTGGAGGCAAAATACGAAATACACGAAAGCATCAAAGTGTTATAAAATAAGCTAAGGGAATTAAGTAAAGGCTTATTTTACATATACATTTAATTATTACGAGGTACCTAGTCCTAAAATTAACCCACGTTATAATAATAACGTAATAATATCTAAACAGGATGGTTGATGGGAAGCACATGGTTTTCTCATTTCTCATTAAAAATTACGTAATAATGCCACCAAATGATTTACGAATGGAATTTTTTCGAGTTACAACTTCAGTGTCGATCAAAATTTTCGGTATGTTCCACCAATCAAATGATACTGCGATTGATTTACCTAATGTAGGCATTATACGATCCCAAATGAGGAATATTTGACAGAAACGTGGTGATTGTCCTTCGAGGGTAAGACTATGTTTTTGTTTTTCAATACTTTTAAGCGATATTTTCCACGTTTATTACGGAGTAAAAGTACTAAAAAATTTTTAATTGCCGGGCATTACGGTAGGTTTAACATAATTACACTACAGTCCCATAAAAAATTCGCCACTGTATGTTTTGGAGCAAAAATTAGTTGTTCTTCAAATTTCCGAAACTAATTTTCTCTGCAGGTAAACGAACATTTGAAATCTGTTGTTTGGAAAAATTGAATGTCAGCCTAAAATCAATCTTTAAGAAAAACAAATCCGCGAGTTTATCCATAAGGCTAATTTACCGCGTTTATCCGGCTATAGCCTACGCAGGCCCGATTTTCGGATTTCTTTTTAGGGGTGGAGGATAGATTCGTATCACGGAGTTCGTAAAAATTTTTACGAATTTGTATCGATAATTAAACGTACGATTATGTAAAATTGTAAAAAAAAAAAAAAAAACAAAAAAAAAAAAACTATTTTTTGAAATAATTTTTAGCATTATGCTTGTTGCTAAATTAAACAAATAATATTGGCTATTTTGTTTCAAAATTACCTTTTGCTTTCTTTTTTATTGGCTCAGTTGGGAAGGATTATATCGTAAATCAGGCCTAAAATCGACCTTCAGCCTTGAAAAATAAATTTATAGGTAGATTTTCATAATTTCGTTCGACAGTTTTGTGGGAGCGTCCTCGACAATAATCCGTAATTTTATGGCAGACTCATCCGCCGCTTCTTCTCGATTGCCAAGACTTCCAGCCAAGAAGTAGCGAGGGAGGGCGAAACGCTGTACACCTTCGGCACGTACAGCTTCTGTAGCCTGCAGTCTGCAGTCTGCAGCTTGCAGCCAGCCTTCTAACGCGAATAATGCGAAAAGCAAAAGTACATTTTTTGGTTTGCATAATATTTTCGAATCGGACGCGGTGCAGGTATCGAGTGTAGGACTGCAGGTGGGGGGGGGGCAGTGGCCGCACAGTGTGGTGGATCCGTTGTTGACGCACTGAACGGAGACGAGTAACCGCGTTTCCCCCAAAAAAGTATTTTTCACGCGTCGTACGTAATTTTCAAACGGTGCTTTGGAAACCGACCCAACTGTGTGCTGAGGCACTACCCAAAAAAGCGCCGCACCTGCCTGTAGGTGTAGGTATATTCAAAATTTTTTCAATACCTATTTTGAGAAACACGAACCATCATGGAAGGACGGCGATAGTTTGACTCTGGAATGCGAGACCGAATCGAACCTTTCGTCGGTTCGGAATTGCGAGTAGAAAGTGGGTGTGGGTATCCGCCGACTCATTCCAAAGATTCGACGGTCCGTCATTAGCAACGTTCCACTAATTGCGGGCAGGCGAAATACGAATCGGATCGATTCGACTATCGCGAACGCACACCCCCTCCCCACCTTGGCGCGCCGCTTTACTTCGTACGGCAACTGCCACCGCTGTTGTAAAAAATACGATTTTCGTTTTGTAGTTGCGTCTGCGACCTATTCGGACGTTGCGGGGGTAATTATTGGCAAATTATAACCGACAGTAATAATTAGTAACGTAGGCACCGGCCGCGCTACTGCCTGATTAACAAGTTATTTTGACCACTCAGCTAGGCGCAGGCAGGTGTGGGTACACCCCGGTGCTCGAACGAGACGTTGATACGTAATTAAGGCAGGCATCTCTGCGGCGCGTCAACCGCCGCTAAGTGGTGCGTGCATTTTCAAAAAATGTCAAATTTCGTAACGGCTGCCGTTCGAAAATCAGTCGACCGATTTCGCTCGGATTTAATATCAAAGCAGTCCTTAATGGTATCCGACTTTCGCAAAAACTTCGAGCAAAAACCTTTTAATTTACGCGAGTTATCCGGATGACAACATGGCGGGTTCGTAACACTTTGAGGACCCTTTCCTCCGAAATTAGGCGGTGAATTTCAAAAATTTTCAACGTAAATACGTGGCCCATGATCGCTTCTAACCCTAGCCCATGTTTCATTGCCTGGCCCCACCCACTCCCAAATAGTTTCAAAATAAGCAAAAAGTGAATCTGTATATAAGGAGTATAGGCCAACGTATATTTTGTACAAAAGAATTCGAGTGACCTATTTAGTATATCGGTGGTCTACGATTCAGGATCGACGCTTTTCCACAAGTCGCGTCCCCAGGTGCCGCCACTGCACCTAATGCGATTGTTATATTTTCTTTTGAAAAATACACCGATACGAATCGTGTATCCGCAACGTAATCGACGCCTTTTCAGTCGGTGCATTTCCTTATAAGTACGCGATAGGTGCCTCACGCCTAAGTACCGAGATTCGATTAATCGAACAAATTGGTCAAAATTAGCGAGTAAAAGCGCGAGACAGATAAATTGGAGCGACAGGGGGGACCGTTCCGGGGCGAGTATACGCTGACTACCGGCGGCGAATGCGAGGAAAGCGGCGAATAATGTATGCGCAGGAACGGACAGCGGATGGAGAGCTGGTGGGGGGGGGTGTAGGAAAAGGGTTGCGTAGCAGCGCGAAAAGTAGTCGAATAATAGATTAGCTGCGGCACCGGATAAATCGGTACGGGTACCCTACGCTTTTTACGCTTTCCACTGGTCGCTGACGCAGTCTGCGGAACTGTCTAGAGCGCGGAAGGGGGGGTTGCGAGCGGAAATGTTGTCGGAATGAGGCCCAACCGTCGCGCCGCCACCACGGTCGGCGTGCCGCCCAATAGTTCGATGCTTAGAAACGAGTATCGATTGTCAGCAGCAGCCGAATACCAAAGTACATATTATATGGTACCCAGCGCCGCAGCTGCTGCTGTTACCGCGCTGCTGCTGCGCGTACGGACTGGACACGGACGCGACGACCGATCATCGATGCGAGAGCACGCGGATTGGCTATGCGGCTGTTCGCACGCGTCAGCCCGGCCGCGCAGGCCGGGCAAGTGCTGCGGACCGGTGGAGCGCTTCTCTCCAGCCGCAGGAACGCGCCGACGCGATGATGCGAAAGGTAGGCCACCAGGACCCGCACTTGGCTAAGTTACGGTACTTACTAGGAAGTAACAGCCTCTAGAGATTTGCTGACACAGAGTAATCTCGCGAAGATGGTCGGCGAACTGAACCGAATCCTTGAGCGGGTCGCACGTCGATCCGTAATGCATGTCCACCACCTCCACCTGCGAACAAACGCAACATCGTCCGTTCTCAAATACGAATGTTACATCGAGCGACGGACCTACGCGATTATTAATCCGTCACGTTTTTATTAACAATAAACTCGGCATAATGGGCCTATAACAGAATATGCGGCTAAAACTTCCGGCCCACCATTTCGCTCCGGAAACGGACCGTCTTTATAACGGACTTGGGCCGACCAGTCTTACCGCCCCTTTTCTCTCCGTATTGCCCAACGAATCTGTCCGAGTTCTTTGTTTGTCGTTGTTGTTGTTGTTTGTTGTTTGTTTGTTGTTTGTCATCGTTGTCGTCATTGTTGTTGATGTTGTTAGTGGTGATTTTCAAAGTGAAACAACCCTTTGGGCTCCCTGCCACAGGGTCAGGGTAACGTTTGAAGGCGCTCAACGTTCCATTTGGGGGCGACACTGAAAAATGGTAGTTGCGAGTGCATTTTGTTTGGTTCGCTCATTACGAAAAATCGCAATTAACTTATTCACATCTTATTGGATTGTAAGGTGCGATTGATGCGTTTTGTGGCGCTGAATTCAAATCCGATGTTCATTGTTTTTCCATTTTTCAACATTGAGGGGGCCCAAAAACAAGGTCAAGTGCAGAGTGGCAGGCAGCAGCGGTAAGGCCCGTTACTACCGGCCGGCCGGACGCACGTCGTCGCCATTTTGAGTATTTCTTGCCATCGATTACGGTTGGTAATAATACGCAATAAGGTAAGTACGGCGAAAAAAACTTAAAATGGCAGCTCGTACGATCACGACGACCTGCCTTTGGCTGGTAGCAAAGAGCCGTAGCAGCGGATGCCTACAGCTCTGTTTGCCGTTCGACGAACGACAAATTAGCCGGCGAATGGTCGGCCATAAATCGAACGAAATACGCCGAACAGTGTTTTCACTTCCACTGTGCGGTGTGACTGCGCGTTTCACGATCGCGCATTTCTTTTTGATGCGCACCCACCCACTCGTGTTTAGCTCTCACCCATGGGCAGAATACTGGCATCGTAGTAATCGTAGTGAAATGGGGAAAAAAAAAAACCAGACCTTTTAACATCGAGGGCATAAAATAGCGAACAAACATTTTCATTCCAATCACGAATCGCTATTTTTAACCGACTACAAAAAAAGAAAGTGTAGGTTATCAATTCGAACCATCGATAGAGAGCGATCCTATAGCCGTCCCATAATATCTTTTTTAGAATCGGTGAGGTAGTTTTTGAGCTATGTTTAAATAAAAAATTGTCTATATTTTAAACTAATATTGCCACCAACGCTAGAAACGAAAAATCCTCGAAAAAAGTTTTCTATAAAAGAATCCAACCATAAATGTAAACCATAAAAAAACGAATAAAAATGCTCCGAAAAGAGTAGAATAATTATTTTTAAATTTCTACTGTAAGATCTATTGGAATTAGAATGAAACGAAGAAAAGCGTTATGTTAAATTAATTAGGTAGGATTCGAGGGAATTGCTAGCGAAAGCTGGAACCATAAAAGATGCGAGATGAGTGGAAAATTTTCAAATAATAAACACTCCTTCGACGAAGATTCAAATCACAAGGTACAGGTGCAAAATTTTTTCTCTAAAAAGAGAAATTTTCAAAGTCCGTGACATCACTGAGATCCTTATCAGGTAATTTGTCGCGGCCCATATAATGTATCTTACCTGTACGTATGTAACATACAGGTTCGTAACATACGAACATGGGTACATGCGTATATTGGTTTAACGTCGTAGAGACGAAATATGCTAGCCTTTCATCGGCGACTGTCGTCGAAGGGTACGAGCCCCTATACCTCATACGAGTATTGTGCCCACAGAAAAATTATAATTTTAAAATTTCTCTAAAATAATGTGGGAAGGGTCTGGAACTATTGAAATCGGCGCTAATTAAAAAGTTTTGTCCTTAAATTCGTCGGTATTCACGTATAAAGCCTACAGCACGACGAACAGAGCGCCGACTTTAATAATTCCAATTCCCGTATTACAGATCCTGCTGCAGGAATATGCAAAAATACGGTTATTTTTCTATTTTTAGCCGATGTCTCGTTGTTTTTTCTTTCTGACCGCAGTCAGTTATGGTTTTTGAAAACAGTTAGCCTACCTATTTATTGCTTCGAAAGTGCGCGTATTTATAGCCGAGTATATCAGCCGTTGTTACGGACCAACCGGAGCAATTTGAAATAAAACATTTGGACCACCGGAGTGGTGGTAAAAAGAGGCTGACCGAAGCGAGTATTATGGACAGCGACTGTATTCGCCGTCGATTAATGGTAGGAAAAAAAAAAGGTTGAAAGGCGGCCAAACGGCAAGAAAAATACGAAACGGAACAATTCCTCGTTTTGGCGCCCTCGTGGCTACCTGTTCGTAGACCGCGTACGAAAATTGGCTTCGACGTAAACGTAAAAATGAAAAAAAAAAAAATGGAAAAAAAAAATGAAATAAAAAACTTAAAATATAAAAATTATTTGGAAGAATGGCGGGTAAATATTTTATCTTCAAAACGAAGTGTCAAGGAAATTCACTGTGAAACGAAAGAATGAGGTGCGTGGCCAAGTTATAAAAAACGTGCGCAAGTTATTAAGCGATTGCTTAGCGAATAAAATAAAAGCAAACCTGGTTTCGACAAGCTTTTTGGCTTTATCTGGAATTTATCTTCTTTTCTTAGCAATAGTTTTAAGATTTTTTTAAATTACCTTTACGGATGAACCGCTCGGGCGACGAAAAAAGTTTTTTCCAGAATAATGGAATATAATGTATTTAATGGCTGTGCCAAATTTAGAGTCTATTGGTCGAAATTTACCCGTCTCAAAATGATTTAAGCTCGAATAATGCAACATACTACGACGTAATAGACGAACCGTATAGAACTGATCTGTAGCAAAAAACATTATTGTTTTTTCTCGCGTAGGTATGTCCAAATAAGTGGACCGAATTTCAAGACTATCGGCTAAAAATTGTCACTCGTATCGATTCCAGCGTAAACGCGTGCCTATAATATAAAATAAGTACCTGTATTACGTACACGAGTTTCGGCTAATAGCGCCAGAATTTTCGAAGGATCACGAGACGAGAAACGAACCTACCCTCAACTCTGGCTCTCAATACGAGATAAATTATTTCAACGCGTACAGATTTTCCCGAAAAACCTACATAAAAAAAAAAAAAAAATACACCCGAGTGCCGCTTTCGCTGTAATTAATTACTCGTGAAGAACTGACGCGTTGATATACGAACCTAAAAATATTGTATTCTAAAAAATATTAAAACGGCACATTTTGTTTAATAAACTTGCGTTTTTTATTTCATTTACTTCTAAACTGGCGAAGAAGATAGAAAAAATTTCATGGACCGTTAACGGTCCATGAATTAGCCTACGCTAATTTTCTTCTCATTTCGCCGATATCAGTCTCAGCTCCGTAATTTAAACAGCGGCCGAGTAGTCGTCGTTCATCCAATGAATTGCAAAAGGTTTCGTTTCAAAACTGAAACGCTGCACTCCTCGCTGCCCGACAAAAAAATAAGAAAAAAAGGATTAGGTGCGACGAATTTTTTGATATACGATACGATCGAATTATTGAGAGGTCCGTTCGGCGATTGAAGGTGAGGTGTGTTTTATAAGGGGCGCACGCACATACCGCTGGTACGGCGAATACTCGGACCTGATCCGACGTGCTCGTGTAGTTTATTTCAGTCGTTTGCTCCGCTAGTCGTTGTCCAGCCATTCGGCTCGAGGTTCGATCGCAACTGCGCCTATCATTCACCAATATTTTTATTTACCCACTATTTATACGCTTTTATCAACCATAACTCGGTCCAGTCGTTTTGTGAACGTCAAGTAGTGACGCAATTTAGACGACGGCGTATGCCCACTCCACAACAAAAATGAGCAGACAACCGTACGCGGGCAGTTAATTCCTACATTTCTTCGATTGCCAATCATACAGGGTGAGGCGGACGGACACGTACCATATGGAAAATCCCTAAATTGGGGCGTGTTCATATGCCGCAGAAGGGAAATTTCCAAACAAAATTTCAACGAATGAGGTGGTCCGGAGGCACCGCATAAAAATTATTTTTCCCTTAGTGTGCTCTTTTTTTTTTTCTCGTTAAAGTCGGTTCTATTTTTTGAAAAAAACTACTTATTTACCATTTTTACGTTTCATTTTAATTCCAGTATATTTTACTGGAGAAATTTAAAAACATTATTTTTCTCTTTTTACGAATAATAAAATTTAAAAAAAAAAAATTATTTATAAAGAAAAAAAAACGGTTTGTCTACTCTTTACCACTTTCAGGAGCACTAAACCCAAGTAAAAAAAATTAGGTAACTTAAATAATAAACGTTGAAAAAAATATATAAAATTGTTCGAGATTTTTCAAAAATAAATTCCTTTTTTTTTTTTTTAAAGTTTGTTTCAGCATAACTTCGCTACCTGGAGAACGACTCTGATAAACTTTTTTTCAAATAATAGAAAATGATCCCACGGTAGTCGTATTAAATTTTTTTTATAATCGATGCGATAGTTTTTGAGTTATCTTTAAATAAAAAACTGTTAGTTTTAAAGTAATATTGTTGCGAATGCTAAAAAAGAAAAACCGCTGAAAAATTTTTCTATCAAAAAAATAAAAATAAAAGCTTTAAACAGAAGAAAATAATGTTTTTAAATTCCTCCAGCAAACTGTACCAGAATTAAAATGAAACGAAAAATGCGTTATGTTAAATAAATAATTTAAAAAAAAAAAAAAAAAAAAGCGCTAAAAGGGAAAAATAATTTTTATGTGGTGCAACCGAACCGCCTCGCCCATTAAAATTTTGTGTGGAAGTTTCTCTTTCGCGACGTACGGATACGCACCATTTTAGGGTTTTTTCTTACGGTGCGTGTCTATCCACCTCACCCTGTATAGACACCCGCGTAAACATAATCGGTTACATAATTATTACGTAGATATAATTTTGTGAAGATGTGTTCCGAAGTGACCCACCGTTTATGTTGAAGTACGGTTTCTGGATTGGGCCGCGAGGGCGCCGTACGTCTCCCATAATGTCGTACCTCCTACCTACGATTAGAAATTCATTTTTTCCAAACTTATTTTATGTTTCTTCTCGGTCGAGAGTTAGTTTCTCTCTTCGTTCGAAACTGAACGTAAAGAGAATGAATTTTTGATCGATTGCGTTAAAGTATGGAAAAAAAGAAAACAGTAAGAAAGGATAAAAGTTGTCGAAAGGCACCATACGTTTCATCAAACGTTTTTGATTTAGGTAAGTAGGTACTCGAGTAGAAATGTACGTCGACCCGCCCCATTTCCAACGCATATTAAGCTAAGCCCACGAATTTCGACATTTTCGCTCCTATTTATTGAAAAAGTCGTTTTCAACGGTATTTTATTTTCTCCTACAGCTAACGAAAAAACCTTTTTCCGAAGAGCGGCGTGTATTTTTATGTTTTCGTTTTTTTTTTGTTTTTTTTTTCCCACTGGGCTGCGAAAATAAATAAATAAGACGTAAATAAATAAACGAAAGAGAAAGTAACGGTTCGTTTTCTTCTACTTGCCCTTTCTCACCGACACTAACCAGCCTTTGCCGGAGTGCACGGGTTTTATAGAAACTTTTTATTCGTATACTACGGTGGGTAGGTTTTTTTTATTCGTCTCGTTGGACGACTTGTACAGCGTTTCAACGCCTGACTGAAGTTATATGGGAAGAAGAAGCGGATGCAGCGGCGGCAGCCTAGAATGTGTTTTTACTAAGCTTCAATTCGCTTTTCAATCGCATAAAAAAATTCTAATCTGCGAACGCACCAATGCCAATTTCGCCGGCGTTCCAAAAAGGGTAGCTATTATTGTTTTAGGAAAAAGAACGACGGACGGTTCGCAATAGGTTCAAGTTTTTGAATTTTAATCGGCGAAAAATATAAAATAAACGTACAAAAGCATCTGTCAAAATGAAAAACGTCGCTGAAATGTTACGCTTAGCTTTCGCGCAATTTTCTTTTTTTGCCGAAAAGCCGATTATAGGCTACTGCGTCGCCAAAATATGATATTACGTCGACGATATTTCAATACGCAAAACCTAATAATACTAATAATGTGTGTCGTGGAATCTTTCCTTCCTCCTTCCTCCTTCGATTAGGAACCGCATTTACCTACTACGAGCCTCTTTCAAGTCGAGTTCACGTCCAACGGAAATTCAACTCGGCGAAGTAGCGTTCGTTCGGTTACTTCGTTTCGTAATTTCCTGCACTCGCAGCTGTCTGCAGGTGAACCAACTTTCTTTTTTGTCACTTGAAAAAATGGCAACGGGGACGTAGGTAGATGTTAGATGTTTGAAATTGACCGACAAACGAACGTCGAATACACCTACCTACATTTTAATACGGGTAGCTACGATAATATCGATAATGGGGAAAATGTAAGAATTGTGTTTGCGCATCGGTCTCGCATTCGGCGCGTACGTCCTCACCACTCTTATATTTTACCAGGCTTGGGTACGATTAGAATAAATGCGATTAGAACACGGTGACCGTAAAATAGCTTACAAAATTTGAACGGCCGTTCGTTTCGTTTTCGTTATTGAACTACCGATGGTGGCCTGCCAGCCAAGTCATTTTTGTGCAGAAAAACTCTGGCGCAGTAAATCTCGGATAGTAAACCCAGTTTGCCAATTTTCACCCGTAGTATTAAAAATTGATGCTTAATTTCCACATTTTTTGTTCCAAGTCGATTAACAAACAATACGTTGGCATAAACTGGGAAAATGGTGCGCGTTGCGTTTCGTTTGTCGCGAAACGGAAAGTTTTCATCAGCCATCCACGGGGTCGGTTTTAATATATTCCGTTCGTAAATGAAAGCGGGTTAAAGGGGGGGGGAGGGGGCGACTTGCGATTCGGATCTGAATATTCGTTATTTCCCGCAGCCGTCGGATCGCGACGCGATTCTGTTTGTTTGCGCATTTCACTCGAGTTGACGCGAAATAATTGTGTGTCTGGGCGAGAGCCGAATGAACGGTTAGCGGCCCGTAAAATAGGCGGCAAGCGTTCGCCTACGAGCGGCCGAATGGGCCGTAGTTATCTACTTTTTTTAGGTACCTGCGAAATTGGCGAGCCAATCGTCCGAAATATGAGTTATAGGCCACGACCGTAGGTACCACTTGCGGCCGGCCAGACTAACAGCCCAAAGTATCTCATTGGCTGGTTTCAGTACGGCGTCGACGGCAAGTGATGCCGCAACAGACGCGTTGCCAACGCCTCGTTCGGCGAACGGACATGACTCGTCGGCGATTAGGACGTCACATTCCACATTCGCCACTCTCGCATATGCGCCGTATTTATTTCTCCCAACTCTTTACGCCGAAGCTGCGTTTAGGTGCCCAAGCAGACTCGAGCGTGAAAAACACGCCGCAAACAAATCTGAGCGAAAATGTAGACGCAACTCGGCGCAGCGTTTTACTCGGGCCCAGCGGCGCGAGTCATTTGCGCAATCAAACTTGAGCGTGTAAACGCGGGCACCTTTACGTTAGGTAGGCGGTACTCTTGTGGAAATGATTTACACATTTTATTCGGTACGACGCGGGCGGGTACCCACGTAGCTACGTCGTAATAGGGTGAAATACCCGAAAGTGGCCATTTTAACCAATTTCTCGACTTGTAACTATTCGCGATTCACCCGACGATGACGACGACGACGACGACGACGACGACGACGACGATCGAATACCCGGCATTTGTTTATTCTACTTGTGAGTTAGGTGCTGCCCTCTATGGCTGCACACAGCACCTCTTCTGCAGTTGTTGTATCTTTGGCAATCGTGCATCTACCTTTCGCCTTCCTCTCTTTATTCGGACGACTTGTTGCGCTCGACTCGTTTTTGACGCGGGTTTTAGATGTTAATGTGTACACTTCTACCTTTCGAGGTTATTTTCCTTTTGTGATTTACTCTGCGTTCTTTCGTTAAACGTGTTCGTTCGGTATTCCGACTTGTCTCCTGAGGCGCGTGGCACGAAACCTGTTAACCTGTTTCAGGTAATTGTATAACACAACGCTACTTCACAGACCAATCATTCGCTTTCCTACAAGCAGACAACCAGAAATGAAATTATTTCTATAATTGACGAAAACCTCCAAAATGCCCGATAATAGTCGCTTCGACGCGGCTATAATAATACACACAGCCACTTCAAATCCTTTTTCTAGCCACCTCGTTAGAAGTATTAAAAATGAAGAATAAAGTAGAATTTTATAAATTTTAAATTATTGTTTTTGAGGCAGTTTTAATAAAATATAATTTAATTTTACGCGATATGGTATTAAAACACCCGGCATTGAGTGAAATATAACTCAATTACTTATCGAGATTAATTCGCTTATTCGCTTATTCGCTTATTTCTTCTTTCATTTTCCTCCCATCGGTTTTTCTTATTTGTTTTTTATTTTCATTACGGAGGTCATATCTGAATTTTCTACTCAACTTTCACTGGTGTACCGTTTATGGGCCATATTTTGCAGTCTGAACATTTTACCCGTACCTCTTACGACAAATCATCATAAAATGAACAACTGCGATGTAAACAGAGGGCATCCGCATTTTTCAACAAAGACATATCGGTTCTTTCCCAATGGACATTTCTTCTTTGGTGGGGATATTTTCTGTTTCACACGAGGAACTGTCGGTTTTAATTGAAAAAGAAACCTATTTTAACTCATTAAAACTACAAGTTTCACAATAAAACTTGATAGAAACTACTGTAAAAACTCGTACTGGGAAGAAAACCCGAATGGATTAATGTGGTTTTTACGGTGAAAGAAAAAATGACAGGCATAAACACGCGTTTCTATCAAAACATCAATAAAAGCCAAGAAAGTAAGCGCTAAAATTGATAAGAATTAACGAATTCCATTTATAGCCATAGGGTGGCTGCATTTCAAAAGATCCTAAACTGACCATTCTTAAAAATTAATTTAAATTAGATAATTTGCTATAAAAGAAGTTACTAGTACTTAGATACACTCTTTTTAAACTCGAAACACCGCTCCACAACTTGACTGAACATCAAGTACTTCAATTAATTACATCATTTTGACGAATCTCCTCTTTTAGCTGGTAAAACAAGAAAAATTGCGTTTTTTCACCGCTGAACTTGTTCAGTGAAGGATTTTTTAAACACTACTTGGAAGTGCGTCATAAGGGAGCGTGAATTCGAGTAAACTAGGTCGTCCTTTTTTGAGAAAAAAAGTTCTCTTGCCCCATAACCATTTTTTCAATTATTCATTTCACAAACTTACACGTTGAAGTGGCCATTAATGGATAGGTGGCCACTTTCGGGTAGGTATTCTACCCTAGTTTAAGTAATTACCGTAGGTACTTAGTTATTATAACTTGTAATTTATGGATACTGTCACGTTACGTAACAGTCTAACGAGACAATCGTTTAATACGACGAGTCAGCTATTCGATTATTTTCCAAACATTTTAGTCGCAAATCGAAACGATGAATATGGCGAAAACTTATGGTTAACCAATGAGAAGTTTGTCTTCCAAAAGCGAGTGTCCAGCAGAAAGTGAAAAATTTTTGAGACCCGAAGCTACAAACCAAGTTCGAAATACGTTCTCGCGGAAGAGGACGCGGCGCAAATCAATTTGCACGTTTTAGGAGGATTCGGTTAGGCAAAAAGCACGTCGCCGCAAGTCGAATGTCGTATTCACGGCGTTGCGTATGCAAATTTCTAGCGCACGTTCAGCCTGTCGCAGTAAAATCCGCATCCAGCGGTTGCCTTTCTCGCATACGCGGATGGCATCGTGGGAAAATTCGGCGGCACTTGGCTGGCACGTCCGTACCAAGTATGGTTCAATGGGTGGTTCGTCCGAGCACCCCTCCACCCCCATTCAGATGCAGCGGCACCGCGGTGGAAAGGTTGAAAAAAATAAACTTGGAATGCCGCTCAGATCGAACAACTCGTCGTCCGCACTCGCCGTAGAGGCCTATTCGTCATGTTCTGCTATCGTCATTGGCCCGAGCAGCGGTTCTCGAATGCCGACGAAGATCTTAGCGCATTGAAAATGATTGCGAAATGACGAAAAATAAAAAATTAATTTAACCAACAAAACGAAGTGAATATCTTCTTGAATTAATTTATATTTTCTTTCGCTTTTCTGTCGAATGAAAAACAGAAAAGAGGTTACGTTTTCAATCGAAAACGAAAACTCGTAAAATGTAATGTGAATTCGGATAATAATAATCACGAATAATTACCGTTTTTGTTTTTATACAAAACGAATTTCACCGAAAAACTTGAACCACCTCATTATGCGAGAATTAACGTTTCGTTTTTGTATTCCTTTAATTTTAATTTTCTTCGCGGTATTTCTTATCGACTTTTCTTAGGCTTTTTTTTTTTTTTTTCATTGAAATATTATGTTAAACGTCTTTGCGCGGGTAATGTCAGACTATTTCAAAACAACTCTTACTGCTATTTTTTTTTTTCATTTTTCATTAATGCCGTAGTGGCGAATTTTTACGAAACTGTTAGCGGTGTGTGAAAGCTATTTAAGTGTTTTGCCGAGGAAAAAAGGTCGAGAGCAGGCAGACTAGTCGATGATGTCACTGGGCGGACGAGTCATCGAGTCATCGTCTCGCACACGTCGAAGGCGAGAACTGAGGTTTTGGTTTTTCGATTCCACGAGTGTGGAATAATTTTCAGCCACGTACCTAGGTTAGTTTTTGAAAATTTTATGTACATATACGAGTAGGTAGGTAGGTAAGGTACCTACTTCGTACGAGTTCTTCTGCGAGACGCATGTCCATGCAATCGGTTTTGCGGTTCAAAAGGTCAAACGTAAATCGGAAAAAGGCGAGTGGCTGATTTGGGCGAGGGCGCACCTACAATTTGCGGAGGTTCGTATAGAATTTAGACGAGAGTAGTTTTTCGATTGGGTATTGGGGCGATTGAATACGAGTTGTTGCGCACACGAAAGCGGGACCATCCTTGCAGTGGCGTTAGACGAGGAAATCAAAGCGAGATTTTTATAGCGGTACCTCGGAGAAGGAAACTGAGTCAAACAAAGTTATGAAATTTTTCTGAATTTTCCGCCAGTCAATTCAATTGGCCGCGATAATCCGCACACGCCTCAACGTCATAATGATCCCGGATGACTACACAAATTCGAGTTCAAACCACAAGGTATCAAATATAATATAATTAATAGAGGATGCGTGCGAGACGAAAACTGGCGTCACACTCCTACGTCGGTCTCATTTTTATCCCCAAAATTAGTGTTTTTCGTCGTTTATGAAATATTAATTTTCGTTATTCGTTCATTCGATTCAGTCAGGTACGTGGAAAAAATAAGCCTCTCGATAGGCGTGCGTCCTTCGTTATATAATATTTACTTAGTACCTAGGTACTCTGTGGTTTGAACCAAAGTCGAGTCAACTCGTTTCAAAAATAGGTAAATTTAAATTGCAGGATTGAACGAAAAAACCATATTTTTACTTTGCAATACGATTGTACTCTGATTAGCTGGCCTGTAGGTACACAGAATCTTAATTTTCCGCAGAAACAAAAAAAAATAAAAACAACAAAAATGCGGCCCCCGAACGTGATGAAAATTTTCAGTGAAGTAGAATCGGACGCTCGTTCACAGAGTCTCAGGTGTGTTAAAAATGAAAAGGAAAATAGGCATCGGTCACCTGGGCTGAGGCTGCCATACACGCCCGAATGATACAACCATTCTGACCTTCGATTCTGACAAAAAAAGTAGAACTTAGCACCTTTAGGTGCGGTATGGTACGGTACGACAAGACAAGACAAGACGAGACAAGACAAGACAAGGCAAGACAAGACACTCATCCACCATTAACTTGCAATAACTTTTACGTTCTCCATGAAATAAGTGTGCGAATGTTTTCGAAATCGTATCCGTAAGTTTTGTCGGTTAGGGGGTAGCACAGTACGAGGTACCCGCATTCGCCGATTGATCGTCGAAAGTGTTACCCCTGCCCGCCATCTTGCTGCCCCACGGCTCTGTTGGCCTATCGCGGTTCAACGTAATATACGACAACAACACTCGAGTTCTTTATTGCGCGTTTGTATTCGCACCGAGCGTCGTCATCGTCGTCGTCGTCGTCATAAAATAAATTCGAAAAGGGAAACGACGCTGCGACGGTAGACGGTGTAGGCTGGCGGATGGCCGGAGTGGGGGGTGTGAGGGATTGGCGTGTCTTTCGTAACTTTTTTTTAAATCTTCGACGTAGCCTTTACTTAATATTACGCCATCGTACCACCCTTTACGAGCTCCATGGGACATAATATTTTCTTTCGTATTCCTACAACCCTGCACCCTTCTGCTTTCGCTTTAACGTCTCTTCCCACCCTCGGTACGGTTGTTCTCGCTTTGAGCAACGAGTAATACATACCTACATACCTACTCTCGCCGCCAGTAAATTCGAAGCCAAAAACAAAAAAAAAAAAAGAAAGAACGAGAAAACGAAAAAAAAAAAGTAGTTTACGTTCATACCTCCGAGTATCAAATATTATAACAGAGGCCGTACGTGAAACGAAAAATGGCACCACTTTCACCATCAAAATATCTTCGCCCCCTAAAGAATCGACAATTTTCGTGTTCTTCGCGATTTTTAAATTGTTAATTACGTATATTTATTTAATTATTTGTTCGTTTAATGCGATGATGACTGGGTGATAGGGTAGCCGGGTGGCCGGGTATGGGGAACGCGTTTCTTGCGTAGTCGAAACAGCCACAGAGTGCCTAACCTTGCGAACAGTTTGGCTTTTTTTCTTTCGACTTTTACCTCTACCTATCGAATTGATTAGATAGGCGGCGCATGCGACAACCACTCGGTAATTCACTACTTGGCTCGACGTATTTGCCAGGCGAACGAATAAAGTGGAGGAAAACACATTCTGGATGGGAAATTGAAAAAAAAAGAAGAAGAAAGGTGAAAAATAAAAATGAGGGTGAAAAACGAACGTAAAAAAAATATTATGGAACTACGATGGCGGTAAGTATATACGGAAATTTATGACGCAGAAATGAGGAGGCCGCTACTCCAATTATTCGGCCTAAGGTAAAATTTTATTCATTTTTCATTCGTCGATCTGAAGTGCTGCTCGCAGCTCGTTTGTTCAGTAAGTAGATTCACCTGCCTACCTGCCTACCTGCCTACCTCAAACACCAACCTACGTAAAAATAAACAAAACGAGCCCTCGAAAAGCGCACGTAATTTCGTCGCTTCGTTAATAAACACTCTTTTTGTTCGACCCTTTTCTTCCACCTGTTAGAGCGGCATTTTCTTCTTGCCAATGTCCCAATGTCCCACCTGTCCCTTAGGCTCCAACCGTCCAGCAACCCTTCTGCCTTTTCTCTATTTTGCCACGATTCTGGTTCGCGCGCCTCGTCTGCATCTTTTTCAATTCGCGTCGTCTCCTTTCGTTTCCGTCGTTCAGTCGCACCGTTTGGTGCGACAGTGCGACCGGCCGCACCCTGGCGGCGGCGGCGGCGGCGGCAGCGGCGGCGGCGGCGAATAACAGCGCAGAAAGACGAAGACAGAGAAACGTATTGAGCAGTCAGTGGCATCGGAAGGGAGTGACGGCGCGGTGTGGCAGCCAAAGAAGCGGAAATCAATTATTATTATTATTATTATTATTATTACAACGCGATGGGAATTATGACAGCTGACATTAACCGAAATCGATACACCTATCCGCGTCGTAAGTAGGCCTGTTTAATTTATGTAAAAGGCGACGGCTGACGAAATAATTTTCTTTCCTTCGGCCAACTGCGAGCCATACGGTCGGCCGCGCCACGCTCCGTAAAGTTGGCAAAGTTTTGCACCCGAGGATCCGACACTCGACACTCGACACTCGACACTCGACACTCGACTCGACACTCGACACTCGTTTCGCTCAGCTCCAGTTTTTCACAAACGAAACAATTCGATTCGAACGTTGCTGAATTACGCAGCTATTAATCGCCCCACATACAAGGTGTTCACTTCGTATATCTGCCCCTTTCAGGTAGATAAGTTACACGCGTAAATTTCGTTATTGCAACTTAGCAAAATTCTTATAACAGCTGGAAAGAATGTGGTGTGAGGCGTGAGGCGTGAGGCGTGAGGCGTGAGGCGTGAGGAAGAGTTCAAAGGCAAAAATACTAGGTGGCTAGGCACTCTTTCTCATCAACAGCGTACAAAAAAATTGTATTCGCTGAAATTAACGTTAATTTCATTTTACAATAGACGCTCGAATAAACTTTCTTCTGCGAACACACAATGACTCGAGATCATAAAACTGAGCGAGCCACAGTCGGGCTAAGCGTTCTACGTTCCGCAGCTCGTCGATCATTCCACAGCTACGAATTATGATCGCTTCAAAAGGTGAATTTCCATTTTGACGAGCCCCCTCAAGAAGGAGTCGCGGGGAGACAAATCTTGCTGGATATCGCCGACAGTTTGAAAACTGTTTCCAGCATAATACAGTTTTAACCATTCGCACTTTATCATCGACAAGAAAATATTTTTTTCCAAATTATAGGTACCGACACTATCGCAGCAAACGTCGACTAACAAAATACTGTCTTCGAAAGGTTTGTTTGAATTTTGGTGAAGAATCGGGCTAAAAGTACCTTCGTCAACTTTTAATATTGTAATTTCCATTTGCGTCACAAATACCGGTATTTCTACTAACATCGAAGTTCTACCTACCCTATGTCCGTGAATATCGATCGTGGGTACGAACTTGAAACTTTCACCATTCGATTATGACGCGACACTGCCAGTGACAAAAGCTGTATACTCCACGAATCGAAAAAATAATGGCGAATTTTTGGGTAGGAAAAAAGAACTTGGCGTGTATTTTTCGATTTCTACGGAGCAGATACGAAGTGAACACTCCGTATACGAGTACATTCGGTGGGTACGGCCGTAGGCCTGCCTATATGTACTACAGAGGGGCCTATGAGCTGGAGAAATAAGGCGGCTATTTGTCGCACGCAGAAATAGGCGCGTAGGTACGCTAAAGCAAAATACCGCCAAATTAGCGCAGTTCCAATCTCATACGGCGAGCGGATATGCGTAGGTAGGTGCGGAGGTAACCTTGCAGCCTACTTCGATTGAAAGTGTTCTTTCAAAACCGTTCAAAATCCTTAATACGGTACTCGACCCTCGGGCATTTACTTCTTATATTTCATCATTAGAAAATAAAACAAAATAAAAAATACTCGGTACCCGATATTACGCAGACAGGAAGGAGAGTGAGCGTGTATTCCCGACGAATGCGATATTACGAAATTTCCATATACTTCTCTAATTATCTTCAGCTGGTTGACGACAAATTAACGAAAAAAAAAAAAAAAAACAACAAAATAATGGGAAGTTTTCCACTTTTAGAAATCTAGAAACTTCTCCTCTTTCACTCGGTAGTTTTTCAGTCGCTATTTAAGTTAGTAGAGCTGGAGATAGTACTTTGTAAAGAAAGAAAATTTACTTCAATTCGCTTTATGCGAAATTTTTTAATCATCTTTAGCTATTTGAAAATAAACGAACAAAAAAAAAAACACAAATCAATGGAAAATCTGTTTTTCTTTTTTGTTTAATTTTTGAAAATCCAGAAAGCTATTTTTCACTCAATGATTCCAAAGCTGGCAATTGGTACTGCCGGAAAGGAGAAACGATTTACTTTAAACTACTTTCCTAAATATAATTTTTAAATCGTTCTTAGCTATTTGAAACAAAAAAAAGAAAAAAAAATGCAAAATAATGGAAAACATACCATTTTTGTGTTTTTTTTTTATATATATATCATTCTAATTTTTTTTTTTTTGTTATTAGAAAGGAAGGTTTGTTGCAATGTTTTTAAGTAGATTTTTTTCAAAAAACTTCTAATTTTTTTTTTGCTTTAGTTGCAGAAAGTATAGCGTGCGGAAAGTGATTGAGGGCTATTTTAACTTTAAGAAAAATGGCTCATATCACGCCCTTGTCACACAATAATATACCTGCTATTTAAAAATAAGCTGCGCTTTTATTCGGTATACCTAAGTAAATAATGTCTCCTAGAAAAAGATTGTGGAGCGAAGCTATAACTAGTTACTACGCAGTACAGTCTTTACTTTTTCGGATATCCAAATTTTTGTCGAGGATACCCAGTTTAGAAAAGCAAGACGTATCCTAGGCTGCGAATGGTGCCGCCTCGACAGGGAGGAGGTACTTAAAAGCTGACGATTTTTGTGAAAAATTAATCCGGATTATAGGTAAATATAGCCGTCTATTTCGAATTTGACGAATCAACGTTGACAACCTGAAACACATAGTCGTGTAAAATAATTAGATTTTTGGCTGGCTGTATAAAACGGATGGTGGAGGGTGCGTATGTTCGCAAACAATTAGAGAATCGATCGACTGAACATCTACCCTCGCTTAGGCCCAACGATAGAAAACGATATTGGTAGGTTGAATACTTGTTCGCGTTTTTCGGAGATGAAAACGAAAATAAAAAACTCCAGTTCGGCAGAACTTGGCTGGAAAACTAAGGTGGGCCCATTCATTCGCAATTCAAAATCTCAGGCTCGCTACTGCAACGAAAACAGTGGCACACTTTACACAATTATGAGAAAAATTGTGATTTTATTAGAATCGTGTAAAAATGACTATTCCTAGAAATTTTTATGCTCCAGTTTTCTCGAAAACTACCGAACCAATGGGTACCAAACTTGTATCAAAACTTAGTGCTACATGAGGACTACGTTTACTGAAAATTTCAGCCCTATTCTTTATCAAATTTTCTCAAAAATGTGATCGAAAATTTTACCAAGCAACTTTTTCTTTTTCTGTTTTCTCGGCAACTGATACACTAATGGTTAGGCACGAAATTTCCGTTAGATTTGCACCTACATAAAGAGAATCTTTCGCGAATATTTCAGCCCTATTCGTTCGGTAATTTTCTTCCAACTGTAAGCTGAAAATTTGGGTGATACGTAGACGTATCTATTTATACCTTTAGATAGGTACGTTACATGCGCTGGTACGCACCTAACTGTATATTATAATTATACGTACAACCATTGAAACAAAATTAATTCAAATCGGGAAAATGGTGCGAATCCTTTTTCCTTTCTCATGATACGGATAATTTTCATCGTCTCGACGCCAACCTTTCTGCGAGGTCAACTTTAATAACTCGTTTGCGAGCAAACTGGGTAGTAATTACGTTAAAAATTAATTTAAAAAAAAAATACTCTTTCTTGAGGGTAAAACGTGGTGTAAAGTGAAACCTATCACCCTCTGTAGCGTACTTACACAGACACACATAAAGCGACCCGGAGATGGTGGAAATACTTTGTGAAATTGAAATTGTCAGCAAGTAGAATAAAAGCGTAGATATATAAAAAGGGAAAGCTTCTTCGTAAATTGTTTACGAAATATTGGAACGAGAGTAAATTACAACGTCGTACGCGAGCTCAACTTGAAGGCGTAATTTCCTTTTTGAAGAGAAATTTAATATAAATTTACTCGCTGCCATCCGCAGCCTCCCTCCCGTTTACGTGTTTATCACCTCTCATTCTTTCCACCCTCTTCACGTTT